>CM043699.1:28198137-28795637 GCA_023935145.1 Bretschneidera sinensis
TGGTTATTCTGGATATAACCAGGTCCTTGTGGACCCTGAAGATTAGGAAAAGACGATGTTTACCTGTCCTTTTGGGACATTCGCCTACCGTCACATGCCCTTTGGGTTATGAAATGCACCCGCTACTTTTCAGTGATGCATGGTCAGTATATTCTCTGACATGATAGAGCGGTTCTTAGAGATTTTCATGGATGACTTCTCCATCTTTGGTTCAACATTTGAAGAGTGCCTGCACCATCTCACTTTGGTTTTAGTGCGGTGCAAGGAGAAAAACCTGGTGCTTAATTAGGAGAAGTGTCATTTTATGGTTAAGTAAGGTATTGTACTGGGGCATGTCGTATCTCATCAGGGGATTGAAGTCGACAAAGCTAAGGTGGACCTGATTTCCAATCTTCCACCCCCACGTATAGTAAAGGAGGTTCGGTCTTTTCTGGGCCATGCAGGCTTCTACAGGAGATTTATCCAGAATTTCAGCAAAATCGCCAAGCCTTTGTGCAAGTTATTACAGAAGGATGCCCCATTTGTATTTGATGAAGACTGTAAGAAAGCATTTGGGGATCTGAAGAAGATTCTGACGTCCACACCCATCATTCAGCCACCTAACTGGGGTGTGCCTTTTGAGATTATGTGTGATGCATCAGACTATACTGTTGGAGCTTTTTGGGGCAACGTGTTGATAAACTTCCTTATGTTATCTATTATGCAAGTCGAACTCTAAACGACACACAACTCAATTACTCTACCACTGAGAAGGAGTTGCTAGCAATCATTTTTGCATTAGACAAGTTCAGATCCTACTTATTAGGATCTAAAGTTATTATCTACTCGAACCATGCAGCATTGAAGTATATTTTCTCTAAAAAAGATGTTAAATCTCATCTTATCCAATAGATCTTGCTACTTCAAGAGTTAGACATAGAGATTTGGGATAAGAAAGGTTTCGAAAATGTGGTAGTGGACCATTCGTCTAGATTGATTATGGATTTCACTGAGGCCACCACTCCCATTTCTGATAACTTTCTTGATGAGCAGTTAATGCACATTGCTCAAAATCCCGCTCCATGGTTTGCTGATATAGTGAACTATCTTGTCACCGGTCAAATGCCTTTACATTGGGGGCGACAAGATAAATCAAAGCTTTTGGCCATGGTTAAACATTTTTTCTGGGATAATCCTTACCTGTTCAAGTATTGTCTCGATTAGATCATCAGAAGGTGTATTCCTGAGCATGACCAATCTAATATCATTGCCTTTTTGTCATGATCATGCTTGTGGAGGCCATTTCAATGCTAAAAAGATCGCTGTAAAGATTTTGCAGTGTGGATTCTATTGGCCTACCCTATTCCGAGAATCTCACACCTACTGTGTATCTTGTGAGTGCTGCCAAAAGCTAAGGAGTCTTTCTAGGAGGAATATAATGCCCCTCAACCCTATCCTGATTGTTGAGATTTTTGATGTATGGGGTATTGATTTTATGGGACCGTTCCCAAACTCCTTTGGCTATCTGTACATTTTGGTTGATGTGGACTATCTGTCCAAATGAGTGGAGGCCGTTGCATGCAAGACCAATGACCACAGAGTTGTGGTTCAGTTTTTGAAGGACACTATCTTTGCTCGTTTTGGTATGCCTCGAGCAATCATAAGTGACGGAGGTAAGCACTTTTGTAACCAGATTTTTGAGCAGTTGATGAAGAAGTAATTCATCACACACAAGGTCGCCACCCCACATCACCCTTAGACGAGTGGCCAAGTGGAAATTTCCAATCGCGAGATCAAGCAAATTTTGGAGAAGACTGTGAACCCTAGTAGAAATGATTGGTCTCTGCGATTGACTGATGCATTATGGGCATATCGAACAGCGTTCAAGATGCCAATTGGCATGTCCCCCTATTGTATTGTGTACGGAAAGGCATGTCACCTTCTGGTAGAATTGGAGCATCGTGCGTATTGGGCTATTAAGCAGCTGAACTTCAATCTTTCTAAGGCTGGCTCACAAAGGAAGCTCCAACTCAATGAATTAGAGGAGCTGTGGAATGATGCATATAAGTGTGCAAGGTCATACAAGGCATAAATGAAGAAGACTCATGACCAAAACATTTTGAGACGAGCTTTTAAGCCGGGTCAAAAAGTTCTTCTTTACAACTCACGCCTGTATCTTTTTCCAGGCAAGCTCAAATCTCGATGGATAGGCCCATTTATTTTTCGGTCAGTTTTTCCTCATGGGGCCATCGAGATTGAGGATCCAAAGAATGGTAACACTTTTAAGGTAAATAGACAAAGGCTTAAACCATTCTTGGAGTTGAGGAGTCTGGACATTGAGACGATATTGTTGGAGGATCCTATTTACTCAGATTGAATATTGTCTACTAGGGAGAGTCTGGCTAAAGACTTTAAACTTAGCGCTCATGGGAGGCACCCCACAGCTTATCCTTTCTGTTTATTTATTATTTTACATATTTATGATTAATGTTTGTTTCTAGTATTTTTTTTGTTTTCCAATATTTATTTTTCAGGGACAACGCATACTTCAGTTCAAGTTTGGGGGTATGCTACGAGCCATACTAGTCCAGATAGTTCTCCATATCTCAGGTCTGCTCTTTTCATATTATTCACACATTGGGGTCAATGTGTCATTTAAGTTTGGGGGTATGGGAGACACGTTACACACACTTTGTCCTAATTTATTGTTGTTTTTTCTTCGTGAAGATAAATGCATGTTCATGTTCGTCTAAAAATTTTGGTTGATCTGAAAAAATTGTGATGTGATTTCATTGGTGAGTTTAAAGCTTTGAACACATGATCTGATGATAGAGTTTAAACTTTAGTTACTTACTTTAGGCAGTTAAGAATTCACATGTTTGAGCCAATCTAACACGTGCACATTAGCACATATTTGTGTGAGGTGTGACATGTGATGTTAATGTGTATGTTTCTTATCTTAACTAAAACGGGATAACTTGTGGGATTAACACTTGGGCGTTGAAAAGCAAAAAAAATAAAAAAAACGATCATCATCAATAAACTTTCCATTGAGTAACTGGACCTCTTGCCTCAGTAAGTAGTGAGTGTTCACGTCAAAAGGTGGGAATTTTATTCATAATGATTATTGCGAAACTTTTCGCCGAGTAACTGGACCTCTTGCCTTAGTAAGCAGGGAGTGTTCACGTCAAAAGGTGGAAATTTTGCTTGGTAGCATTAAGGCCAGTTTAGTTTCGTAGCCTTTTTGACTCGAGTTAGTAAGTCCTTAGGGGCGTCTTTACACCTAATGCCCTAAAACCATCTGGTTTGGGAGTTATTGACTCAACACTCATTACATTGGTCAATTAGAAAGCTTAAGGGAACTACACATAAGTAGAGCCTTATTAAAAAAATAATAAAATAAAATTATGCCATCGTTGTTCATTCTGATGAGAAATTCTATGAATCTTGAGATGTGGAAACGTTGTACATTGATCTTATTTGGAAACCTCATCAGTATATGCTAATTCACTTTACACTGATTCAAGCTTGTGATGTCTTAGCATGCCTCTCGTAAGTAATTAGGTTTTAAATTCTTATTCATTATGAAAATGGGTTATATTTTTTAAGCTTGCTCATGAACGAATTTCATGATTTTGAGTGCTCCTTAAATTTTTGGATACCATGAGTATTGAACTTATCTTTGTGTTCTTTGTTTTTCATTTAGTTTTTTATTTTGTTTTGCTAAGAGACTAGCAAAATATAAGTTTTAGGATATTTGAGGAGTCTTAAATATTGCATATTTAAGCCCTTAAATTATATGTGTTATGCTCTTAGTTTGTATTATTTCACTTTATTTTATGTCTTTTCTGTGTTTTATGTATTTGTATAGGTTTGTGGAGAAAATGGAGCATTTCAGGAGATCAAGCTTCAAGAGCAAAAGCTGAGGATGCCTAGTGCGATCGAGCGCACGAGACATGCGATCGAGCGCGTGCGCTCTAGCGCACCTGCCTACGAACGAGCGCATGGTCAACATCCTATATCGAATCTTTGCAGTGCAGTGCACCTGCAATCGAGTGCATCAGACATATGATCGAGTGCACATGCGATCGTGCGCACAAGAAATGTGATCGATCGCACCAATCTGCGATCGAGCGTACTCGGGCAGTATCCTACATCGAATCTGTAACCCATTGTGCTTTGAGACTCCCCCTATAAAAGAACCATCTCACTCCATCTTTCAGTGTGCAATTCCTGGGCCATTTGGTGTAATCCGGTGGACGTCTACTGGCATTTTGGTGGACCCTGAAAGCTTTGCTACCACGAGGGGAAGCGCCGCCCAATAGTGAGTGGAATTTCTCCCATGTATAGTAATTTATTTCTTTTTATTTAGTTTTAAAGTTTAATGTTTAGCACTTGTATTGTGAACTTTAGTTTCATAATTATGAGAGGCTAAAATCTTCAGCTAAGGTTGAAGATGAAACCTTTCCTTTGTTTAGCATTATATTTTCATATTTGCGCATAACAATTCTGATGTTTTTAGTATAGATGTTCTGTTCAATTATTTGAGTAGATCTTATGATTGATTGCTTTTAATTGTTAAATTAGATATTCCTTGTGTTTCATCTGATGGATACATCGAAACGTTTTCGATTAAATTGGATTTCCTTTGTGATTTGTCAAAAGCATATACATTGGATGTTTTTGGTTTAATTGGGATATTCGTTGTTTTTTGTTTAAAGTTGGATTCATGGAATTTTTTGATTACTTTTATATAGAACATGAAAATATATGTTTTACTTTGGTGGGGTGGATTCAGAATCCTTAGTCTATTTATCATTTGCTTTAAAAACAATTTAGTTTAAGTTTATATTTCTTTTGCAAAAATACAATTCAAAATTCGGAACTAGGTTAAGATAAAGTTAGTTTAGATAAAATTATATTTTCACAACACAATTCCCTGTGGATTCGACCTTGCACTTGCACGCACTATATTGCAAATGACTCGTACGCTTGCGAGTAATTTAAAACTCACAACAAGTGTTGGGTGTCTGATCCTGGGAACATTTACAGCAAGCGTGAGTCAACCTTGCATTAAATGGCGGACCTTGGGAATAGGTTTATTGCTCTTGGAAAGTGAGAAGACGCCTAGAGAAGTGTGTGAGTGGCCTTGGGATCTTAAAGGTCTCTTCTTTTTTGGTGCTTGCATTAAGTGCCCTCGTTGAACGGGTTTTCCCTTCTTATAAAAAGGGGTTTTTGTTATCTTTTCTTTAAACTAGAACGAGTTTTGTTTTCTAAGAGTTAGGAGCCCTTGGCCTCACTTTTCTTTTGAGAATCCTTACATGGATTTGTGAAAGCTCGGAGGGTAATGGTCCTGGATAGGGAGGGGAGTCAGCAGTTCATTAAAAGTTTTATGGAAGCCAAGAGGAAGATCGAGGCCATGTATCCGGAGGTAAACTCCTCTGGCCTTGTTCTGCTGGAGTCTAAAGAGGAGAAGCTTTCTTTGGAAAAAGAACAACCTAAAGGGCAGGAGCAGCCGAGAGGGCAAGAAAAACATCCAGGTACAAGGCCATCCATCCCAGGGGAAGAGCATCCAGGCTCAAGATGAGAGCATCCCACCACAAGGGAGTGCCTCAAGACAAGTCTCAAGATAAAAAGGCTGGGGCTTCTCCTATCCTTGATTGACTTGCACTAGACTTGTTGGTTTTTTCTTTGTACTTTGAGGCCGTTAGGGTCATCTTTTGTTTGTACTTTAAGGTCGTTAGTTGTAACCTTTTGCTAAATTAATAAAGAGTCTTTCCTTCAAATTCTGCCTTGCATACATTATTTTCCTGTACTTATACTTTGCTTTCTATAAAACGAGAGCTTGATCTTGGCAAAATCTTGGCCGAGTGTTTCAAATGCTCGATCTTGGAGAAATCTTGGTCGAGCATCGGACAAGTGACTCATACGCTAGGAATTGGAGAAATCTCGGTCGAGTGTATGAAGAACAGTTCAAACGCTCGGTCTTGGAGAAATCTTGGCAGAGCATATGAAGAACAGTACAAACGCTCGATCTTAGAGAAATCTTGGCCGAATATATGAAGAACAGTTCAAATGCTCGATCTTGGAGAAATCTTGGTCGAGTGTATGAAGAATAGGTCAAACACTTGATCTTGGAGAAATCTTGGCCGAGCGTATGAAGAACAGTACAAATGCTCGATCTGGGAGAAATCTTGGCCGAGCGTATGAAGAATAGTACAAACACTCGGTCTTGGAGAAATCTCAGTCCAGTGTATGAAGAACAATTCAAATGTTCAGTCTTGGAGAAATCTCGACCGAGCGTATGAAGAACAATTCAAACGCTCGGTCTTGGAGAAATCTTGGCAAAGCATATAAAGAACAGTACAAACGCTCGGTTTTGGAGAAATCTCGACCGATCATATGAAGAACAGTTCTAACGCTCGGTCTTAGAGAAATCTTGGCCGAGCATATGCAAAGCAGCCCATATGCTCAGACTTAGAGAAATCAGATCGAACATATGACAAGCAGCTCATACGCTCAGACTTGGAGAAATCAAGCTGGGCGTATGACAAGTAGCTCATACACTCAGACTTGGAAAAATCAGGCCGAGTATATGGCAAGTAGCTCATACGCTCAGACTTGGAGAAATCAGGCTGAGCGTATGACAAGCAGCTCATACGCTCGGACTTAGAGAATTTCAACCGAGCATATGTAAAGCAGCTCATACGCTCGGACTTGGAAAAATCAGGCCGAGTATATGGCAAGAAGTTCATACGCTCGGACTTTGAGAATTTTGGCCGAGTGTATGCAAAGTAGCTCATACGCTCGGACTTAGAGAAATTAGGCCAAGCATACACTCGGAATTGGAGAAATCAGGTCGAGTGTATGACAAATAGCTCATACACTCAGACTTGGAGAATTTTGACCGAGCGTATGTAAAGCATTTCATACGCTCGGACTTGAAGAAATTCGACCGAGCGTATGCAAAGCAGCTCATACACTCGGACTTGGAGAAATCAGGCCGAGTGTATGACAAGTAGCTCATACACTCGGACTTGGAGAAATTTGGTCGAGTGTATGCAAAACAGCCCATACGTTTGGACTTGGAGAAATTAGGCCGAGCTTGGAGAATTCTTTTACAGGCCTATTCATCTTGGGCCTATGGGCTTTTTACTTATTTGGCCTATGGGCCCATTGCTTGTGGAATAATTTATGACAATGACGATACCATAAATGGCGACGCATCGAGCATCGTAAAGGTCATACCTTCATGACAGCTAGTGCCTTAGGAAGTAGGAGTGGCGCCTAGGTGACAGCAAACGTCGCATCTTATCGTTTGAAGGGCTGAGTTAAAGCTCCTCATTTCCGCTGCCACAACCTCAATAAAAAGGGGAAATCTATCCTCACTTCCTCCTTATTTACACTTTGAGAGATTTTGATAGCACAAGGTTGGCAAGAAATAGTTTGAGAGCGCTCGGTCTTCTTAAGAGTCACTCAAAGAGGTTCCTAGGTGAGTAGGATGTCTGATGGGAGTAATGGTATCGGGGATCTTTCGAGGGAGTTGGAAGAAGCAAAGGGCATTTCCTCCAGCAACGAAGCCTCTTCTCCAGAGGTAGTCCCTTGGGATGGGGCTCTCGCTCTTGTTCCTTACAGAGGAGATAAGGAAGAGGTCGAGGATGGAGAATCATCTGGAGAGGAGGATATATGGGTGTCAATGATCATTAGGGATGATGTCATAGATACCGAGAGAGAGGAGTAGACGTTCGAGGTGAACTCCATCTCAAGTGTGGTGAGGGAGGATAAGCTCGTGGGGATAAGGGTTGGGTATAGAATCCCCATGGAGTACCATATGAGGGCATTGGGGGTAGAGGAGAGGGCTTGTGATGCTCTCTCGAGCCAGGTGCATTACAAGCTATATGTTTACGAACACCAGCTTAAGACTGGGCTTAGGTTTCCTCTCCACCCGTTCTTCTGCTTGGTGCTTAGATACTTTGGTATCGCGCTGAGCCAACTAGTGCCCAACTCGGTTCGTCTCATCCTAGCATTCATTGTCGTGTGCTAGGAGGTCAAAGGAGTAATGAAAATTAACTTGTTCAAAGCCCAATTCCAACTAGCCTGTCTTGGTCATTCAGGGTGGGTGATCATAAGCTCGAGGCGACGAAAGAGAGTTTTAAAGAATAAGCCTTCTTCCATAAAGAGGTGGAAAGGGGCTTTCTTTTTTATAAAGACTGCTAAGAGCTTCAACGTTCCCCTCGCTTGGAGCTTGGAGTGTGTAGATAAGTGCAAGAGACCGTAACTCCTGCACCGAAAGCAGGAGACGCTGAATGTCATGTTGGCTGCACCCTTGGATATCGAGGTGCTTGGAGATAATTAAAAACTCCACCGGTGCGACCTCTGCCCTTCTAGCCTCCCGCCGAACCTTGAGCACCATAGCCTATCTTTTATCTTATAGCAATTTTGATTTTTCATTCCAAGTCATTAATGCTCGTTTATTTGTGCAGAGATGGAGATAGTCGCCATTACGTGGGAGAGGGCCAAATGCATAGCCCGAGAGAAGAAGAGAGCAACAGAGGCGAGGGGCTCTGAATAGGAGAAGAAGAAAGCCCAAGCCTTAACCCTGGTGCCCCTCGTAGTGGAAAGCCCTTCAAGGCCTCTAGTTCTTAAGGAGAGGGTAGATCCTGCTGCATCCACTGTTCCTTCGGGACCTTCTTCATCTAAGGAGGGGCCTGGGATGGCTGCCACTTTCGCACCACGATGGCCACTGAGGGTGGATGATTCTGTGTTCGTGCATCCGAAGGTTGCTCTTTCCCAGGTATGGTTTATGTCCTTTGTCTAGGTTTTTTTATTTATTTTTTTTTCTTTTGATAACACCTTCATTTTAGGTTGGAGTCCTCGGTGGGATCCTTGCCAGGCGAAGCGTAGATATGGCCGAGTGTTTGGCCAAAACTGAATACAAACTAGAAGAGACTCAAGACCTAGTCTGGGCCTTGTCTTCCTCTTTGGAAGCGACCGAGAGGGCTAAAGATACGACCAAAAAGGACAGGGACCATCGCCACCGGGCCGAAGACGCCCTAAGGAGGGAGAATGAGCTACTGAGGGCAAAGATGAAAGAGATGGCTGCCAAGGCTGCAGTGAAAGAAGAGGAGTTTGCTAAAGGTGCCGAGAGGGAGGAGGTCATTGTAGAGGAGGTCAGGGTTCAGTTTCTGACGGGCTTCAACGAAGCCAAGAGAATGACCGAGTCCCTTTACCCGGAGGTCGACTTTTCTAGTCTTAACCTGGGGGCCCCCTCAGGAGAGTCGAGTACTGCGACGGCTGGAGGAGATGCAGAAGATACTGCTGCAGTAGACACTCATGAGGCTTTTGAGGGGGAGGCCCAGGATACTCTAGGGGGCGAGGCCCAGGATACTCCACGGGGCGAGGCCTGGGAGGCTCCAGAAGGCGAGGTCCAGGAAGCCTCTGCTTCTTTAGGATAGGTTTATTCCCCTTTTTTTATCTTTTGTAGCCAAGGCCGATAGAGCCTATTTTTCTACCCTTCTATGGACTTAATGAAATCTCAGAACTTTTCTTCAAACTTCGAACTTTATTAATTTTTTGCTTTACATTTTCTTTTCTGATAGAACTTGCGGAGGTTCTCCATATTCCAAGTACGAGGTACCGGCTTGCCATCCAATTCTTCGAGTTCAAAAGTGCCCATTCGACAAACTCTTCAGATTCCATATGGGCCATCCCAATTTGGAATGAGTTTTCCCATGTGCCGGAGATGAGACACTTTACTTTTTCGTAGGACAAGGTCGTGGAGTTTGAAGCTTCGGTTTTGAACTCAGAAGCTGTAATATTGAGCCGTCTTCTATTGATACGCGACTAAACGAATTTGGGCTCTGTCCCGGGCTTCGTCAACCAAGTCTGCATTCATTCGTAAGCCTTCTTCATTGTCACTTGGTTCAAAATATTGTACTCGCATCAATGGAATCCCAATTTCCATCGGGATGATGGCTTCTGATCCGTACGTCATGAAAAATGGACTTTCTCCCGTTGGCATTCATGCGGTCATTCGGTAGGTCCAAAGAACATTGGGGAGCTAGTCGGCCCACCATTTATCCTCCTCGTCAAGTCTCTTCTTGATTCCTTGGAGTAGGGTCTTGTTGGTAACTTCAGCTTGACCATTGGCCTGCGGATACCTAACGGAAGAGAATCGGTGCTCGATGTGGAGATCTTCACAGAATGTTTTAAACTGGGAGCTATCAAATTGTTTTCCGTTATCAATGATTAACACTCGAGGAATCCCGAACCGATACACGATCGACTTCCAAATGAAGTTTCGGGTTTGGTGATTCATAATGCTGGCCAGTGGTTCTGCCTTGACCCACTTAGTGAAATAGTCGATGGCCACAATGAGGTGCTTCTTTTGTCTAGCTGTCATGGTGAACGGGCTTAGGATGTCCATCCCCCACATAGTGAAGGGAAGTGGACTAGTGATTGAGGTAAGGAGATTAGCAGGTTGGTGTGGCACTGAGGAGTACTATTATCAATTTCTGTACTTCTTGACCAGATTAACTATATCTTCTTTCATTTTGGGCCAATAATACCCTTGGCGAAGAACCTTGAAGGCAAGGGCTCGAGCTCCCTGGTAATCCCCACATATTCCTTCTTGGACTGCCCAGAGGGCATAGTTGGCCTCGGCAGAATTGAGGCACCTTAAGTAAGGCATAGTCAGAGCCCTCTTATACAGTTGTTCATTTATGATCGTGTACTGAGATGCATGGGAGATCAGTTTTCTAGCTTTGCTCTTCTGCTCGGGGACCTCCCCTCCCCTCAAATACCGGAGGATCAGGTCCATCCATGATTCTTCCCCATCTACTGGTAGGACCGGGGCTTCGCTTATGCTAGGAGCAGAAAAGGTTTTCAGGTAGATAGTTCGAGTTGTTTCCAAGTGTCGGAAGGAGGCCAAGTTAGCCAGGGCATCAGCTTCAGAGTTCTCGGCTAACGGGATTTAAGTTATCCGGAAAGCCTTGAATCGTGCAGCGAGCTCTTTCACCTTTTGGAGATATTGGGCGAGCTTTTCTCCCTGCCCGTCACTTGACTCACTACCAGTTGGGAATCGCTGAATGCCTCTAGTGTCTCAGCAGCCAATGCTTTGGCCAATCTTAGGCCAGCCAGTAGGGCTTCATACTTTGCCTTATTGTTGGAGGTTTTGAATTCGAATCTTAAAGCGTACTCAACTAAGAAGCCGTCTGAGCTGCGGAGGATGAGTCCCACTCCATTTTCTATCGTATTCGAAGATCCATCCACGTGGAGGGTCTTCCTAAGAGGTGGTTCATTTGACTTTTCTTTTATTATTTCGCCCAGATTTGTGGGTAGGGTTGTCTCGACTATGAAGTCGGCCAAGGCTTGGCCCTTTATTGCCTTCCTCGGATGGTATCGGATGTCGAACTCCCCCAGCTCTACCGCCCATTTTACCATTCTCCCAGATACACTTGGACTATGCATGATGTGTCTTAGAGGCTGATCGGTCAGGAGGTTGATAGTGTACGCCTGAAAGTACGGTTGGAGCTTTCGTGTAGTTAACACGAGAGCATAAGCCATCTTCTCGATAAGAGGATATCTTACCTCAGCTTCGTGGAGATTTCTGCTAACGTAGTAGATGGGTCTCTGAACGCCTTCTTCTTCTCTGATCAGGATAGAGGCCGCAGTACCTTGCCTGGCTGACAAGTATAAAAACAGCTTTTTACCCGGAAGTGGTTTGGTTAAGAGTGAGGGCGAACTTAGATACTTTTTCAACTCTTCAAATGCTTTTTGGCAACCTTTTGTCCAGGAGAAGTCTTTAGCCTTTCTAATGGCCTTGAAGAAGGGTAGACACATTTCTGCAGATTTGGACATGAAGCGACTTAGGGCGACGATTCTCACAGTGAGCCATTATACTTCTTTTACGGACTTATGGGGACCATATTAAGGATGACCTTTATCCTTTTCGTGTTGACTTCTATTCCCCTCTAGGTGACCATGAACCCTAGGAACTTTCTTCCAGTCACCCCAAACGCACACTTCGTCGGGTTCAGTCGTATGTTATGCTTATGTAGTACTCCGAATGCTTCTTCTAAATCGGCCCTGTGGTCCTGAGCCTCCACATTTTTTACTAGCATATCATCCACATAGACCTCTATATTTCGTCTTATTTACTCTTTGAATATTTTGTTCACCAGCCTTTGGTAGGTCGCGCCAGCATTCTTGAGTTCGAAGGGCATGACCTTGTAGCAATACAACCCTTGGTCAGTGATAAAGGCGGTATTCTCTCGGTCTGGCCCGTACATGAAAATTTGATTGTAACCGGACTACGCATCCATGAAGGAGAGGAGTTCATGCCCTAAAGTGGCATCCACTAGTTGATCGACTCGGAAGAGAGGGAAGCTATCCTTTGGACAGGCTTTATTTAGGTTGGTAAAGTCGATATAGACCTGCCATTTACCATTCGCTTTCCAGACCATCACTATGTTCGATACCTACTTGGGGTATTTTGCCTCTCTGATTAAACCAGCCTTAAGTAGCTTCTCTACCTCAGCATTGATGGTAACCTGGCGTTCGGGGGCAAAGTCTTTTTCTTCTGGGCGATCGGTTTGTACTTCGGGTCTATATTTAAGCGATACTCGATGGTCCTAGGGTCGACCCCAGGCATGTTTGATGCAGACCAGGCGAACAAGTCTTGGTTCTTCTAGAGGAGGAAAATAAGCTCTTTCCTGTGTTTTTCGGAGAGGATTGAACCTATCTGGACAGTTTGGATAAGGTCTTCCCCAAGGGACACTAGAGTCAGCTCCTCCACTGGTAGCCCTCTTAGGGTCTTCATTTCATCTCTAAGGTCTTCCACCTCAAGGGGTAGGGCTTCTATCTTATTTCCTTCCTTGATAGCATTCAAATAGCAGGATCGAGAGGCCTTCTGATCTCCTCTGATCAACCGTACTCCTTCACTAGTGGGGAACAAAACCTTAAGATGGTACGTGGAGACAGTAGCCCTTAGTTTGTTGAGGGTGGATCGCCCGATGATCATGTTGTAAGAGAAGGGTTGCTTTACCACTAAAAATGTGGTTTGCACAGTGGAGGTCCATGGAACTGTCCCTACGGTAACAGGGAGGATTATACTTCCTTCGAGAAAAACTGGAGATCTGTCAAAACCATAAAGCGAGGCCAGGGCTAGCTTTAAACGCTCGTCCTTCAGTTCTATGCGTTGGAAAGCATCATAAAATAATATGTCGACAGAGTTTCCGTTACCAATCAAGACATGTCGCACTTCGTGGTTGGCTACCAAGAGAGAGACCACTACTGCATCGTTATGAGGACTCTACACATCCTCCAAGTCATCCTCTATGAAAGAGATCACCAGCTCTGACTTTCTTTGCTTATGAGGTCCGTTGACAGAGGCTATGGTTCTAGCGTACACTTTACTGCTTTGTTTCGAGCTCCCCCCGACTGTAGGGCCTCCACATATTGTCTTGATAATCTGGGTGGTAGTTGCCACTTCTAGGTGTTTCTGACCAGGCGCTTCTTGCCTGGCTCTAGAGTCTCACCGAGGGCCTCGTCGCCCTTGTTCTTAGGGATGGAGATGTCCAGAGTTTCTTCTTGGCTGAGTGGGCGCCTCTCTCCTCTAGGAACTTGTAAATTCCTTCAAGTGTCCCAAGATAATAAGGGCCTCAATCTACTTTTTCAAGGCATGATAATCTTCGATATCATGGCCGTAATTTCTGTGGAAACGACATCATTGTCTTTGATCTCCGTCGAGGGACTGCGTCTTAGGTGGCCATTGGAGGACTGACTTATCTTGAAGCTGCATGAGGACATGAGTCCTAGATGCATTAAGGGGGTGAAATTATCGAACCGGGGGTGGGGCTTGTATTTGTTGTCTTGGTGAGGTTTCTTAGCCGCCCCTCTTTGTGGATCGACGTCATTTCTCTTCTTTTCTGTTTCTCCTTCCCTTTCCCTCCTAAACGCTTGATCATCCTCTACCAGCATGTACTTCTCTGCTCAGGCTAAGACCTCGTTCATGTCATTGGGTGGGTGCCTGGTAAGCTTGGAGTTGAAGATCCCGGACCTCAACCCATTTTTGAACACCATCATCTAGATATTTGGGTTAAGGTCGGGGATTTCCCAAGCTACCTAGTTGAACTTGGATATATAGGCTCGAAGCCTCTCTCCTTGGTGTTGAATAATGTTGAACAAGCTTTCTGCGATCTTCTTTGGTCTCTTGCTGCTGAGGAAGTGCGAAGCAAAGGCATAACTGAGCTTTTTGAAATTGTTGATGTTCCCCAGCCTCAGGCGTGAATGCTAAGTGCCTGCAGTCTTCTCAAGGGTCAAGGGGAAGGAACAACACATGATGGGGTCAGAATGTCGGTGTAGCATCATGGTCCTCTTGTAGTGTTGCAAATGGTCTTGGGGGTATCCTGAACCGTCGTACATTCTAACTTATGGCATTCTGAAGTTGAGAGGGAGCAGGGTCTCGAGAACAACTTCTGTAAACGGGGGATCTTGGATGCTAAGAGCATCCAAGATACTGAGATTCTTGTGTTTTAAGGCCAAGTCTGTTTTTTCTTCCATTTTTTCGAACCGCCTGTCTAAGTTGAAGTTGCTTTTAGAAGATGAGCTCTCCTTGGACCGGCTGCCACGCAGTGAAGGCTCGGTAGGGGGCTGGTTGTAGGTAGGATCATCTCTATCATATGACTTTGCTTACTCTGGAGCTTGGTGGGGAGATAGGGAAGGTTGTTAGCCTCCGCCTCGGACTCGAGCCGCCAAATCGGCTATCATCCGAGAGAGTTCTTGGAACTGTGCTTGGGTTATAGGGGCCTGGGGATTTACAGTCCTTTCCTCGTAACGAGAAGAGTTGATTCCGGAGAGATGAAGGCGTTATTCCCTGATGGGAGGCCGCCTACTTGACCCGGGGGTAGCATGTTCGGGGATTGCAGGGAACCTAGGTTTAGATTGTTGGCTGTGGGTGCTGCCCTGGATAGGAGCAAAGCATGCTGTAGAGGCCTCTTTGTCGGTCCTTTTTGTACTGTTTCTAGGTGGCATCGTAACAGATAAGTTCTTGTGTACTTCTTCGCTTTTGTTGTAGCGAGAGATTGTGGTTTCCCATGGACAGTGCCAATCTGTTGATGCCAAATAATTGCTGTGACTGACGTGGCCTGGGTGCTGACGTGGCCTGGGCGTTGACGTGACCTGGGTGCTAAGATAGCCCTGCACAAGTAGCATAAGTGAACTAAAGACCCTTGGGAGGAGGGGAGGGGAGACCTCCGAGGGCGCTCAAATGCTTAAGTTAGAACGGGAACTTAAAGTAGGTCAAGGCCGAGTGCTTAATCTTAAAGCAATGTAGGTGCAAATAGCTCAGTGAGAATCCAAAATCCAATCCCCATCGAATACCATACCTTGGTCTATTTATAGCCGTCTGAACGGGCATCGCCTATATCTCATCAGAGCTAAAGCATTACTTGCTCGATCGACGTGATGTAGGACGGTTGCAGGGCGGCAAGTTGCAGGGTGGCTGTAGGGTGGTTGTAGGGTGGCGTGTTGCAGGGTGGCTGTAGGGTGGCTGTAGAGTGGCGTGTTGTAGAAGGAGCCTATGCGTAGGTCTACTAGGTCATTCCTTACTGGGCTGGAGCATCATAGGCTCTATCACAGGCGTTTTCCTATTGGCCCGGAGTTCAATAGGCCGGAGCATCATGGGCTACATCACAGTCGTTTTCCTATTAGGCCAGAGTTCAATGAGCCGAAGTGTTATGGGCTACATCACAGGTGTTTTCCTATTGGGCTGGAGTTCAATGGGCCGGAGTGTTATGGGATACATCATCCCCTAAAATAAATTTTATATAATGGTTGCAGTCAAATAAATTTTAAGTAATGGGTAATTAAAAATTCATATCCAAAGTACCTGTTCCAATGAAAGAATAAAATACATCAACATGGCTCGACGAAGAGACAACAATTCCATCAGTATTAGAGCTATCTTCAAGTGCGGAGATATGAAGATTAGAAATAGATACACTGTTGCTTTCATGTACTGTTATATGATTTCTTTGGTTGTTTAGATGATTAAGTCCATGTAGTTAAAGATTATTACAACTTTGAAAGTATAGAGCCTGCAATATTCACAACCTAATATTAAGATGATCTCCTATATAGAGGATTCAGAGATAACCACAACCAAATATTAAGACTATATATATAAGTTTTTGGATCAATCTATATCTGAAAATTTATGAAATACAATGGATTGTGATCTGCAGTAACTTACTGTTGGGATTTTACCTCTAAAATTTATCTATTCAAATTTTAGGTAAAAACTATAACCACAATAATTAAGTAGGTAAAACAAACACAACAATTTAACATGGTTTGGTAACCTCTTTGCCTACGTCCACCAACAAATCTACAACTTTATAAATCTTCAATTACAACTTTAGGGAAAGCGAAGTTGCTAAACTTTCATTACCTTATAACTCAAAAGCCTCAATACAACCAAACCTCTCGACCTAACTCTAGTTGTAAGTGTTCTCTCTACTTGACAACCTAAAACCCCAATACACCAAAAGCTCTTATCCTAACTGTAGTAGTAAACCCCGATTTTGATAAACAACACAACAACATAGGCCTTGTTTGGATACTTGATTAAATCAATCTTAAATAATATTAAAAAAAAAATTAAGTTTTTAGAGATAAAAACTTAAGTTTTGGTGAATTAAGTTGGATTCAATAAAACCCAAACAAGACCCTAGGAAATTATTACTACTCCAACTAGAACAAACAACCATCCAGTAGGAAACTACTACTACTTCTACTAGAATAAACAACATCAAATATAAAATCACTTTTCTGACACCAATTAAAAATCTTCCTTACGGGGATTGGAGCCAAAATCTTAACACTTACATACATGAATTTACTTTTTTCATTATCAAAGAAATGTATTTGAGAATAAATTTTCTAACAGATTGTTGTCGAACATGATCAGAACTTATGTCACTAAGATGACAAGTATTTACATATTGAAAAAAGCGTGTTACGTACCCTTGGTCGCTTGCATTTCTTATTATCCACCTGAAAATGGAGTGATAATTAAGGAATTTAGACTTATCAGTATTTCAGAAGAATCATCTAAAAGATAAAATCTTAGAAGCGATAGAAACACGTAAAAATCATGTTACATATAAGTCATCTGATTGAATTCCCTTCTTCCACCAAGTAGAGCCCTGGCCATCTATTGTTCCTGTTCCGTCTATAACGAGACCATTCACATCATAGAAGCACAACCAGCAAGGTGCTCCACAGTCTCGCGTGTTGAGTTTCATTTCCTTCCCGGGTGATATACCAAAAAACCATGCGTTGAGTTTCACATTTGAGTAAATCACGTGAAAAAGAAAAAGAAATATATATTGTGGCCGGTGGACCCAAAACTTAAATGGCTTAAAATATAGCTTAATACATGTGGGTTTTTCCTTAATGGACTCCACGACTTGGGCCTTCTCATTCCCAACAAAATCAGAAACCACAAATAACAGAGCAAAAGAATGTTTTGTTCTTTTTTTCTATTTAAAGAATTAAAAGAGCAAAAGGTTGTTATGACTCCAGAAAACAGAAATTGCATAATTGAATATAAAAGTGGAAACATAAATGAGAAATGGACAGTTTTGGATTTGCAAGGACCTTCCAATTTCATAGACTGCCATAATAATTTTGATTTGCTGTTATCTGCAGTATTGGAGGGTTTGTAGCTGCACATAATCTTTTCCATGCATCTAAAAAGCCCTTCAAATGCACATAGTTAATAGATAAGTCTTTTTTTTTTTAATTTCTTTTATCCTTAATTTAGAAAAGAAAATTCTTCCATGAAAATCACCGGGAATTCAAGAGTAAAAAGAAAGCGAAACAAACACACAATCACAAATGCTGTGTGGTAAAAAAAGATTTACTTGGGAATCATCATTACAGCCATCGCCACTAGCACCAAAATGAATCACATTCAAAGTACTCTGGCCATATCCAATCCCTAAACCGGATGTGACGATACAAAAAATCAAATAACTAGAATCAAGGTCCTGCAATTATATATATAAATCAGCAGCAGCAGGAGGTTTGTTAAGTTGAAATTTGTGATATACAAAGGGTGAAAACAGTACTCACCATTTTGCTAATACAACTAATGGATGATCAGATTACTAATGCCTTTGAGTTGAAGGACTCTTGAGTACCACCTTCAATATATAGATAGTGCAATGGTAGCTTATGATGTTTTCATTTTACTACCTTGCTATATATTTCCAGATTCTTCTCATTGTTTCTTTACTAGATTAGTAAATTTCATCCTTCATGATTTAAAATCTACTCTAAGAATAGTACTAAATTATTAATGTTGGCTTTAAGTATTGATTGTATCTCAAGAAGAACTTATTTATGGCATTTGCATAAAGATTAAAATGAATGTAATTTTGTAATTTAATCTCTGAGTTGTTGGCGTAGATATTTTTACCATGATAAGGTCCACCCTTCATGCACTTTTTTTTACACAATAACTGCCATAAATAAATTGAAAGAGCTACTATACATGTAGGCAGCTTTGGCTAGCTTGCCATTAAAAATAAATAAAAACTGGACTCAGCAGCTGGTTTTGCATTTACTTTTAAGTAAAATATTGATGCTCTAGCCTCCAAAAGTTATGAACTTGTTTACTTGGATTTTGTGAAAATGATTTGCGAGCATGCCAATTTGTTTGTATGTTTTGTGGAAAATGACTTTCATAGGTATTGCTCTTTTCTGTCAATACCCATGGTTTCAGATTTAATACTCAACATCACTCCCTTCGAAGAAGGATGATACAACGAGGGTGCAGATTGAAGTGAGATGACATGTGGAAAGAATAAAACTTACCAAGTCCAACACAATCCCCTTTTTATAAGTAGTAAGGGGGCTCTCATTATAGGCATGGTTTCAAGCGTTAGCCCAATGGTCATTGTCATCCAAGTATGAAGCAAGAATAATGGGTAAAAAGTCACCATTTGACTTTGAAAGGGGTCAAATCCTTTGTTATTGGTTTGCACGTGAGAGATTCTGATGCTTGAGAGATTTGGTTACCAGAGAAGAAAGAATTAGAGCTACTCCTCTTGTCTAAACAGAATTTTAGCCCTTTGTGTTTAAAAGAAAATGTCCAAATTTTAAACTAAACAATTTTATTGTACACTAACATTCAAGCCTGCACTTACAATTTATATCACCTAGAGAGTTATAACAATTATCAAAACAGAATAACGTAAATGCAACCAAGAGTAAACAAATGAAATCAATCCGTTGTAACAGTCACACCATCTAAACTATTTTGAACAAGAAAGAGAAAATGAAACAAAAGAGAGGGCATGCAGATTCGACATAAATCATATAAAAATAAACTAAATCACAAAGACTATCTTCATGGAGGTTCAAACGATACTCTTCATTTTGCTAAGCCGAAGTCATAGTGCTTTCATTACAGAAAATTTCCTTTGGATGCACTCGGGTTTACCTTGCATACAAAGCTCGATTCCGCTAGAAGACATTTTCCCCTCCACTAAAACAAACCTCCCCCACACAAATTACTACTCACAACTACTCCCTCTATAATTGGTTTTCCTCCAAAGAGTAAGTCGAGTCTCTAGAGTCCATTTGGAATTCCAAAGCACAAGGAATCTTTGAGGGCAATATCCCGGTGGAAAATCTCTTGGCCAAAATAGTTAATAAAACTATTTCTTAATAATATTCTTTTGATAAAAAATAATATGCAGTATGAAAATGCTTTGTGCACTTTTCTGCCCAGCAACACAAGTTAGGATCCATGATGAGAATTCTACCATGACGAGGATCCTTACTAGAATCCTATTATAATTTTGATTTCATGTAAGATCCATGGAAGTCAATCCATAATTCTTCTGGCTTTATTACTCGTTCTTACCAAACTCGATGTTGCATGTTTGCCACCTAGAAGCATCAGAATCCACTACTCTTTGCCCTCAAAATTCACTTTTCCTTAAACACAGTTTAGAATTATTAAGATTCTATTACAATAAGGATCCTACCTCCAACTAGAAGATTTGAACGATAACAATACGTAGCATAGGATCCTTAGGATTCTGACGCAATAAGGATCCTACACTGATAGGATTTTGGGGTCAACAATACATAGCTCCTGATCCATAGGATTCTACAGCAATAAGGATCCTACCCCAGCAGGTACAATTTGGGCATCAACCTAACTATAAAATAATTTATCATTAATCGTTTTTGGAAGGTTCTGTATTTACTGTCCTCTGTTTTATTGGTGAACAATAATCTTCAACATTACATGAATATTCTGTGTTATTTTCTTTCTCTGTTTTCTGGATTTGCATATTTATGAGATTTTCCTATACCATTAACATTTGTTCTATGAGCTGCCATATCTGTACATAAGGGGTGTGAAGAGAGAAGTTGGAAATCTCAAAACATATAACAACTATGATAGTTAGTGCAGAATTAAATTTAAATAAAATTTTGTTCATTCGATTTTCTTGTTAAATTTTGGAACTTTCATTGATTGTTTGTTGCTAGAGAATGGAGAAAAGCAAGCAATCTCCTATGTTGTACCAGGATCGATAAAGATAGCAAATAGCAGTAGCAAACATAAATCAAAACAATCGCACACAATATTTACGTGGTTCGGTTAGGCCTACATCCACAAGCGAGAGTATAGAGAAATTCACTATGAAGAGTACAAAGTGAACTCTCTAATGGTTTTCAGAAATCCTAACGACGACTTTATATAGCCAAGTCTTTATTTCGTGAACTAAATTTCAATTTTCTTCCCTTTCGGCACGCTCAAAATATTTCATGTCGAAGACAGGTCTTTGGGTCAAACGAGAATATAATACATCTCAACATCCTACAAGCAACTGGAAAGGATTTTATAAATTAACATTCGAAATTGCTAATGTGACTACAATATCCCAAACCAGCATTTCAAAATTGGAGTAGTTCCGGATATTGAATCGGCAAAGGCATCCAATCACTAGTTTATTACTGGTCCAACCAATAGGACAGTGGTCGAAACATTGGTTCATAAAAAATAACATGCTAATAATTTTATTAATGTTATACTAATATTGATTATATTAAATCAAGTACCTGCACTAAATAAGAAAACTACATAGCCCTAATAAAGATCTTAATTAAACTTCCTAATAACTAAACTGATTGAAACATCTGAATATGTGTATTTTATCTTTTTAACCCCCTTAACTGTTCAAAACATGATTGTTTCTTGTAAATAAGAGTTAGTTGCTGATTTGAACAAAGTTTGCATATATCATCATAAAAAAATTCTCAATTTTTTTATTTTTTTAATGGATTGAGCCATAATCCCAGTTTCTTTAAATAACCAATTTAAACATAAAAATAGATTGGTTTAACAATGAATACATATTACTAATTTAATACTTAAATAGTCAATAAATTAAAACTAAAATTAAAATTAAAATCAAATTCACCAATACAAAAATACATGAAAAAGTTCAAAAAAATTATCAATCAAAATATATTTTATTTTTAATATATTAAAATGTATTATATAACAAATAAACATATGTGGTAACATTTTAATGGGGAGGTGCAAAGGATTATAATGCATTTCTCAACATACAATTAAAAGTTCTAACAAAACTTAAGGCCAAAGGCCTAACACGGCCATAATCTCATCCCTAATGAAAAGTGGCTTTGTTGTCTCACCAGCCACACCAGTCTCTATTGGTCAATCGGCTTCTACTCAGTAGTTTTGTTGTTCAAATTTGTGAGTAAAATTTTCCAAACCATTTCCATCCATAGTTATGTCTCTCACCATTTTAATTTTTTTAATTTTTTTTTTTGTGGAAATGATTTGTTTTGGTGTTGATGTTAGATTATTTATGTTAAAAAATGAGTTGTCGAGTCGCAGGTGATGTCAGTGTTGTCTCGGTCATTCCGACCAAAATCTGGTCGCTGGAGAGCAGGTCGTCCAGCAGGGAGCTCTATCTCCTCATATTTCAGAAACTATTTCAAGATGGGTTTGGTGGTTGTGGAGGTGGGGTTTGGTGGCTGTGAGGTTTTTGGGGGTGGTGGTTCTATTAACAGCAATGGTACGGTGACGACGGCAGTGCAGCGGTAGTAGGCTTGGAAGCAGAAGATGGATTTTGGTGATGAGGGCATTTGTGTGATTTTGATAAAATGGTGGGGTAGTTTTGTCCAAAAACCATCTGAATGGTATTAAGACATAATTTTGGATCTGATTTGGTAAGATCCATTAAGTGCTATTCAAATGTGAAAAACAAATGAACTTAATAGCATCACATCTAATGGATTCAAATGTGGTACCATTTAGAGGTACAATAAGTGCAAACAAACAAGCCCTAAGTTCTAACAAGGACCTTTAGTAACACATATTTTTGGGATTCTTTTCATCGCTGTTGGACTCCAACCTCTTATTTAACTACTTATTTTCTTATCCAATTTAAAATGATCCCCATAAATAACTGTTGTAATTGTAACCTACAACAGAAAAATAAAACACACATAAAAAGAATGAGCCGATTCAAATAGTGCAGCCACCCGTTATCATCAATGGAGCTAACGGTGTTGCGGAGATTGCTTTCTCTTAATTTTTTAGTCCAGGTTTTAATATGGAAAAATATAATAACATTCACTACAAGCAGAAAGTTAAGAGTGTGTTTCGAACAAACGAATTCTATAAATTTTACGGAATTCATTTGTAATTCGATATTTGTTATGTTTGGAACAAAAAAAAAACAATAAAATTCATTTCAAAATGAATTCACTATTAAAATGAGTTAATTTGTTACAAATTATATTAAAATTGAAAAAATTTACAAATGAATTCGACAAAATAGTAAAAAAGTTATGTTGATCAAAATACTCCCACTTTCTCTTTCCCTCTCTTCTTTCCTCCCTCTTCCTCACCCTTGCCTTCCTCCTCCCCCTCTTTTGAATTCTTCATTTATTCCAAACATTTTAAACATAAGAATTCAATTGAATTCTACAAATTAACATAAGAAAGTCAAACATTAAAATTCATTTCTTAATGGATTCTATTTTAAATTCATTTGAAAATTAAATAAATTTCATTTTCATTTGGTTCTAAATGGAGTAGTGTTAGTCTTCCATCGCACCAATCATTAAATACTCACCTGGTCATCTCGAACATGGTTAAGCTCCCGTTTTGAGAACCTATTCAACTTGGCAGTCTTGTTTACATCTGCACTAAACCGAGTGTATCCCCCTTTTCAACATCTAATGTTACAATTTGTATTGCAAGGAATTTGTAATCTAGGTTCCAAGTGAACTCATTGTGGCCAGCTAGACTGTGCATAAGAAACCATCAACAGTTCTATTAACTACGTACACTAGAATTTACATTGAATAAAGAGGCTAATTTCTTTAAGGGTTTTCAATGTCTTTAGAGCATAATATAGTAAAGCAGGGTAACATTGGTTAATGATACATTACACGGAATGGGAGACACATGAAAAGTACGTATGGCAAAATATTGATATGATTAAACCTACTAAAATTCTTTCAATTCCAAAATCCTTAATGCACATTATATTTTTTCAATTAAAGTTAACTTGTGAGAAATCTCAACCATTTCAAGTATATATTTTCGTAGCAATTAAACACAACCATTATGAGAAGAAAGAGTAATGATAGAGAGACATTTAAACCTGTCACTCAACTCAAACACTAATTAAAAATCTCACTCTCATTCGTTACAGTGCCAAATATTGGTTTTTTAAGGTAAAAAATGGTAATTTAAACAATTACTTCATAACATACCATAATTTTCGCAACAAAAAGAATTTTAATGCGGCAATCAAGAACCAAAATACAAAAAAGAAAAACAAGCAAACCCAGGATTACAAAGTTAATGTAGGTAATGGTAACAACAAAAAAGATAACACTTGTGAGTAATTTAGGAGTAAGTGAATAACAAAGGAAGGATTTGATTTTTCTTTTTTCTTTTTTTGCTCTTCATAGAACTGGATCAAAATTCCTGTAACAGATTAACGTAGTGGAAAAAACGGTTCTTACCGATTTAACCCGAAAATCTTCTAGTACTTTAGACTCATCTCCAAGTCTTCACATCTTCAACTCGCCATGGTCATGAGTGTGATCACAATGAAGGAAAACACTAGATTTCCACAACCCAAGAACCCTTTATTTCTCTCTAGAAAGTATGTGTCAAACTTTATCTGCCGTGGTGATTTTATTCTACCAAATATATGTGCTCCCACTCCTTTCTTTCTTTTTATTCTGTCCGTTTTCATTTAATTGTAGCCAATCAGTTGGTTACAAAATAACCAACAAAATATATATGAATGGAGGAGTTATTCTCTTGGAGGATTTGTGTCTTTTGATAAACTTGTATTAAATATGTTTTGGGCAGGTCAAGATGCCCATCATAGGCACCCAACCCTACCCGAAATCCAACATCTCCCACTCGCACATGATGGGCTCAATACCGCCCAACTAGAGAGAAAAGGAATCTTCGACACCAAACTTCCTTTCAAAAAATTCATATGATCAAATAGGTCATGCGACCTACTACCTGCACTTGGGAGATCAATACTATTTACCTATTAGGAACACATAACGGCTTTAACCCTAAGAAAAAAATGACTTTTATTATGGTGTCTCTATGTGCCTGAGACTAATTTTGGTCACATTGGATTCAAGTATCTCTGCTCCCTCATGAGCTTCTTTACTCATAACTATACTTAACCAAATTTTCCATTCAGTATTCATGATTATATCAAATCCCAATCTTCAATATAATCACTCGGGCTGTGAATCACCAGTGAAAGATGTGTTACCAAATAGACTTTTTTCAGCTCTCGTGTCCTTTCATTTCAGACCAACTGCTTTCCTAGACATGTCCCATAAGGCTAATTATTTCATCACCGTCAGAAACATTCTAAAGTGGCAAACATTGACCTGTCCTTTCAATAACACAGTTGAAAGTGACATAGGGCACTAGTTGAGGCTAACTTAACCTTAAAGAACACACACAGTGAGGAAGTAGGGATTCATCTACTCACTTCCCTTTTAGGTCAAATTAAGCACATGTAGTATGAATTACATTTTATGGTAGACTTCTCTTAAGAAGAACATAAATCTTTTATTTATTAATAAATCAAGACCACCATATGAATCTTAGTCTAGTTGCAATTACACGTTTCAAATGCACAAGCTCTTAACCCGAGTCCTCAATTGGGTCGTTATTTCAAGCAACCTAATTGCTCCTCTGAAGCGCCCAATTAAGATCTCGCATTCGGCTAACTTTAAAAGTTTACATGATTGTGGGATGATCATGTTCGGGCAGGTTATCATTTATAATTTACAGACCTCATCTTGACCTTTGTCAAGGTGAAACTAGCAAATTTTTCCAACACTTATTATACATTTTTTCTCACTCTCTAAGTGACAAAAGTATATAATGTTTCATCTTAGCTCGCTATCAGGGTGCCTAAGGCAATCGCTCATGTGAGAGAGCCGATCTTAACCTGGTGACATATTTTTTATCATGAAAACCATTTTCATGACATGTGTGTGCTACTTTTCATACTAATAATTTATTCAAAAAATTAACATGTCAAACTTATTGTGCAATCGTAATTCTTTTTATGCCAACTTAAACTAGGGATTGTAATTCCAAAAAGTTACCAAGTACCAAGATCAGGTACGCAAGTCTATGCGACCATGACCCTCACCTAAAATCTCATTTAAGAGGTAGTATTTATAGCAATCCATTAGCTTCATTGAGACATTAGAAATTAGTATTCAATGTTGCTAATAAATAGAAGTAGAAAAAGCTAGCTTTTAAGCAACAAATGCTTCTTTTTTTTTAAATAAATCTTGTTTTACCATAGTACCTTTCAAATGCACTATCATTCGTATTTTCACTTTGCTTCTTATAGCGAAAATAATGTGCATGCCTCAATGTCTACATCGATGCACTGAATCATTACTTGTGTGAGCTATTTTAACTTAATAGTGAACAATTATGGTATTGTCAACTATGCTACAAAAACATTGTTGGTATTTATCTAAGGTTCAAACATGTCCAAGCATGGTTCAAAGATGTTTAAAGTCTAAAACAAAGTTTAGGATTAAAGTTCAGCAAGTTAGAAGACTGCACACATGTGTGTGCATCACTTTGGAGCAAGGTAAGGCTAGGCGCACTAGTGTGCGCACTTCTGCACACAAGCAGAAGGGTGTGCGCACAGCAAGCAGAAGAGAGGAGCACTAGTGTGCGCCGTAGTGCGCACACACCAGCACCGTGCCTCATAGAATGGAGACTCTAGAAATGCACTAGCACCTCACTGCCCATCTACCAGCACTACACCGCCCAGTAGGTGTGCTGCTTGATGCGCACCAGCACCGCACCGCTCACCACCAGCGGCGCATTACCTAGAAGGTTTGCAAAGGCACTCTGCCCAGCACCGCACCTAGGTGCCAGGCACACTACTGCACTTATAGACAGCATGCATAAGGACTCTCTTAGGTGTATGTGTGCAAGGTCAAAACGCAAAGCACCACTTAGGAAAGTGATGAAGGGCCATGATTAAGTGATGATCTTGATCAAAGGGTGAGGATTGATTCACAAGAATGACCAAGAAGTAAGGGGCTATAAAAAGGGTTTCCTAGCCTCATTTTCACACAAGAGAATAGAGAATACATTGTGACATTGTGAGATCAATTGTAAACACATAGAGAGAATTGTGTAAGAGTGGCAAACACAATAGGGACTCTTTGTAGTAAGGCTGGGTGTAAAAGATAGAGAAGTCTAGATTAGAAAGAGAGCATTGTTAGTTCTCATCTTCTTCCTTTCTTCTCTTCTTAGTTTCTTCAAGAACTTGGTTTCTTGAAGGGGATTGCTGTAACTTGTAAGAACCATTTGATTTAGTGCAGAGAGTTCGGAGGAACTCACGGAGACGTAGGCACATTGCCCAACCTCAATAACAATTGCTTGCCTTCTTTCATTCTTTGATTTTCTGTTCCTGTTTTCGATTCCAAATCTTTACAAGTCATTTTAGACTTGGGTGTTTGGAAGATCACCACCTGGGCATCTTGTCAAAGTGATTTCCAACAGTGGTATCAGAGTTGCACAGCTGGGTATCGGAGCAAGAACAAGAAGGTGACGGAGCCAAGACTCCAAGAATCAAAGATCAACTTCTTGGGTGATTCAAGAACTGTGTAAAAATCAAGATCTGATCGTGTTCTTGCGGTAGATTCAAGAACGGTGTTAAGATCCATCTTCGATCTGGGTTCTTGAGGTTAAAGAAAGCATTTGTGGGTAGTGCATAAATCAGGGATCTTGTCTGCAAAAGATGGC
This sequence comes from Bretschneidera sinensis, assembly GCA_023935145.1. Taxonomy (NCBI): domain Eukaryota; kingdom Viridiplantae; phylum Streptophyta; class Magnoliopsida; order Brassicales; family Akaniaceae; genus Bretschneidera; species Bretschneidera sinensis. The sequence goes on from CM043699.1 coordinate 28,225,517, forward strand.
TTCAAATTTCTGTGTTGAGAAGTTTGATGGAAAGGGAGACTTTGCCCATTGGAAGCGGAAGATCAAGGCGGTTCTAATGCAACAGAAAGTGGACTTGGCTATTGGAGAAGGTGATGCTTTTCCAGCAAGTGTCACGGAGGACCAGCAGACCGAGATGAAGAAGATGGCTTATGGTACCATTTTCTTACACATGTCAGATAGTGTCACAAGGGAGTTCGGAGACTCGGAAGATCTGGCTGTCATATAGAAGAAACTAGATGAGTTGTTTTTACCAAAACTCTCCCTAACAAGATTTATCTTCTTAAAAGAATCTTTGCTTTTAAATTTGATCCTAAGAAAGAGTTGCAAGATAATCTTGATGCCAAAATAAGGAGTGCATCAAGTGGTAAAAGATTTTTCTTTAAAAAAAGGCCAGCAACTTGGTATGGCAGCAACCATGGCTACTACTGGGATAAAGGTAGAGGAGAGAGCCATGGGAGAGTGCACAATAGCATGCATGGCTACTACCGGGATAGAGGTAGAGGAGAGAGCCATGGGAGAGTGCACAGCAGCATGTATGGCTACTACTGGGACAGAGGTAGAGGAGAAAGCCATAGGAGAATGCATTCCAAACTGAGATTTGGAGGGAAGAATTGCTACTACTGCCATAAGGAGGGTCATGTCAAGAAAGATTGCAAAAAGATGGCAAAGGATAGAGGAGGAAGCCATACCAAGAATGGAGAGGCTTCGGTTGCCAAAACATAATAGCAAGATGATGATGTTCTTGTTGTGTGCTCGGGTGTGAGCAAGGGGCAAGAAGGCAGTAGGAAATGGATCTTGGATTCCGGGTGCACTCATCATATGTGCCCTCACCGAAGTTGGTTCAAGAATTTCAAGGAAACCAATGATGAAAGAGTTTTCTTGGGGAATGATATTTCTTACCAAGTGAGGGGCATGGGAGACATCTAGGTGAGGATGTTTGATGGAATGACAAGGCTGCTGGAAAATGTGAGGTATCTTCCAGATTTGAAGAGAAATTTGATCTCATTAGGGCAGCTGGATTCCATGGGGTATACATGCAAAGTAGACGGAGGAAAGATCAAGGTGGCCAAGGGATCTTTGGTTGTGATCAAGGCAACAAGAAACGATGGACTCTATGAGATGATCGGAGAGACAGAAATCAATTATCAAGCAGCAAGCTTGATAGCTGAGATAGACAAGGCAGCCCTTTGGCACACTCGCTTGGGACACATGAGCAAAAAGGGCCTATAAGTTCTTAGCAAGGATGGTCTACTTGGAGGAGACAAAGTAGAGAAACTGGATTTCTGTGAGAGTTGCATTCTTGGGAAGCAACACCGAGTCAGCTTCAACACCGGAGTGCACAAGTCTAAGGGGATTCTTAACTACATTCATTCGAACCTTTGGGGATCAGCAAGGACACCAACACAGGGAGGTAACTTTTACTTTCTATCTTTAATTGATGATTATTCAAGAAGAGTGTGGGTTTATTTGCTTATAAATAAATCGGATGCCTTGAATAAATTTGTTGTGTGGAAGAAGTTGCTGGAAACTTAAACCAGTAGGGTAGTTAAGACTTTACGAACCGATAATGGCTTAGAATTTTGCAATAAAGATTTTGATAAATTCTGTGAATTAAATGGCATTCTAAGGCATAGGACGGTTTTAAAAACACCTCAGCAAAATGGAGTTGCTAAGAGGATGAATAGAACCCTTATGGAAAATGTTAGGTGCATGCTAATAAGATCCGGGTTACCAAAATATTTTTTGGGAGAAGCTGTGGCTACAGCTGCATACTTGATAAATAGATCACCCTCTAGAGCTTTAGAGCTCAAGACTCCCATGGAGATATGGAGTGGAAAACCCCCTAAATTAAACAACCTTAGGACTTTTAGGTGTGTTGCATATGCACATCAAAAGGAGGATAAACTTATCCCAAGATCTAGAAAATGTGTATTTCTAGGATATGGTGATGGGATTAAGGGATATAGGTTGTGGTCCTTAGAAAAGAAGGGCATGAAACTGATTATAAGTAGGGATGTTATTTTTAATGAATTATTATTTCCCTACTTGGAGAAAACTAACCCTGCAGGGGCTAGTGAGCAAAGCAGTCTGGAAGTTGTGAAGCATCGCATCAAGGAGAACTCGGTTCAGGTAGAGCAAAGGAAGCAAGAGGATTTGGACCAGGTAGACCCCTTGGATGAAGGCCAAGCTCAAGAAACTCAAGAAGATGCTGAACTAGAAGAGGTTGATGCAGTAAGTCAGAATGATTACTAGCTCATAAGAGACCGGAAAAAAGGCTGGTCGAACCACCTTCAAGATATGGGTTTGCGGATGCAGCAGCTCCTTGGATAGAAGAAGAGATGAGTGAATAAGAGACTTACATGGATGCCATGGAGTGTAAGGATTCACCAAGATGGAAGCTAGCTATTGAGGAAGAAATGGATTCTTTGAGGAAGAATAACTTCTGGGAATTGGTGAAAATTCCAGGAAAGCAGAAAGTTGTAGAATGTAAGTGCACTTACAAGATCAAAGAAGGGTACCCTCCATGAGATAAAGTCCGAAACAAAGCTAGGATGGTGGCGAATGGGTTCACAAGAAGAGAAGACATAGGTTTCACAGAAACTTTCTCACCTGGACACAAGGTGGAGAAGATGGTGAGTATCCTCATCTATATCGATGATGTGCTATTGGTTTCGGAACAGCAGGGAAAGGATGGAAAGGTTTACATTTTAACTCAGTGAGGAGTTTAAGAGGAAGGATCTCAGCCTTACACAAAAGATCCTTGGGATGTGTAGAATCCAAGAAAAGGAGAGAAACTGGTTAAGGATTTCTTGGGCAATGGGTGTTCTCAGCAAATTTATGAGTAATCTCAGAAAGAAGCATTTGCTTGGGATGAAGTGGTTGCTGAGGTATTTGAAGGCTCAGTGGCAGCCGATGGTAGCACTCATAACAACCAGGGCAGAATGCATAGCGGCTACGGAAGCCATAAAGGAGGCTATAGGGTGCAAAGGGTTGTTGGACGAGTGGGAGGTCCTAAAAGAGCAGGTTGTGGTATTTTCGGATAGTCAAAGTGCATTGCACTTGTGTAAGAATCCGGTGTTCCATGAGAGGGCAAAGCACATGGATGTTCGGTATCATTTCATTCGGGAAAATGTTATGAAAGGAGGCATCCATGTGGACAAGGTAGCCACAGAAGAAAATCCTACGGATTTGGGTACTAAAGTTCTATCTCTAAGTAAGTTTAATCATTGCCTTGGACTACTTAGGATTGGAGTTGATTAATTGATGACTCAAGATGATTTTGGATCCCGAAGCTCTCTACACAATGGTTTAGGTTTTTTGAACACTTAGACAAAGGTAGAGATTGTTGGTATTTGTCTAAGGTTCAAACATGTCTAATCATGGTTCAAAGATGGTTAAAGTTTAAACCAAAGTTAAAGGATTAAAGTTCAATAAGTTCGAAGACTGCACACATGTGTGTGCATCACTTTGGAGCAAGGTAAGGCTAGGTGCACTAGTGTGCGCACTTCTGCACACAAGCAGAAGGGGGTGCGCACAGCAAGCAGAAAGGAGCAGCACCAGTGTGCGCCGCAGTGTGCACACACCAGCACCGTGCCTCATAGAATGGAGGCTCCAGAAATGCACTAGCACCTCACCGCCCATCTGCCAGCACCGCACCACCCGGTAGGTGTGCTGCTTGATGCGCACCAGCATCGCACCGCTCACCACCAGCGGCGCACCGCCTAGAAGGTGTGCAAAGGCACTCTGCCCAGCACGTCACCGCGCCCTGTTGAGCACCTAGGCGCCAGGCACACTACTGCACACATAGGCAGCATGCATAAGGACTCTCTTAGGTGCGTATGTGCAAGGTCAAAACGCACAACACCACTTAGGAAAGTGATGAAGGGCCATGATTAAGTGATGATCTTAATCAAAGGGTGAGGATTGATTCACAAGAATGACCAAGAAGTAAGGGGCTATAAAAGGGGTTTCCTAGCCTCATTTTCACACAAGAGAATATAGAATATATTGTGACATTGTGAGATCAATTGTAAACATATAGAGAGAATTGTGCAAGAGTGACAAACACAAGAGGGACTCTATGTAGTAAGGTTGGGTGTAAAAGATAGAGAAGTCTAGATTAGAAAGAGAGCATTGTTAGTTCTCATGTTCTTCCTTTCTTCTCTTCTTGGTTTCTTCAAGAACTTGGTTTCTTGAAGGGGATTGCTGTAACTTGTAAGAACCATTTGATTTAGTGCAGAGAGTTCGGAGGAACTCACGGGGACATAGGCACATTGTCGAACCTCGATAACAATTGCTTGCCTTCTTTATTTCTTTGATTTTTTGTTCTTGTTTTCGATTCCAAATCTTTACAAGTCATTCTAGACTTGGGTATTTGGAAGATCACCACCTGGGTATCTTGTCAATGTGATTTCCAACAAAAATACTATAAACGTTGCAATCTTTTCTATGATACATGAGTCATCTTTATTAGGTACACCTAAGATATATGGTATAATCCATCTCTTTTAATTGTCTATGAGTTTACTCATATCCATAATCTGAATGAACTAGAGCTCACAAAACCCATCGTCTATACCTATTAAGACAACCATTCTAGGCAATAATTTATCTTTCAATATCAGCATATATTCAATTTATGTGTATTTTTTCTGAGGATCATTGATGACACATCAAGATTCCTTATCATAAACCCATAGCTTGATAAGGTTCGATGATCTTCCTCATATGATTTTTCTTAGTTGCATCGGAAGCTCACTAGTGAAATTATTCCATGCGCTTCATAAATTACACAGTCATCTAAGTCATCTAATGTATTGATTCATACCATTTAATGAATTCTTTCATCAAGAACCACATTCTTCACAGAGGCATTTACTGGTGCTAGAACATGATCAATAACTCTAAGTTGGATCATACGACAGAATCTATCTCAGTCCACAAAGTGTTAACCATTCATCTATAGAGCATGCAATCTTATGACCTTTTAAAATCAAGACTCATTAAGCACAAACACATGATTTTCTACCAATCATCTTATGATGAGAGAATCTCATTATATTGCAATTCAAAGATTTAAAGTTTTCAGAATATGACATCGTGAAGCACATACACCAAAATTCTCTACTAACCTCTCATAAGTAAAAGAGAATTTACTTTATTGCTTTCACTTATGATAACTTGGATGGGAATCACTTCCAAATGGTACACTCCCACTAGGTGAAAAATCACTTCAACATTTATTAAATGAAGCTTCACTCCCACATATTCCTGGCAACCTCATTTTAAAAATAAAAAAATAAAAAAAACTTATTTAACAATAAAATATAAAAGGATGGGATTTTCATAAATTTTATTAGAAATTTCACAAAATCGATTTTCACTTTTTCAAACAATAAATTCCCCACCTTGCCAAGAATAGAAGTGATTTTTCATAAATTTTCTAAATCATTATGAAACTCATTTTTTTTATCTAAGAATATTCGGGGCAACACCATAGAGGTGTTTACATTGTGGTCTGAGCCTTTCTATATTCAACCGCTCATTGGCGAATGAGGTCAATATAAGGACTTATGTTAAGGGTAAAACAGTAATCTATAGCATCTACCCTAAAAATAATTCTAATACAATTATGCCTACAATAACATAACTCTAATATCTTATTCTCAACTTTGTCATAGGGAGAATTCACCAGAAAAAAATCTTTCATCATAAACTTTATATATTGTCTCTTCTGATGATCATCTGTGCAAAATCATTCTCTTTTAGATATCATGAGAATCAAGTTTACTATCATAGTCACGTAATATGATGAGATAACTGTGTATTGAATGCCTTTGTATTTGCCAATGCGTCAAACTAGAAAAATAGCTAACCCTAAAGATATTCATACTGCTATTTTTAACAATTTTTAATTCACCATTTACAGCTATCTAAAGTTGTTTAGACATTCATTATAGATCTTTACAATCAACCTAATAAATATGAACTTTCTTAGATTAAAAATTTCAAATGAAATTTAGATCAACTCATGCTAACAAATTTTACTAAATTTAAGCGTTTAAGAAAATAAGATAACCCCTTCTATCAAGTTTAGATCATTGCCACAAGGTATATTTTATTTTTATTACAAATCTAATTTTTATTGCACTTAGAATTTTGAGAACACGTTCCCAATTACCCTATACTAAGGCAATATAATAATAACCAAGTCATAGACATGGCTTATTCTCATGGATTCTATCCACTCTATACTAAGAAATGATTGATCCTTCTTCTTTTTATAGGCTTATCATCATCAAGTGAAGTAAATGAAAATACTATTCCTCTTAGGTCTCTAAAGATGATATAGAGGTCTTTCACGATTACTTCATACAACTGATGATTTGTAGACCAATTCCATAATTTGTTATGTCACAACTGTCCCACTAGAGTAAAGAGATTAAGGATATTCCTTATATCCTAAACTGATTTATTTTGAGCACCACAATATGAGATTTCTCAATCTATATGACTGAAAAACTTTTGTCCATCTCACTCCAACAGTATATAGAGTACGGATGTGCTACTTGTGCCCAACTTTATCAATTAATTTTCTTAGTTGGCTTTACTAATATTCAACAAACATTTGTTTTAATTTTTCTTTACTTCCAAGATTATCCTTTATTTCTTCTATCCAATAAGAGGGGAAATTTTGATAATTTTGAAGTAAGAAACATATAAGTCTTAAAATTCAAGCTGCTTCTAGTGCACACAGGAGCAAAGTAATTTTAGGCTACTTATATGGTTGCATTTTGTTGTATAAAATTTTCAATTATAAGGACCTTACTACCCTTCAAGGCGATTTTCATTCCACTTAGTGCACTACTTTATCCTGCAATACCATGGGAGCATTAGAATTTTATCATTTCTTATCACTCTAAGTAATAATGTCGATAAAATTTAATATGATACGCAATCTGCAAGTGCGTCACTGTGCACTCAAAATAATGTCCCCACCAAGGATATAAAATATCTAAGGTGTACATTGTAATGAGCATTGCAAGCTGCCTACCATGAAAAAACAATCATTAAGGAAAAAACTATGCAGTATGTTTTTTAAATGACATTGCTTACTTAATGCTCAGTAATTTAAATGGGTTACTTGATCTATACGCTCATAAATACGATGAATATAAACAGTTTATCCACTTTGTACCATTTCTTCAATTATATTCCCTTTTATACTCATGGATGAGACTCTTTGCACCATTTATATTGCACTCTTTTCGTCTCTATTTTATAAATTTTATTAAATTTCTTCCACTTTTCATAAATTGTATTATGCACAAATTAATTTGATCATATAAGTAACTCGCATTATATTTGCAACACTAAACTAAATAAGTGAATATTAATTTTCCACGAGTTGCGAGATCAAAAATTCATTATGCTCCTAATCATCTCCCGCGCTACCAAGTGGTACATCATTATTCACTAATTTATTCAATGTGCAAATCTTAAGGTAAAGATATCTAAATCTCAACTCACCTGGAAACCCACAAGGACCTAATTGTACTATATATATTTATTACCAAATTAAAAATTTTAATTTATATAATTTCAAATCCTATGTATCATCTTAAGATATTTTAATTTCTTGCCACATTTGAGTCTTTTAATGACCTTTCATGTAGAGGCTGGTACCTCAATTTGAATATTTAAATCACGATTAAAGTGTATTTGGTGTATAAGATAGTTTTTGAGATATAATTTTAAATTTTATTGTGAAAAAAAAAATTATAAATTTATTGATGTTAGACATTAATATGACTTAGTGATTGAAGGGTGAGTTAAGCATAAAGGATAGGTAAGTGTCTAAGTAAATAAGGAACATTAGGTTTCTTGTATTAAGTGTTAGAAAAATTAGAGGAAAGAGGTGCATTTTTTACTAAAGAAAGAAGGAAGGATAAATAACTAATTGACTAAGAGTTAGTGTGAGTATAAAAGGGCAAAAAAATCTAGAAGACCAACACTTTTCTCATTCTTCTTTAGAAGAAGCGGGCTGAGAGAGTGTTAGAGAGAAAGAAAGGCAAAAAATTTGAGAAAACCCCATTTGTTTCAAAACTTGTACTAGACATAACCCCCTCATAGTTAGTCCTTTTACCATCAAACCTTGAAAACCATATGCTAGAAACAAGGGAAAGAAGTTGGTACTAGTGGTGAGGCACCACGAGCGGCATATAGTGATGCGTGTGCCCCACGCGCCAGATAGAATACCTTGATTTCTTTGTCTTTTTTAGCCGATTTCTTCAATAAATTGAGGTCCAATGGATTCCTAACCATTTCTAAGTTAATTTAGACTTATTAAAGTTGATTTTTAAGTTTTTTTTTATAGATTATTTGGACTTAAATTGATGGGTTTATGAGTTGCTGAAGTTGGGAGAAATTGTAAAGGAATTCTTGAAATTGTTTTAAAAAATTATGATGTTAGAGTGTGATTTGAGTTGTTGGTACTGTAAAATATGAATGTTGAGAGCTAGAAGAATATGGGTTTAATTGGATTTGTTTTAATTTCATAAATTGGAGAGTTTCTTTGTTAATGTTATATCTTTTTCCCAAAATTTGTGGAGATAAGAAAGTTTTGAAATGAAATAATGAGATTTTATGATTGGGTAATATTAAAATTTATAAGTTTATATGCTATAGAAGTATTAAGATTAATGGATTAGTAAGTTGTGGAAGTTAGAAGATAATTATAGTGAAATTCTTGGTTTGAAATTGTGAATTTTATTATAGATTTGCTTAATCTTGTGTTGACGTTGTTAAATATGAAAATACTATATTTGAAGTATAAAACCCTTGTTGGAGTCAAAGGAATCTCTTTGATTAAGAGACTTGTTGAAATTAAGTGTTTAGGAAGAATACCTTTATAAAGTTAAAGTTTTGAGTAAATTCTCTAAGTTAGAGTTTGAGGAATGATGAGCATGTGAATTTGGGAGTTTGATAATATAAGAATTTGTGGAATTATGGATTTATGTGACTTATAATCTTGCTTGAAGCTTAACACTTGCTAGAGCAAAAAGGAAAGTTTCTAAATTGGAGGATTTAAATGATAAACTAAGTTAGGAAAGAATTATATAGATGGATAATTATAATCTTGTGGATTTTAGTTAAGGTGGTAGTTGGGAAATGTCTATTCTATGAGTTTAAAATCTTGAAGTGTAAGAATTATTAGTTTAGTATGTTTTCTTTGAATTGGATGAAGTTTTGAGTGCTTAATAGAAGTCTTGTTAGCAAAAAAAAAAAAAAAAAACACTTAGAAAAAGAGAAAATTAGGAAATAAAGGAAACAAGTCACCTTGAGATGGGGTTCAAACCTTCTTGTCTTTTGACTTGAATTTTGATAAAGTAAATAAGAAAGTATCATTATCTTGAGATGAATCTCAAATTGTTGATAGGAAAAAGAAAAGAAGGATAAAGAAGAGGAAACTAGTAATATTATATTCTTTTGATTTGGCTTGTTGTTATTTGATAAAGAACAAATACAAACTATACATATATATACATATATGTATATATTCTTGGATTGTTATACTAAATGAATAAATCTTTAGGTGTGATTGAAGAACATGCTAAGGGCAAGGAAGTAGCCCATGACTAGCTCTTAGCATATCAAAGGTGAGTTTCACCTTACTCTTAGAAAGCATAGTGTAATAAATACTTATAGAATTGTGATGATAATAATAATAATAATATTTTGTGTGAATTTAGGGATATATATACATGAGTAAATATTTAATGAAATGTCTTGATGTTTTACAATTGTTGTGAATGAGATGGTTGTGATATAAATTGTTGTGGACTTTATATGTGAAATTATGATATTATGAATGCATTACATTAACATGAATTATAAATGGATTTATGGAAATGAATGAATTAAAAATGAAATGGAAGAACCCCACCTAGTGTAAGTTGTGACTTAGGTGAAAGAGATCCGAGAATGACATTGAAATGGTAGGACCCCACCTAGTGTAGGTTGTGACCTAGGTGCAGGGGATCCAAGAATGATTTTGAAATGGTAGGACCCCATCTAGTGTAGTTTGTGACCTAGGTACAAGAGATCCAAGAATGATATTGAAATGGTAGGACCCCAGCTAGAGCAGGTTATGACCTAGGTGAAGGGGATCCGAGGATATGAAAAAATAAGAAATGTACCGGTACATAGGGAGACGTCCCAGCTGTGTTATAATTAACCTAGGGAAAAGAAAGGAATTTAAAATGGGAAATGAATGATCATTTTTTTGACATTTGCACTTTGCATGGAATTTTATTTAGAATGCTTGTGTTGTTTTATGGATCGTAAATGATTGGAACAACCTGATGAAGGTTATGTAATATTTATAAATGTGATGAAAGTGTATCCCATTTGTTATAATATCTTAGATGTGTTTTTGTATAGTGAAAAATAACCATTTTTTTACTTATATTTTTGTTTAATGTAAAAATTGAAATGTCTGACGGTATTGTTGTTTGCACTAATGGTTACTCCGAGTAATGTGATTACTCACTGAGCACTTTAACTCGTTCTCTTTTCTTTTAAATATTTCAGTAAAGCCTCTTTAAAAATATTGAAGCTTATAGGTTAAAAAGTGAAGAAAGAGGAAATTGTTTAGGTGGGTTACAAGCAAGAAGTCTTCACTTTATTTTTGTTTTAAATGGAGAGACTATATTTTACCGAATAATGACTGGTACTCATATGGTTCCATATCCTCGTAACTTCCTTTTCAGTCACCAGAATCTTCAAAATTAGCTTTGCTTCATGTGGAAGGAAAGCCTTTTGAACAAGTCTTGAATTCCTAGAACTAGCATCCAGATCAATCAGATCACTTACTTTAGCATCACTCATCCACAAAAGAGGAGATATCACTCTATAAGTGGTAGGAGTCAAAAGCCATTTATCATACCAAATGGAAATGGATTTCTTGTTTCCCACAAGCCATCTGGACCCCTCTCTTGCTCCCTAAATCCTACGCCAAGTGAAAGAAAGATTGTATCAAAGCGATGCTTCCAAAAAAGAAGAATTCAAAAAATACTTAGTCTTAACCACCTTAAACACTACGGAATCCAAATTACTTAGAAGCCTCCAAGGAAGGACTTGATTGGCAAATAGAGAATGTAGTAAAGAGCAGCATAGAAACCAAGAAAGCAACAAAAGCACAGAGAGAGAGAGAGGTGATACCTGGTTGTGGATGGTGATTGGAAAATCAAGTTGATATTGAGATTCGAGAAGACAACATGAGAGAAAATCCAACAAAAACTTTGTCACTTAGATTTGGTTTCAATTTGATTCTTTGAAAAAAATACATGAGAGAAAATCCAACAAAAACTTTATCACTTATATTTGGTTTCAATTTGATTCTTTGAAAAAACACAGTCCTGGTCTAAATTCGGCCATTCGGTGTTAATATATGTCTTCTCAAAGAAGAAGGAAAAAAGAATAGTCCTTTTTTTTGCTGACTTCCTTCACTTAAAAAATGTTTCCATGTCTCAAACTATTACAAAAGAGAAGAAAAGAAACAAATCTCGTTAAATGAACAAAAAGGTACAAGTTGGCTCTTATATACAATAAGCCTAAACCAATAAAAACAAGCCACCTGGACTCCATCTAATATACAACTATACCAGTTGGCATAACAAACTAACAAAATGGTTTCTATATCAGTAAAACTAATAACAGAAAACTTTATCTTAATACAACTGTATCAGCTAGCATAACAAACTAACAAAATGGTTTCTATATCAGTAAAACTAATAACAAAAAACTTTGTCTTAATACTCCCCCTCAAGATGGAGTGTAGATGTTAACTAATCCCATCTTTTCCAATAAGCCTTTGAAATGAGAAGGATGAAGAGCTTTGGTAAATATATCAGCCAATTGATTCCGAGTAGAAATATGTAAGGTCTTCAAAATTCTTGCTTGAATTTTGTCACAAACTACATGACAATCTATCTCTATGTGTTTAGTTCACTGATGAAAAACAGGATTCGCTGCAATGTCTAAGGTAGCTTGATTATCACAATACAGTAAGGCTGGCCTAGAATGACTTACCCCAAGCTCTTTCAACAAGGACAACAACCAAGTTAATTCATAGGTAGCATTAGCCATTGATTTATACTCAGCCTCTGCTGAAGATCGTGAAACTGTGGCTTGTTTCTTGGACTTCTAGGAGATCAATGAGTCACCTAAAAATACACAATAACCTAATATGGAACATCTAGTGTAATACTTTAAATTGAACTTCAGCTGTAGTAGACAAATCAGTCTCAACATAAGTTCTTAGCTCTATTTTAGTATTTGAAGGGAAGAAAATACCTTGTTCAGGCATACCTTTCATATACTGCAAAACTTTTTGTACAGCCTTGAAATGAGGAAGTCTCGGTTGAGCCAAGAATTGACTAAGTCTGTTAACTACGTAAGACAGATCTGGCCTAGTGATTGTGAGATACAATAACTTGCCAATTAACCTCCTATAAAGTGAAGCATTTGCTAGTAATTCCCCTTTGTCTTGGCTTAGCTTTAAATTTGGTTCCATAGGTGTAATAGCTAGTTTACATCCTAAGTACCCGTGTTAGCCAACAGTTGTAAAGCATAAGGCCTTTGTGATACAGATATGCCCTTTTCTGTTCTTCCCACTTCTAAACCAAGGAAAAATCGCAAGGTTCCAAGGTCTTTCAACTTGAATCTAGCATCAATTCTACACTTCAAGTTTTGTACAGACATGTCATCACTGCTAGCTATAATAATGTCGTCAACATAAACAAGTACTACCATGAAATTCGACCTTGTACTCCTATTACACAATGAATGGTCAGTTGCAGACTGACGAAATCCTTCTTCATTCAAAACACTAGAAAACTTAGCATACCACTGCCTTAATGCTTGTTTTAAACCATATAACGACTTGTTAAGCTTACAAACAACATTAACAGGTAATTGTTTCTCCCCTTTATGATTGTACCCTTGAATAATAGTCATATAAACTTCCGTGTTATTAACATCCAACTGATGTAAAGACCAATGATGAATGGAAGTTAAAGCTGTTGGAAATCACCTTGATAAGATGCCCAGGTGGTGATCTTCTAAACACCCAAGTCTAGAATGACTTATAAAGATTAGGAATCAAAAACAATAACAGAAATCAAAGAAAGAAAGAAGATAAGTGATTTGTTATCGAGGTTCGGCAATAGCCTACACCCCGTGAGTTCCTCTGAACTCTCTGCACTAAATCAATGGTTCTTTTACAATCACAGCAACCCCTTTATCAAATCTATACTACTCTTTCTTTACAACCAGCCTCACTACAATGAGTCCCTCTTGTGTTTTGTGTCTTTGCACTCTCACACAATTCTCTCTTGTATCTCTTGATGATCACTTGTATGTCACAACTTGTAATCTTACACTCGATTCTCTTTTAAAATGAAGCTAGGTGACCCTTTATATAGTGCACCAACTTATTGATCAATCTTGAGTGTCATTCGTCACCCTTAGATCTTGATAACCAATCAACCATGGCCTTTGATCAATCCTAAGTTAAGCTGTATGTTTTGAACATCCCTCACAAACCCAACTAAAGGCTGAACCATGTGTGCCTGAAGGTGCGGCCAGAAACAGGGGGCGTCGCAGCTCAAGGCAAAGCACCAATTCACCACTTTCTGGGCGCCGCGGCCTGGCCCTTCCTCCAGCCCTCCTCCTTGTAGGGTGCCATGGCCTGGACAAGGCAAAGCAGCAGCGCACACTGGTGCTAAGCCCTTTTGGTTGCTTGTGTGCTAAGGCACACACCTAGTGTGCTGAACCTTGATGTTGAACTTCTTCCAACCTCAACCATGTTTAAACCTTAGACAAATACCAACAATCTCTACCTTTGTCTAAGTTTTTAAACCCGAACCATTGTGCAGAGAACTTCAGGATCCAAACTCATCTTGAGTCATCAATCAATTGACTCCAATCCTAAGTAGTCCAAGGCAATGATTAAACTTACTTAGAGGTAGAACCTTAGTGCCTAAATCTGCAGGATTTTCCTCCGTGGCTACCTTGTCTACTTCAATGCGTCCTTCTGTAACATTTTCCCAAATGAAATGATACCTAACATCCATGTATTTTGTCCTCTCATAGAACACTGGATTTTTGCACAAATGCAATGCACTTTGACTATCCGAAAACACCACAACCTGCTCTTCTAGGACCTTCAACTCTTCCAATGACCCTTTGCCCCACATAGCCTCCTTTATAGCTTCCGTTGCTGCTATGTACTCAGCCTTGGTTGTTGAGAGTGCTACCACAGGCTACAACTAAGCCTTCCAACTTACACAACATCCGTTTAAGTTGAAGAAGTAGGAGGTAATCGATCTTCTTTTATCCCGGTGTGCTCCATAGTCCAAATCCGTATAACCTTTAAGACAGATGGACTTACCCCTCTTCTCATAAATCAGCCCCACATCTGGGCTTCCCTTCAAGTACCTCAGCAACCACTTCATCCCAAGTCAATGCTTTTTTCCGAGATTACTCATAAACCTGCTGAGAACACTTATTGCATGAGCAATATCAGGTCTAGTGCTTACCATGGTGAACATAGCAGAACCAACAGTGCTAGAGTAAGGGACTTTTTCCATTTCCTTCTTCTCCACCTCTGATCTCGAACATTGATCGCTGGAGAACTTGAAATGACCAGCAAAGGGAACCTTCACTGGTTTGCTATCTTCCATAGAGAACTTAGATATCATCTTCTCTATGTAGGGAGTCTGAGAGATTTTCAATTTGTTTCTCTCCCTTTCCCGGACGATACACATCCCAAGGATCTTCTGTGCATGGCCAAGATCCTTCATCTCAAACTTCTCACTGAGTTGAGCCTTCAATTTTCTTATCCTCTCCATGCTGCTCCCAACCAGCAACATATCATCAATATTAGTTGAGGATTATCACCACTTCCTCAACCTTATGCCCCTTGTAATACAAGCACGAATCATAGTAGCTTTTCATGAAACCCAAGCTGATCACAAAGGAATCAAACCTCTTATTCCATTATCGAGGTGATTGCTTTAGGCTATAGAGAGATTTCTTCAATTTGCACACCAACTCTCCCTACCTTCCTTCCTCATAGCCTTCGGGTTACCTCATGTAGATGGTCTCATCAAGCCCTCCATGTAAGAACGCTGTCTTCATATTCATTTGCTCGATTTCCTAATTGAATTGGACCACCAATGCCAATACTATCCGTACCGTCTTATACTTCACAACTGGTGAGAAGATTTGGTGAAATCTATGCCTTATTTTTGTGTGAACCCCTTCGCTATTAGCCTAGCTTTATACAAAACTTCATCTCCTGGAGTATTCCCTTCTTTGATCTTGTAGATCCATCTACAATCCACAACTCTCTGTTTTTCTAGTTTATGCACCAATTCCCAAGAGTTGTTCTTCCTCAAAGAATCCATTTCTTCCTCCATAGCTAGCTGCCACTTTGACAAATCCTTACACTCCATGGCATCCATGTAAGTTTTTGGTTCAACCATCCCTCCTTCTATCCAAGGAGCTGCTACATTAGCATCCGCAAACCCATATCTCAAGGGTGGTCTAACAACCCTCCTTTCTCGGTCCTTTGTGAGTTGGTAGTCATTCTGACTTGCTGCATCAACCTCTTCCAATTTAGCCTCCTCTTGAGTGCCCTGAGCATGGCCTTCATCAATGGGCTTTACCTGGTTCGAACCCTCTTGCCTCTTCTGCTCTACCTGAATTGAATTCTCCTTGATGCGATGCTCCACAAATTTCAGACTGGTTTGCTCACTAGCCCCTGCAGGGTTAGTTTTCTCCAAGTAGGGAAATAACAATTCATTAAAAATAACATCCCTACTTATTATGAGTTTCATTTCTTTTGGTTCAAAGAACCACAACCTATACCCCTTAACCCTATCACCATACCCTAGAAATACACATTTTCTAGACCTTGGGTTAAGTTTATCATCCTTTTGATGTGCAAATACAGCACACCCAAAAGTTCTAAGGTTGCTCAACTCAGGGGATTTTCCACTCCACATCTCCATGGGAGTCTTGAGCTCTAAAGTTCTAGATGGTGATCTATTAACCAAGTATGCAGCTGTAGACACAGCTTCTCCCCAAAAATATTTTAGTAAACCGAACCTATTTAACATGCACCTAACCTTTTCCATAAGGGTTCTATTCATCCTCTTAGCAACTCTATTTTGCTGAGGTGTTTTTACAACCATTCTATGTCTTAGAATGCCATTTAACTCACAGAATTTATCAAAATCCTTATTACAAAATTCTAAGCCATTATCGATTCGTAAAGCCTTAACTACTCTACCCGTTTTAGTCTCCAGCAACTTTTTCCACACCACAAATTTATTCAAAGCATCTGATTTATTTTTAAGCAAATAAACTCAAACCTTTCTTGAATAATCATCAATTAAAGATAGAAAGTAAAAGTTACTTCCCTGTGTTGGTGTTCTTGCTAGTCCCCAAAGGTCCGAATGAATGTAGTCAAGAATCCCCTTAGACTTGTGCACTCTGGTGTTGAAGTTGACCCGGTGTTACTTCCCAAGAATACAACTCTCACATAAATCCAGTTTCTCTACTTTGTCTCCACCAAGTAGACCATCTTTGCTGAGAACTTGCAGCCCCTTTTTGCTCATATGTCCCAAGCGATTGTGCCAAAGTGCTGCCTTATCCATCTCAGCTATCAAGCTTGCTACTTGATCCTTGATTTTTGTCTCACCGATCATCTCATAAAGTCCATCTTTGATTGCTGCTTTGATCACTACCAAAGATCCTTTGGCCACCTTGATCTTTCCTCCCTCTACTTTGCATGTGTAGCCCATGGAATCCAGCTGCCCTAATGAGATCAAATTCCTCTTCAAATCTGGAAGATACCTTACATTTCACAACAGCCTTATGACTCCATCAAATATCCTCAACTGGATGTATCCTATCCCGCTCACTTGGCAAGAATTTTCATTCCCCAAGAAAACCCTTCCATCAATGATCTTCTTGAAATTCTTGAACCATTCCTTGTGAAGGCACATGTGATAAGTGCACCCAGAATCCAGAATCCATTTCTCACTGCCTTGCCTCCTGCTCACATTTGAGTACACAACAAGAACATCATCTTGTTGTTCTCCTTTGGTAATCGAAGCCTCTCTATTGTTGGTATGACTTCTCCCTCTCTCATCCCACAACCTCTTCTTGCAATCTTTCTTGAAATCGCCCTCCTTGTTGCAGTAGAAGCATCTCTTTCCTCTAAATCTTGATTTGGAATGAGATCTCCCATGACTCTGCCCTCTACCTCTTGATTTCTCCCTGTAGTTATCATGAATGCTACTGCCATTCCGAGTTGCTGGCCTTCTTCTAATGAATAGCCCTTCTCCACTTGATGCTTCCCTCATCTTGGCTTTGAAATCATGAGCCCTTATGGCATTGATCACAATCTCCTTAAATAAAGTATCTCTTCTATACTCAATACCATTAATCAAATTATCAAAACAATCAGGAAGAGAATTTAACAAAATAACAACCAATTGTTCATCCGAGAATTTAATACTACAACTAGCCAAATCTTGAACAAGTTTATTAAAGACATCAAGATTATCTTGCAACTCCTTATTATGATCCATTTTAAAATAAATGGTAAGAAACAACTCCTTATGACACTATCTAGTTTCTTCCATATTACAGTAGGATCTTCCGAGTCTCCGCACTCCCTTATGACACTATCCAACATGTGCAAGAAAATGGTGTTGTAAGCCATCTTCTTCATCTCAATCCGCTGGTCCTCCGTGATACTTGCTGGAAAAGTATTATCTTTTCCAATAGCCAAGTCCACCTTCTGTTGCATAAGAACAGCCTTGATCTTCCGCTTCCATAGGGAAAAATCTCTTTTTCCATCAAACTTCTCACAACGAAATTTGAAGCCATCTTTGCGGACAAAATCCCGTATTTATGCAGTACCCACAAATGCTTTCTTCTAAACCTTAAGAACATGATTGAAGATGGACTTTAATATTGTTCTTGAATCACCCTCAAGAACACGATCTGATCTTGATCTTTACTCCGTTCTTGAATCTCCCAAGAAGTTGATCTTTGATTCTTAGATTCTTGACTTCGTCACCTTCTTGTTCTTGCTCCGATGCCCTCTAACCAAAGCTCCTCCAGCTCTAATACCACTGATGGAAATCACCTTGACAAGATGCCTAGGTGGTGATCTTCCAAACACCCAAGTCTAGAATGACTTGTAAAGATTAAGAATCAGAAACAGGAACAGAAATCAAAGAAAGAAAGAAGACAATCGATTTGTTATCGAGGTTCGACAATAGCCTACGTCCCCATGAGTTCCTCTGAAATCTCTGCACTAAATCAATGGTTCTTTTACAATCACAGCAATCCCTCTCCAAGAAGCTCAAGTTCTTGAAGAAACCAAGAATAGAAGAAAGAAGATGATAAGAACTATTACAAAAGCTCTCTATCAAATCTATGCTACTCTTTCTTTACAACCAGCCTCACTACAATGAGTCCCTCTTGTGTTTTGTGTCTTTGTACTTTTACATAATTCTCTCTTATATCTCTTGATGATCACTTGTATGTCACAACTTGTAATCTTACACTTGATTCTTTTTTAGAATGAAGCTAGGTGACCCTTTATATAGTGCATCAACTTCTTGATCAATCTTGAGTGTCGTTCTCCACCCTTAGATCTTGATGACCAATTAACCATGGCCTTTGATCAATCCTAAGTTAAGCTGTGCATTTTGAACATCCCTCACGAACCCAACTAAAGGCTGAACCATTTGTGCCTTAGTGTGCCTGAAGGTGCAACCTGAAACAGGGGGCGCCGCGGCTCAAGGCAAAGTACCAATTCACCACTCTCTGGGCGCCGCGGCCTGGCCCTTCCTCCAACCCTCCTCCTTGCTGGGTGTCATGGCCTGGACAAGGCAGGGCCGTGGTGCACACTGGTGCTGAGCCCTTTTGGTTGCTTGTGTGCTGAGGCACACACCTAGTGTGCTGAACCTTAATGTTGAACTCCTTCCAACCTCAACCATGTTTAAACCTTAGGCAAATACCAACAGAAGCTAAAGCAAGCAAAAGATTCCCGGTAACAAGCTTTGCTATAAGAGCAAATATGTCAAAAAAATCAACTCCCTCTTGCTGAGTATATCATTTGGCAACGAGTCTAGCTTTTTGTCTTTTTACAGTCCCACCTGCTCGAAACTTGACTTTATAAACCCACTTACATCCCATAGTGTGATGTCCAGTAGGTAAGGAGACAATGGACCGTGTATTGTTAAGCTCTAATGCCTGCAACTCATCAGCCATAGCTTTATCCCACTCAGAAATACCAGAAGCTTATGAAAATGACTCAGGTTCAGATGTGCTAGAGATGGACATAACAGCAGCTTTAAATTCCCTCTTAAGTTTATCATAACAAAGGAAATTTGAAAGAGGATGCTAAGTCGAATAATGAGCTTCAGGAGAATTATGCAGTACAGAACCACAATGATAGGCCTGTAAATAGCTAGGCTTTTTAACAGTGCGTTGTGATCTAGTAGAAACAAGATGAGAGGTATCTGTAGAAGGAGCTGAAATTGTAGGAAAAACAAGTTCTATAGACTTAGGAACAATAGAAATCTCATAATAAGGTGAAATATTATCAAGAACAGGTAAAGGAAGAGCAATGTTTGGAAACAAGGAAGTGATATATGCATAGGAACTCTTAATAGCCAGAGGAAAAATTGTCTCATGAAACACAACATCACGAGATGCAAAAGTCTTGTTACTCTCTAAATCTGGAAGCTTATATGCTTTCATCCCAAAAGGATAACCAATGAGGATACAAGCCCGGGATCTATGTGAAAACTTGTCTCGTTTACTCAACAAAGTTGAAGCATAGCATAGACAACCAAACGAACGCAAGTGACTATAAGAAGGAGACTTGTGATTCAGCACTTCAGAAGGAGTTTTTGAATTCAAAACAGGAGATGGCAGTCTATTCATAAGTTGAGCAGCAGTTAAAATAGTATCACTCCAATAGAATAGAGGAATACCTGACTGGAACAAAAGAGCACGAGCTATATTTAGCAAATGCTGGTGTTTACGCTCAATAACCGAGTTTTGCTGTGGCCTCTCAACACAAGATCGATAGTGTATAACCCCTTTAGAATTATAAAATTGAGCAAGATCTAACTCCTTAGCATTATCTGAACGAACCCTTTTATATGCTTCCCATATTGTGTCTTAATCATTATAAAAAAATCTGGAATCACCTTCTGAACTTCAGCTTTGGTATGCAGAAGAAAAACCCAAGTTTATCTCGAGGCATCATCAACAATGGTTAGAAAATATCTAAAACCTTCATTGGACATAATCCAAAAAGGGCCGCATACATCAACATGAATAAGATCAAAAGGCAATGCTAAAAGTTTGTTATTAGAAGTAAAAGCCAAACGTCTTTTCTTTACAAGAGGACAAACATTAAAAAGAAACTTTTTATCACTTCTAAAATTGAAAACAGGAGTCTTATCTGTATGCTGGGAAATCAAACAAGAAGGATGTCCTAGACGATAATGCCGTAACGTCTCAGTGGACAAAACTAAAGAAGCATTACAAGCAACATTAGAATTAGAAGACTTTTGATAAAGATCTGGAATACTGAAATGATAGAGATGCCCTACTCTTTTAGTCGTCCCAATCTTCATGCCCTGAATATCTTAAATAACACAGCCATCATCATGAAAGATTAAAGAGCAAGAAAGACTCCTTGTGAGTGAACTAACAGACAACAAGTTGTATATGAAAGAAAGAACATAGAGAACTTTGGATAGGACTAATGAAGGAGATAACCGAACTGATCCTATCTTAGAAATTGTTGCAGTATGTCCAGTAGGTAGAACAAAAAAAGTAGAAGTATAATTGTTATCAAAAGAATCAAACAAACTCAAGTCATAACATACGTGATGAGTGGCACCTGAGTCAATAATCTAAACATTATCTGATATAAGAGAAGAAACACTAGTAAAATTGGACACTACAGGCTGTTTTTCTTGAGCATCATGAGAAATCCCCTACAACTGAGAACTCAACAAAGATATCAAATGCTGATATTGATTAGCACTCAAAGCATGTAAATAAGGATTATTACTAAGATTCTGATTGTTCTCAGGATTAACTTTAGCCTCAGGAACAAAACGGGTCTAATTAGCTTGGGGCTTTGAATATCTTGACTGGTTTGAATACCCTGAATGACTACTTGTTTGCCCTTTAGAAAAGTCTCTAGAATAACCTTTTGGTTTAAAACCAGGTGGATATCCATGTATCTTGTAGCATTTATCCACTGTGTGACCAAAGAAACCACAATGCGTACAAGTTGGCTTATCCTTCTTTCCTTTATAGGCATTGTAATTACTACTAGCTACTCCATAAGAAGCTGAAATAGGAGGCATATTTGAACCAGATAAATTCATGGATCGTTGCCTTTCTTTTTGTATAACTAGGGAAAAAACTTTGTTAATCAGAGGCAGTGGATCACTCATAAGGATTTAAGCCCTGATATGAATAAAAGACTCATTTAAACCTATAAGGAACTGTAACATATAGTCTTGATGTTGATATTCTGTCAAACTCTTCATTCCTCCACAATAACACACTGGTGCAGGTCTAAAATCATGTAATTCATCCCGAAAAATGTTAAGCTTGGTGAAATAGGTACTAACATCATTTGAACCATGTGTGAGAGCATGTATTTGTTGCTTCAATTAAAAAATCCTAGGACCATTGCTCTGATTAAACCGATCATGTAAATCAATCCACATACTTTCAGCATCACGAACATATATTATACTATCTGCTATGTCTTTACAAACAGTATTCAATATCCATGACATAACTATGTTATTACAACGAGAACAAAAATTGTGTAGATTATCACCAATTTTTGGTTTAGCAATTGATCCATCAACAAATCCAATTTTGTTCTTAGCAATAAGAGCTATTACCATAGAACGATGCCAAAAGTTATAGTTGCTACCTGTCAAAGGACTCGAAACCAAGCTTAGACCCTGATGATCACCATTACTGAGATAGAAAGGGCTGTTTGAATCTTCATGGACGTGATCAACAGGATCCAAGACTGAAAAGAAATTTCCGTTATTCCGATTACCGCCATTATTGCCTCCTCGAGCTCCTCCTCCATGAGCCATTGAAGATTAACAAAGAACGAAGATCGATGAGAATAAACAAAATCGCAATTTCTGCAATTCGCAGTTGAGCAAAAATGGTGCTCTGATACCATATTACAAAAGAGAAGAAAAGAAACAAATCTAGTTGAATGAACAAAAAGGTACAAGCTGGCTCTTATATACAAGAAGCCTAAACCAATAGAAACAAGCCACCTGGACTCTAGCTAATATATAACTGTACCAGCTGGCTTAACAAACTAACAAAATGGTTTCTATATCAGTAAAACTAATAACAGAAAACTCTGTCTTAATACAACTGTACCAACTGGTATAACAAACTAACAAAATGATTTCTATATTAGTAAAACTAATAACAGAAAACTCTGTCTTAATACAAACCATTGCGGGCTTTGTTCGTTTCTTCTTTATTTCTTTGAAACTGTTGGTGACAATTCATCAAAATATAATTAGAAATAATTAAATAATCATATCAGCTAGTGTTTGTAGTCCAATGATTAGGATAATTACCTTCCAAGCAATAGACCCGGGCTTGACTCCCGGTAAATGCACACATCTTTTTGAAATTTAGAGTAAATGATTTTTACAATTATTTCTATAAAAATAATGTATATCCCACCCAAAAACAATTGCAATGATAACGTGAAGAACAATAAAAAGAAATCTACCAAAAAAAATACAACTAAAATCTTGAATGGTTCCTAATTCTGGCACTACAGAAGCATACTAATTTCTGAACACTTGAAGATAGGTGTTATGCTATATACATGTGCATTGGTCATATTGTATAGCGCTATGATCCAGTGATGTTTCATCCGCGGAAGAAATTGGTGAACACAGCAATTCATTGATGCTTTTAGACAGAAAGTCAGTTGTGGTTGAAGTCGATGAAGATATCGATACATAAACCGCAGTAGGTCTTGATTCTGGCAAATCCATTAAAGGCTCATTTGGGTTCAAGAAAATCTGCACAATTTTTCTCATCTTAGGACGAAACATAGAATCCGGGTGCAAGCATGCAAGTCCAACAATTAATGTTCTCTTCACTTGTTCCTCATCAAATTTCCCTTCTAACAATCTGTCCACACCCTCCAGCAATGCATTTTTACCAAATAAGCTCCATATATAATCAACCAAGCTGTTCTCTTCCATGATACCCTTTGATCTTCTCCCCGAAACAACTTCAATTACCACCATTCCAAAGCTGTAGACATCAGATTCTGGAGTCGCCTTTCCTGTGAAGCCTACTTCTGGGGCCAAATAGCCTGGAGTACCAGCTAGCATGGTTGTGACTGAGGAATCATTTTGGAGCAATCTCGCTAGCCCGAAATCTCCCAAGTGAGCATTGTAATCGGCATCCAACATCACATTGTTAGGCTTAATGTCTCTGTGAACAACAGGGTTGCCGCAGTCCTCATGAAGATAAAGTAACGCGGATGCTAAACCTGTTAAAATGTTGTACCTGGTTTTCCAGTCAAGAATGCCCTTGCCAATGTATCGATCAAGGCTACCCTTTGGCATATATTCGTATACTAATAAGAGATTTGCACCTTCATGGCACCAACCTTGGAGTTGTACAATGTTTTTGTGCCTTAAACGCCCAATTGTGCATATTTCTGCAAAATACTCTCTTTCACCTATTGATTTCAAAGAGAAATGTACAATTTGAGGTATAATTTAGGAAGCTGATTTACATAACATACTGTAATTAATTAACTGAGCAGAGTCTTCAAAAACAGAACAAACCTTGTTTTGAGGTTGCCGAGATCTTTTTGACAGCAATTATTGTAGGAGGATTCAATGGTACGGTGCCTTTGTAAACGCTTCCAAATCCACCAGTGCCTAACAGGTTTTCTTTGTTGAATTTGTGAGTAGCCTTTAAAAGCTGCTTGTAGGTGAACATTTTAGGTACATTTGCAGCAGTCCGCGATCTGCTTTCTATATCCATTTTCTGGTTGGCTTTCTCCTTTCTCTTCCTGAAAGCTCTCTTTATCAATGGGAAAGTGAACATTACCACGATCAGCAATCCCATGACAACAGGAATAAAAATAATCAAGATAGTTTTTATCTTATCATCTTTGGAAGATTTCCCTCTAATAAGAGAAGGCAATGGTGTGAACTGAAACACCCAATTGAGGAGCTGATGCCTTTCAGAGCAAGGCCCTGTAGCAGCTGTGAATCCCACGTAAACAGTGTTTGGAACCAAATCTTCTAGGTCGATGGATTGGTTCAAAAATCTCACAAGTGGGTTCCCAGAATATGCCACAGAAATTTGGAGTATCTTTGTCCAACTACTATAATCGATCTTAACCTGTATGTCTCTTCCACTTTTGAGGTCAATGCCAGTGCTGTTGAGACTCCTAGCTACAACTGATTTCATACTTCCTGTGTCGATACCGATATGATTTCCGTCTGGATCAAACTCGTTCTTGTAAGTGTCCAACTCCACGGCTAGCTGCCCACGGCCACCTGCATTTTGCATACAGTTTAACATTGCCTTTGGAACCAAACAAAATTATAATTTATTTCATGTTTAGATGAATTAAAAAGAAATATGGTTGGATTTTTTAATATCAAAATGTATAATTCAATTAATTTTTCATAATTAATATGCTTGGAATAAATGAATATTTGAATTTAATAAGTGTTGTTTTTTTTTAAAATATTATAACATTCTAAGTATTATATTTGGCCAAACAGAATATTCATAAGACAAAATACTTTTATGTTTCATTGGGGAGAGAGTTAAAGAGAGAGATTAGTAAAGAGATAAATAGATACTTTTGTCAATATAATTTTATGCTTTTTATTTTGTCTAGTTTATTTGTAAATTCTATTAATAGGAATCAGAACTCTTTCCTTTAGCACAATGAATGGAATGAAAAGTGAATAAAATTAATTCTATAAAAATGAAGCTTGAAGGGATTGAGGGATGAGGCGTTGATGTTTTTCAGTAAAATATGTTATCAGGAATAAGATTGTCAAATTTAATGGAAAAGATGAAAAGAAAAAAATTGTAAATTATATATAAATATATGCACAGGCACATAAAAGTATTGTCACCTGCAACAGAGTGATCCATTATTCCAAGAGATGAGCCAGAGCTTTCTTGGGGTGAGGGACTATTATCGGGAGCCATGATAAATGCCATCCCATCTCCAGCAGTTGAATTCAGGAAAGTGGAAATTCTAACAGTGAAGGTGGTAGAGATAAATGCAGGCCATGCTAGCACAGGCAGAGGGTACAAAACCCGGCCAACCCTGTTGGTAGGCAGAGTTGAATTGCTTGGTTCTGGGTCCGGCGTAAGGTTTAGGTATCCGTTGGCTCCAGACACCGAACCCAAGCAAAGTAAGCTGCCATTGCTGCAGCTTTTAGGGTAGAATGAGGTGTAAGAGAAGGAGGTAGTTTCAAACACAGAGCTTAAAGAGGCTTGGTCAAGAAAAGTACAGAGGAATAGAAGCCAAAACATGATTAATGAGTGCATATATATGTATAGTTAGTCCAAGGCTATGCTTATTTTCTTAAGTGCATGTATATTTATAGTTAGTCCAAGAACATTTTGTTGTTTCTAAAGAAATTCGGATAATCAGGCAATCTAAATTCAATTTTTTGAATGCATTTGAAAAAAAATATCTGGTAACTGGTCAACTTAATTAATTGTTATGACCAAGAAATGCAAGTTCTTGTCATCTTCTTAGCTTGCTATTTGGTTCTAGCTTGTAAGTAATTACAAGCAGTAACGCCTCTAAAAAGCATATTTAATTTGAGAATTAATGGTGAGTTTGGTATTGTTGTACGGTGATAAAGAATTATGAGACCATCACAAAATATAGTATTTGGTAAATTATATATTTAAAATTAAATGTGAAAGTATTGTACTTATGTAAATTAATCTCTAAAATATACATAATTAATTCTAATATCTCTATTGTTGGGAAAAAAATCATTTATATACGGAAATTTTATTATGTCAGAAGGTATTTTTTTGATATTTTTAATAGTCATTTTTTCCATTGTTTCAAAACATAGTTTATATGCAATATCCAATGAGTAGTTTTAAGAAATACAAATTTTATTCCACAACTTTTGCTAACACAATTAGTAATTAGGTTTTATTGTAAAGTTTAAATTTTATAGTTGAAAAGACAGATTTTGTCACTCCACTAAATATATATTGATTCCAAGGAGTAAACTTAACAACTTTTTTTATTTAAGATAAAGATTTTTTTTTTTTGGTAAAAGATTAAGATAAAGATTTTATGCTGTAAAGCATATTGATTGGTTTCAATTTTTGTTACGCAAAACTCGTGGTCAAATTAAAAAGATGGCATTTGAAATGAGTTCTGTTTGAATGATTTGATAGTTGTCAATCACACGAATTATAAACAGAAAGAAAATAAGACATAATATACACATGTTCATTCCAAAATAGGGCTACGTTCTATCAGAAGTTTCACTATTATCAACCTCACAAATCTTTCGTTACAATGTGCGTTCAATACATAGAGAGTATTAATAAGCAACTTAAGACGCCCTAATTAAGGTTTCCGCCCTGTTGCAAAACCCCAACTATTCATGGGCCCAAGCCTAAACCGTCAAGCAAAAATTCATACCCAAAACATGTACAGGGCTTGAAGTATGCACTAACTCTAACAATCTCTCACATGGTAAATAGTTCACACATATGAAAAACTTCCCAAAACTCTGTTTCTTCAAGCCTATCTCAGTAGCACACCACTCAAACTTTGCTAGACTAACTACTTTAGTCAAGAAACATGCGTTTTTCATTGGTGTATCGACTTTTTCCAAGATTATCACTTTTTCTTCAATCTTTTCTCTGATGAAGTGATATTGGATATCAATGTGCTTCGTCCGTGAATGAAATGCAAGATTCTTTGCTAATAAGATGGCACCTTGATTATCACTTTTCACCTTCACTGCTCTTTATTTAAACCCAAAGCGCAGCACACAACCTTTGAAGCCAAACATTTTCCTTTCCAGTATGAGTTATCACCATATACTCTGCTTCTATGGATGAAACAGCAACAACACTTTGCCTCTTGCTCATCCAACTCACCTCCCCCACCAAACAGATTGAACACATATCCACTTGTAGACCTCCTACTATTAATGTCTCATCCCCAATCAGCATCAACCGATCCTATAATATCAAGATTCTTCTTACCTCCCATACCTCCATAACACAATGCGAACTCTGACGTGCCACAAAGATATCTAAGAACTCTCTTAATTGCAGTCCAATGCTCTTTCTCAAGATTAGACATATATATTCTTAATACTCACACTGCTTGGGCAACATCTGGTCTTGTACACACCATAGTGTGCATCAAGCTTCCAACTGCACTAGCATAAGGTACGTGCGCCATCTCTTTAGCTTCTTCCTCCATCTTCGGACATTGTTCCGCAAATAACTTGGTTCCCAAAGACATGGGAGTTTCTACCAGCTTGCTGTCAGACATGTTAAATTTCTTCAACACTTCTTATGACTTAGCCACAGTTTTCGATTTTCACAATCTCTCTTTATCTGCATGCCCAAGATAAAGTTTGCTAGCCCTAGGTCTTTCATGTCAAACTGTCTTTCCAACAATGCCTTCACAGTGCTAATCATCTTCCTGTTATTTCCAATCAACAGCATATCATCAACGTACAAAGTTAAAATGAAAAAATCAACCCCTAACCTTTTCACATAGACGCAGTGATCAGCATAACTGCGAGTGAACCCAAGCTGAATGGCATATATGTCAAACTTCTAGTACCAGATCCATGGTGATCGCTTTAGTCCGTACAAAGACTTCTTCAATTTACAAACTAGCTCTTCCTTTCCTTTGGTCACAAAGCCTTCAGGCTGTTTCATGTAAATTTCTTCCTCTAAGTCCCCATGAAGGAAAGTTATCTTCACATCTAGTTGCTCGACCTCTAGATCATAAGCAGCTTCCATGGATAAGACAAATCTAATATATGTCAACTTTGCTACCGGGGAAAATATCTCACCATAGTCAATTCCCTCTATTTACGAGTACCCCTTTGCAAACAAACGTGCCTTGTACTTTTCTACCATTCCATTTGCATTTTTTTCATTCTTGAAAACCCATTTGCACTATGTTGCCATCCTATCTCTTGGCAATTTCACAAGGCTTTATATTTCATTCTTGTCCAATGCCTGATCTTCTCTTTCATAACATCCTCTCACAGATTTGCATCCTTCGAGGTCTTCGCCTCTTTCACTATGCTAGGATCATCACCAGTAATATTTAAAGCATATAATGCACTGCAAGCACTAGGGGAATACCTGATGGGTGGCCTTCTAACCCATGTGGATCTCCTTATAACAAACATGGTCTCTACCCCCAAGCTAGCATCTGAATCTTTATCCTCTACATTAGAAACATGAATACCGTGCTCAGGCCCAACTGACTCAAAATCTGAAGTATCCGATGTAGTCTATGGGGTAGTCTCTACTCTTTATCTCCCGAGCTAAGATCAATCTGAACCTTTTGGTATATTTTGGACAGCTGCCACATCCCTTTGTGTTTCTCTGAACAGAACGTCTCTGCTGAAAACTGTACTCATGT
The DNA here is from genome assembly GCA_023935145.1 of Bretschneidera sinensis. Taxonomy (NCBI): domain Eukaryota; kingdom Viridiplantae; phylum Streptophyta; class Magnoliopsida; order Brassicales; family Akaniaceae; genus Bretschneidera; species Bretschneidera sinensis. The sequence continues at coordinate 28,254,369 of CM043699.1, forward strand.
TTTCTATATTCCATAACTTGTACCCCGTGACCTATCCTTATAACTAATGAAAATGCACTTCACTGATTTGTTGTCAAGTTTGTTCTTCTTTTCTTTTGACACATGCATATAAGCATCACACCCAAACACCCTAACATGAGCCAAACTCAGCTTCTTCTTGAATAGTTCCTCAAACGGTGTCTGATCCTACAAAGCTGATGTAGGTGACCTGTTCTTCAGATAACATGTCGTAGCCACCACCACTGCCCAGAACTCTAGCTCTAAGTTTGCACAACGCAGGATACTCCTCGATTTCTCCATGAGTGACCGATTGAGTCTCTTGGCCACCCCATTCTGTTGAGGTGTATATGGAGTTGTTTTCTATCTTGTAATACCGCTTGCCACATAGAATTGCTTAAACTTGTCTAAGAAAAATTCCCCTCCATTATCTGTTCTCGGTAACTTTATCTTCTTTCTATCTGATTTTCTACCAATGCTTTAAACTCATATAACTTATCAAATGCGTCAGCTTTACTCTTAATGAAGTAAATCTATGCATACCTTGAAAAATCATCAATGAAAGAGATGTAATACTTTAATTTTCCAAGATATTGGACCAGACCTGGCCTAAACACATTACTATGTATCAAATCCATAATACCTTTTGCCCTCGTACCAACGGACTTAAAACTCTCACGGTTCTGCTTGCCATGTAGACAATGCTCACAGAAACTGAATCCTATAGAGCAATCTGGGACTCCTTCAACATCTGTTTTGATGATAAAGTAAATAGTCCATTTTCACTGATATGCCTAAGCCTCTGATGCCACAACATAAAGGACTTCGCCTCATCATCAGTCACTTCATCAGAGATAAAACCTCTACTGTACTGACTTTGTACTAAACTTTCTAGCAACTTGTACAATGTACCATACTGAATACCTCGTGCAATTACTAGCGATCCATGAGTCATCTTGAACAAATTTTTGTCATAGTTGAAATTCACTCCTCTCATCTGTCATCTTGCTGGCTGACATCAATTTCCTACTGAGCTCAGAATACTCATCACACTTGGAAGTGTCATGACCATCCCATCATTCATCTTCAACTTCACCTTTCAACGAACAATAATTTTCACCAAAGAGTTATTTCCTAATAAAAAGTTTCCCCCATCAAAGGTTTCATGCTCACGAAACCAGTCCCTGTGAGGTGTCATATGAAAGGATGCTCGTATGTCAATTATCTAAACACTTCAATTGATTGAGCCAAACAGAATGCCATATTTAAGTCATTAACATCATTATCCTAGTTCTTGTTTCTTGAAGTTGATCTCTCGCATGTCCGCTTTTCAATCGCACTCTTACTTCTACAATCCTTCTTCAGATGCATGGGTTTCCTACACTTCCAACACTTCAACCCAGATTTATCCCTACTTTAGATCTTACCCTGAACTAAGGTTTATCACCAAACCATTGTAGTCTCTATCATAGGTTCACCCTCTCATAGATAAAGCCTCATTTGACGAGTTCTTTGTACCCTGCCACTTTATCTCCTCAAACAATAAGGATGCCACAACATTCTCAAAGGACAGATTAGTCGTACCACTACCAATCGCAACTATCAAATTATCCCACGAATCAGGTAGTGAATAGAGCAGTGTAATAGCCTTATCATCATCCGTCACATCAACACTAATAGACAATAACTGACCTATCAAAGTGTTGAACTCATGTAGATGAACAGAGAAAGAATTGCCCTCAGCCATCCAAAGATTGTACAATTTCTTCTGTAGAAACAATTTGTTTACCAGTGATTTACTTTGATAAAGGTTTTCCAGCTTTTTTCGGAGTTCTTTCGTAGTCTTCTCTCCAAAAATGTTTATCAGGATAGAATCAACCAGGCACAGCCGAATCAGACTTTATTACTTCCGATTGAGCTTCTTCTACTCCATGATGGTCGTTGCAGATGTGCCGAAACCACCACTGGCAACGCCACTTCTGCCGTGGATGCTATCATGCTCATCGTACTCTTCAGCATCTCATCGAGTATCACCATTCACAGGTCACTATCCATGAGTAGATCCTCCATCTTCAGTTTCCACAACTCAAAGCTCTTCCCTCCGAACTTCTCGATTTCAATCTGTGATCCAATAGACATCTCTGATCATTAATCTTTGAACATAAGGCTCTGATACCAATTGAACAATTTGAGACCTGTTAATCACATGAATTATAAACATAAAGAAAATAAGACACAATATACCTAGGTTCAACTCAGAATAGGGCTATGTCCTGCCAGAAGTTTCACTATTATCAACCTCACAAATCTCTCGTTACAATGTGTGCTCTGTACATAGAGAGTATTTATAAGCAACTTAAGACGCCCTAATTATGGTTTTCGTCATGTTGCAAAACCACAGCTATTCCTGGGCCGAAGCCCAAACCATCAATCCCAAGCCTTATCATCAGGGGTTCTACAGATCTGGACCTATGAAGTATGCACCAACTCTAACACTGTCTATTTCTACTTTTCTTTTTACAGTAAAATACATAACATACAAACAACTTTAAAAAGAATCTTAAAGTAATTGACCTAGTTCAATCAACTAACAAAAATTCAAAATACAATATGAAGGTTTCTCAAAATAGACCACTGTTCTGTTTGATTTGCAACCTTTTTTGGCAAGACCATCTGCACAAAAGTTTAGATTTAGTTCATTTCTAGTTGACCTTATTTTAATTTGGGTTCATTTCATAGCGAAATGGGTATTTAAGTCCTTTAAAATTTAAATAAAAAATTAATATTTAAACAATTTTTTGGACCAAAATACTCTTTTACTGTTTTAACAAAGTTGGTGTATTTTTGAAAAATGACATTTTTTGAAATTTTAAAAAATAATAAATAAATAAATAAACAAAATAACTGCCTAGAGACAAGACTCACTCATGTCCGCGGCCGACGCCTGACCGACTTCCTGGTGGCTGGCAGAGACAAAAATCTCCATATTGACAAGGCGGGCTAGAAATTGGCAGGATGGACCATTTCCAGTGTAGTTGGTGGTCTTACTTTTTAGTAATAGACACTGAAAAGTACTAGAACTACAAAATGGCTTCCTTCAATTCATGGTGGGGTAACTCGCTCAGATAAAAGCAGTCGACATGGTAAAGTGTAGTGAAACCAGGTCTAATTTTATAGATCTCAACAAGCTCTTTCCAACAGTATTGGGGTTGTACTTTTACGACTACTTGTAGGTTCGATATCGTAAAAGATCTACATAGGTTAAAAAAATAAAATCCATACCTTTATTAAATTTCTAAAATATCTTATGTTTGTTTAAGAAAAACTTGAATTTCCAAAGTTATTTTTGTTATTTATCGTTCAACTAGACTAAATGAAGATGACACCCAAATAATGAGGAGCCGGATCTCATAAGTTCGCCTCCCGATAATCATACTTGATCTTGAACTCACTCAAGGAAAGTGATCAAGTGAATGTACAAAAAAGTACTATGAATAATGAAGAGAAATAGGGGGGAGGTGGAGAGTCGTCATTCTCTGGTCTGAAACTCATCTCAATGTTCGTTGATCACCTTAAGTACTTTGTATACAATTTTCTCGTGTGGAATCTGTTCAAATAATTTGGTGAAGTGAAAGATGCGTATATCTCCAGGAAATATCACTTGAACAGATCTGATTTGTTTAGTTTTGTTCATTCTGTGGATTTACGTGAGGATATATATTTGCTTGCAAAGTACTCAATGGCTCATTTTTTTTTATAGGAAACCAAATTATATGTGAAGCTAGAAAATGGAGGTAGAAAGGATTTTTCTGGTATAGAAGTCAAGAATTCACCCTCTATTCCTAAGAATCCAATTGATTATGAAAATCTTAAGTCCTAAAGTTGTTAGATCTTTTGCAGATGTTGTTAGTGGTGAGAACAGAAAAGCTATGTTTGTTTTTGTTGGGATTTTACCTCTAAAATCCACATACTCAAATTTTAGGCAAAAACACAACCACAACAACTAATAGGCAAATAAAATAAATAGCAAGAACACCAAGAATTAATGTGGCTCAACAACCTCTTTGCCTACATCCACCAGCAAACCAATTGTTTTATTAATCTTCAATTACAACTTTAGGAAAGCAAAGTTGTCAAACTCTCACCCTAAAGTCTCAATACAACAAAAGCTCGTAACCTAACTCTAGTTATAAGTGTCATGTCTACTTGACAACCTAAAACTCAAATACACCCAAAGCTCTCATCCTAGCTCTAGTAGTAAATCCCTATAGTTTACAATGTATATAGGAATTATAAGTGTGCCTCAAATCTTCTCTAGACCCCCTTTATATAAAAGATATTTTCATAATACTAATAGAAAAACAACAATAAAGAAAAAAACTTCCACTACTACTAAGACAAGAAATATCCAATATGAAACTACTACCGCTCCTATTAGAACAAACAACTACAAAATAGGAAACTACTTTTCCCAAACCAATTAAAAGTCCTCTTTGTAGGGAATTGAGCCAAAATCCCAACAAATCTCCACTTTGGCTCAAATTCTCCACTTCATCATCAAATTTATTCTTTGGTTGGTGTGATCCTTCCTTTTGATCTTCCCATCTCATCCATTTATTCTTCGAAGCAATCATCGTCTCATTCAACACATATAAGCATTCTTTGTTCACAGTATCTATCATCACTACCTTTGAAGCATCAAAAACTTGAATCTCATCATTCTCATTTGCCTTTCCATTATCATTCTACTTAACTCCTCCAAGTTCTTCATCGTGGCATTACTTGGCAATTATGTGTGTTCCTCTTCCTTGTTATAGATGCACTCCTTATTTAAAAAATCTAGAGACTTGGATCTTGATCTTTCCTCCACCTTCCTTGAAGTGCTCCACTCACTCACTTTGTCTAGCTCTTCTCTTGATATAATCAAGAAAAATTCTCCAACCTCGAACTCACTTGGCCCCTTCAACTCATCTCTCTCTGGAGGTATCGTAGGAACCCACCCCCACCCTCCATCCATCCAAACTTTCTTGCCCACCATTAACATCATGACTATGTCATCTTCTTCCGATGGTAAGTACTTCATCTCTGTTAACACACTATTCATCAAATTAGTGATAATAGAATTGAAAAAGACTAATACACGTATCATCACCCATCTTCTTTCATCAAATAGCTCAATATTAATCATGCCTATTTCTTTCTTCCTCTTTTTTGTATTTTTGTCATCGGAACCACAACTCTGATATCACTTGTTGGAATTTTACCTCTACAATCCACGTACTAGAATTTTAGGCAAAAACACAACCACAACAATTAAATAGAGAATAAAATAAAAAGTAAGAACACCAAGAATTAATGTGGCTTGGCAACCTCTTTGCTTACATCCACCAACAAACCAACTGCTTTATTAATGTTCAGTTACAACTTTAGGAAGAGCAAAGTTGTCAAACTCTCATCTCAAAGTCTCAATATAACAAAAACTTTTAACCTAGCTCTAGTTGTAAGTGTCCTCTCTACTTGACAACCTAAAACCCCAATATGCCTAAAGCTCTCATCCTAGCTCTAGTAGTAAACCTCTCTAATTTACAATGTATATAAGAATTATAAGTGTACCTCAAATCTTCTCTGAACCCCCTTTTATATAAAGAAGATTTTTCTAATACTAATAGGAAAAAAACAATAATAAACAAAACAACTTCCACTACTATTAAGACAAGAAATATCCAATAGGAAATTGCTACCACTCCTATTAGAACAAACAACTATAAAATAGGAAACAACATTTCCCAAACCAATTAAAAGTCCACTTTGTGGGGAATTGAGCCAAAATCCCAACAAATCTCCACATTGACTCCAATTCTCCACTTCATCATCAAATTTGCCTTTCTTCTTTGGTTGGTGTGATCCTTCCTTTTGATCTTCCCATCTCATCTGCTTACTCTTCGAAGCAATTGTTCTCTCATTCAACACATACAAGCATTATTCGTTCACGGTATCTGTCATCACTAACTTTGAAGCATCAAGAACTTGCTTCTCATCATTCTCATTAGCCTTTCCATTATCGCTCTGCTTCATTCTACTCAAGTCCTTCATCGTGGCCTTACTTTGCAATTGTGTGTGTTCCTCTTCCTCGTTGTAGATGCACTCCTTATTTGAAAAATCTAAAGACTTGAATCTTGATCTTTCCTCCATCTTCCTTGAAGTGTTCAACTCGCTCACTTTGTCTAGCTCTTCTCTTGATAATCAAGAAAATAATTTCAACCTCGAACACACTTGGCCTCTTCAACTTATCTCTCTTCGGAGGTACCGCAGGAACCTCCCCATCCATCCAAACTTTCTTGCCCACCATTAACATTGTGGCAATGTCATCTTGTTCTGGTGGCAAGTATTTCATCTCTGTCAACATACTATTCAACAAATTAATGATAATGGAATTAAAAAAGACTAATACACATACCATCACCCATTTTCTTTCATCAAATAGCTCAATATTAATCATGCCTATTTTTTTGTAGTTTTGCTATTAGAACCATAATTCTAATACCATTTGTTGGGATTTTACCTCTAAAATCCACGTACTCAAATTTTAGGTAAAAACACAACCACAACAATTAAATAGAGAAATAAAATAAAAAACAAGAACCAATGTGGTACGACAACCTCTTTGCTTACATCTACAAACAAACTAACTGCTTTATTAATCTTCAATTACAACTTTAGGAAGAGAAAAGTTGTAAAACTTTCACCCCAAAGTCTTTGTACAACAAAAGCTTTTAACCTAGGTCTAGTTGTAAGTGTCATCTGTACTTGACAACCCAAAACCCCAATGCACCCAAAGCTCTCATCCTAGCTCTAGTAGTAAACTCCTCTAGTTTACAATATATATGGGAATCGTGAGTATGTCTCAAATCTTCTCTGGACCCTTTTTATATAAAGAAGATTTTCCTATTACTAATAGGAAAAAAATAACAATAAAAAAACTTCTACTACTACTAAGACAAGCAGTATTTAATAGGAAACTACTACCATTCCTATTAGAACAACCATCTGTAAAATGAGAAGCCACTTTTCCCAAACCAATTAGAAATCCTCTTTGTGGGGATTTGAGTCAAAATCCCAACAGTTTCAATGCTAGATGGTGTCACATATGTGGATCAACCCAATCCTTTTGTATCTAAGGACAAAGTTGCAATTTATTCTCCTGATTTTGGTGATGTGAAGTGGTTTGAAAGTTGTGTTGTTAGTACTCTTCACAATATTAAAGATGTATATCAATTTCAAGTTTAACCTCTTTTTCTTGTATCCTAATGGATGGGTGCAAATTGCTTCCAATTTTTCAAAGTCGGGAAATCATGCTCAGATATCTTTCTGAAGATAAGAACTTGCAATCGTGATTCATTAGGTTTGATCCTTGGCGCCCTCTCAATGTTAATAGTGAGAAGTTTGTGTGGAGAAGAAGTGAACATGCTCCTCGAATAATAATTTTTTTCGTTTTATGGTTAAAGGTTGGAAGTAATTCGTTACTGTCAATGAAAATACCTTTTTTAGGAAGTGTTTAGACTACGTCGGGATTCTAGTTTATGTTAAAGATTTCGTTGACATCTCTACCTCCTTTTCGGTCAGGATTGAAGGAGAACTTTTTACCCTGAAAATTGTACAAAATACTTCTAGTCTGGCTGTATTTAATAATATCTCCAAGTCTGGGTCACGACTCATGTTTATCATCTTATGAGTCCAGTCTTGAAGAGACCTTTGATGAGGGCAATGTGGAATGTCGGCCATTTCTGGTCGATGATGAGGTTCTGGGTAGGGGGAATGATGAATTGGCGCAATTTCATAAGGATCTATCTGCAATAGATTGTGATGTTAACATTTTGGGAAGTGGTTTGACTAATTTAATCTTGGTTCCAAAGGAATGTAGTGCCCTTTCTCATGTAAATCCTTTAATTTGTGAAAATTCCAAGTATTTGACAATTAATGCATTTTTTTTAAATTGCGTTGGTTATGGGGCAAATCAGCTAGTGTTGGGGTGAGTTTTTTGAATCAAGTATTGGCATTTAACATCTTTTGGAATATGGTTACAGATAATATGGGTTGGGTCTCGGGTAATTCAAAATTCTTCATTAATATGGACAGATCACATGGAGTTTTCTCCCTTAGTCTTCTACGTGTATCTCCAGCTAGTCTTAAGAACGGTGATTGGTTTATTTCTGAAGGACCATCAGGCATTAATGTTAAGAACAACAAATCTCTCGTTAATTGCCCATCTTATCTGCGAAATGAGTTCAAATTCTCTTATTATTCTAGTAAGATTGATGTAGTTATTGAAATCGATGTTACCATTATTCTATTACTGCTAGATTAAACCGACGGATCAGTCGTAAGAGGAAGGAAAAAGAAGAATATGAAAGTTATCTTAAAATCTGGTGATTTTGTGGCCGTAGGGGTAAAGAAAGCTAAGAAGAAGGTTGTGTCTAGAATTAGAGTCTGATAGTAGAGTTGTTGTTCCATCATTGTCAAGGAATGAGGACGTTTGGGTTGAGGCAATAAAGACATGGGAATTCGGAAAGAAACTGGACGTGATTTTCAAAGGAAATGAAAATGAGATAGTAGAGGGATTTATCAAATGGAGTTGAGGGATGAGAAAGAGTATGTCAAATCGCTGAGTGCTAATGTTGATCACATTCTCTGTTTTCATTGTAGGGTGGGTAATTGTGTGAATTTTCTTGTAATCCTCTCAATGCTTCAATCTGCAAGTGCGGTGCTTCTTTTGCGATGGCATTTTCGTTTGGTTAGGCATATTCCTGTTGGTGGTTTTGTTGTTATTTTTTGTATCAAAACTTCTTTTTTTTTTATCTTCTCCTTGGTGAGAATTTATGCTTGTAATCGGCCTCACGCTTTTTATCTTTAATGTATATGTATTTTGCCGTTAAAAAAAATTGATCAAGTATCTGCAAGCATCCAAAATAAGTCTAAGGGGGTGACTGGAAAAATTTTTGCCTAACCCTAGTCTAAGGGGATGACTGTTCAATATAATTCTATGTCATATGTCTTTTGTATCCCGGTGTTAAACAATAACTTCTCGTGATTGTGTTTTATTTTTATTAATTAAATTTCAAGAACAATTTATGATTGACTCTTCTGTTAATTTATTGGAAATTCATATGTACCGAAAGTGAAATTCTAACCAATATATGATGAATTAACGATTTAAAACTTCTTTTAAAATATATGTTTCCTCTAAGCTTTAAGATTAACCTTTTTTTCAATTATGAACTTCTTTTAAAATATCAATTTTCTTATGGAATATATGCATTCATCAAAACTTAAGCAGAGAACACAATTTATCATGGACGAGAAGGGAAGAGACCATTAGGCACCTGCTCAATCCACACCAAAAGAGAAGAAGGGACTATTTTAGCCACCCTAATCAAGATATGAGCAAATCTATTCCCATGCACCCCATCTAATAAGAGCACACAAATTAAAAACTCTCAAATGAGGATTGAAGAAGCTTGCCATCTTCTATATATCAAATTAACTGCAGAAGAAATACAGGGAAGAAAAGACTTCAAAGCTTGAATAGTAGGAAGAGAATCCGACTCCAAAAACTAACCTCGGAATATTAATCTTAAGATAACCAATAAATAAATAAATACTTAGAAAAAAAGAGACGTTGTGATCTTTCATAGATCGTCTCCTTAAACTGGTAGTTATTCAACAGTTCTTAAGAAAAGACCATACCTACCACAGAGACAATAGGATAGAAGAAAATCTACAAAACTTGGGCCTGAAGTCGTAGACGCAAACTTTCTAGAGGAAATACATGAAAGAGAGAAAACCTTCCATTTCGAGCCGTACCCGTGGATAGTAAGATAGTCTATTGGAATAAGGCAATTTTTGAAGGGGTTGCGGTACAAGCTGACTCAGTAGTGCATCATGTTCTTCACGGGCTGAAAGAATTGAATGGGAGTTTCAGCCCAAAAAATGAATCTTCCTTTGTTCGGTTACAGTGTGTTCATGGCCTGGGCTTGGCCATTAAGGCTGTGGTGCTTAAAATGGGTCGCTGGATTGGCTGGGTCGAGCTTCCCGAGAGCAAAATAAAATTAAATACAGATGGATCTGTGTTTGATGCGGCCTGTGAAGGGGGTGGTGTGTTTCGCGCGGTCCAAGATTTTGTCCTGGCTTTCTCTGTGGTTTTTGAAGATTGCTTTAATATTAAGGCAGAAGCTTTAGCTCTTTTGGAGGGTTTAAGGCTGGCCAATGCGCATAACCTAGCGATCGTGTGATTCCAAAATTCTCGTCGAAATCATTCGAAAGGAGTGTAAGTTCCCCTAATCGATTATTTATGTGGTGCGTGGTATTCTTTCTCTCATTTCGACTGAGACAGTGATTGCACATATTTTTCGGAAAGCTAATGCGATGACTGATAGCTTAGCGAAGTCTATGCCATCTCTTGGTGGTTTCACTTGCTTCCGAACGAAAGGGGAGATGCTTACTATCTCCCAGCAAGTGCTGGATAGGGATTATTTAGGTTTGCAAACATTTAGGAAGTTGTAATTTTGTCAAGGTAAGGTTGGGGCTCCATTGTTGAGCGAGCTCCTTTGTTCCCCCATTTCGTTGTAATTTGCTTTTCGTTTCAATGAACGAGTAGGAGTCTTGCCAAACCCCCTCCACCTCAAAGAGATTTTATTAAAAAAAATAATAAAAATAGAACAAAATGCAGAGAGATAGGTAATTACCTCTATCAGTGAAATCGAGAAATCAAATCGAGCAAAATCAAGTGTAAGAGAGAACGAGATCGAGCAAGAGCGAATAAGGTCGAGCCATAGAGGGTGAGTGAGACTAATACGAATGAGAAAGAAAAAGCAGAGAGAAGAGAGTAGTTTTCTCATTTTAGATTTTTATTTATTTCGATGAGAGACTAAAAAAAAAAAAAGAACGGTAGAGTTTTTTTAAATTTTCGTTTAACCTGACGCCAACTTTTTTTTAATGAATTTGGGCCAGTTTTTGTTTTTGAACAAATATTTTTATCAATAAATTTTAAATTTAAAATATTAGTTTTATGAAATTCAAATTTATTAAAAGTAAAAATAAATTTTTATATAGCTTTTTTCATCTTAATATTAATTTTATCATGCTTTCAATCTCAGTATTCTCATAGACATTAATTTTATCATGAAATTGCATATTAATTTATTTTCATTATAGATTAATTAATGTAAATTTTGATAGTAATTAATCATATAGATTAAGTTAAATTTACAAATTTAAGCATATCAAATAAAAATTGAATTTATTTTTCTTATGTAATTTGAGATTCTTGTAAGTTGAATTTTACACGAGGAAATATTGCTTATTTTATAATTTTTATTTTACGAAAACAACCATTAGGTTTAATACTCTATTCATGTAGATCATGCACGTCGAATTTTATGTTGGTCAAATACTTATAAACGTTCAATCTATATTGTTAGAATTAGACGGAGTTAAAAAGTTCAAAATGAGTGATATAAATCACATACTTATTAATATCCAATCCATATTAAATTAGTGTATCTGACCTACATGAAAAGAATATTAAATTCAATTATTAGTTTTGAAAAAAAATTTAATTATTCAAAAATATATGTTGTTATTCTTACATTATTGAAAGACCAACAACATGAAGGTTACACTTCTCTGTAATTTATTTACATAATTTTATTTCTATGAAATGACTCTTTGGATTAAATCTTTCACTCATGTAGGTCATGCATGCCAAATTTCACATTAATCAAATAGTTTTAAATGATAATAATATAATTAATTAATTAATAATGAAAAATGTGCTCCAAGATGATAAAGGTATACACCTTTCCGGAATTCGAATGAGGCGTTCACCCCAACCTAAAAGGTGATCACCTTTTTCTGTACACTTAAGGGTAATTTTGAAATGCTATGCCCCGGGACGCACCTCGGAACGTTTTGAAAACAATGGTTTCTATTGTTAAATTTTTGAAGTTAATTATTTTTTTAAGTTAAATATTAACTCAATTTCAGTAGCTGTATTAAATTCATTGAAATTCATTTATTAAAGCTACACCTATCGTGGAACTTGAATTTCATTTAGAAAAATGTAAAGATTAATATTTTGTACGAATTTAGGTGAATTTATGCTTATATATCACATTAAGGTAACCTAAATATAGAGTTTTTTTTTATTTTATGATGAATTTATTGGAGAATTGTGAATTTTATTGAAAGTTATTTGTGGCGGCTAAATATTTTGCCAAAAGAAACAATTTCAATACTGGTAGTGGAACAGATCACTACGGCCCCAAAAGGAAAAGATATAGCGTCCGGTCACAATGTGGTCGCCACTAATAACAAATCATTTATGACCGTTATTATACCATTATTTCAGTGGCTAGCAATAAGATGAGCGCCATTAAAATATATATTTAAGTTTCCACCCTTTCTTGGCTGCCACTAAAGATGTAATAATTAGTGTCCAAGGGCTCTTGGTCGACATTAAATTATGAACCTTCAGTAGCGGCCACAATATCCGACCACTAAAGTATAATGTTCTATGGCATGGATAGCGCCATTAAATGTATCATATTTATTGCCTGTCGCGTATGACCGCCACTATTTGATAGTATTTAATGTCCAATATTCGGTGACGGCCATTAAATGTTCCCTATAGTGGTTGGTTTTAATGGATGCCAATATATGTCACTCATTTGTCCTTAATGATCATCTTATTTTGATAGTCAGTAAAAGCTTTGTTTTTATGGCCTGTTGTAAGCGACTGCCACTAAAAGAACCTATTAGTGTCCAATTTTTTCTTGACCACCACAAAATATGGCCACTATAAGCCCAAATTCTTATACTGAAATATGTTGTAGTAGCCTACTAGTGTTCATGTATATTTTCCATGTTTAAAAAATTACTTAAGAGAAAACTAATTTAATATATAGTCGACAAAGGGTGATAAAACTTAACGTTGCCGAGTATTATTGTAGAGACCGGCATTTTAAATTGGAATATTTTAATTTTTGAGTTTTCACCTTGATGCGTGAAAGTGTGTACATGTTCAATTTTAAGTAATAAATAAATTATGTTTGGTTGCGTAGAGCCTGGGGACAAGTAAGTAAAGAAAAGTTAGTATTAAGAAACTTGTGTTGGGGAAATTTTAGAGTTTGGAACTAAGTAAATAAAATATGACTTGAGTAATTAATATGTATCTTGGGGGAAATGTTAAATTTTCTAAAGAGTCTTAGGTACTTACTGAAAGAAAGGAAGATTGGTGAAGAGAAAATGAGGAAATAGAAATGAGGGCGAGTGGATGAGTAATTAAGCAAGAGTTATAGTATAAAAGAGGTGAATGGGATCAGATTTTTGTGTGGAAGGTCCTAGAAGAACCGAAAGGGAGAAGATAGAAAGAGAGGAAGGAAGAGAAAAGAGAGAAGAAAGGGGAGGAAGAAAAGGAAGAGAATGGAAGAATTTGGCAAGGATCTTGGGTAAGAACTTGATTTTTTTTACTTTGATTGTTAAGTAGTTTCATTTCTTACAGATTTATGTTTTTGGAGATGAGAGTTTTGGAGAAAATTTGAGGAAGAACAAGGTTTTGGTTTTAGAAAATGTTTTATGCAAAAGTTGGGTGATTTGAAAGCTTAAGTCAAAATTTTGTTGAGGGTGTTGTAAAGATTCACCGAGAAACCTTTTAACTTTGTGTTTCAAAAGATTTGGGTGTTTAATGAAGGATCAAAGGGTTTTGGAAAAGAAAAAGGTTGATTTTCGTGCTTTTTCTTAGCTTCAGACCTTGAGACAGTTGATTGTCGACTGTTACGATTGCACAATCGATTATGAACGAGGCAGGGAGTTTAGATCCTTAACACATTTGATTGTGCAAATTAGAAAGTCGACTATTCTTTTCTTTCCAAGAACCCACAGTCGACTGTGGAGTTAAACCAGTTGATTGCGAAACTTTCTAGAAGTCTCAAAGTCGACTAGGCGAATAAGACAATCAATTTTTCAACCCTGTTTTTAGACTTTTCTTTCAAATTTTCTCACTTCTCTCAGACTCTAAACCCTTGAGGGTGACTTAATAGTTTTAATCGAGGTTTTGGACATTTGACTTGAGTAGAACATGATTATATTACTTATGCTTTGGTTGTTCGTTTTAATTGATGTTGTGTTAGGATGATTTGAAGATTTATCTAGAGGATAAGAAGTGGTTTGTGGCTACGCTTGGTTCTAAAAGGTGAGTATACCTTACTTTTAGTAAGCATGTTAAACTGTAAAATGAAAATAAAAGGATGAAAATATGATATGATTGTGAAATCATAAATAATAGACTATAAGAATGGTATACATGTGATAAGAAATGTAGATGTATGAGAGTTTAATATGGAAATAATTTGACGTGGTTTGTGTTTCAAACTTTGTGATTAATTTGATTGCTCAGAGATTGTGATGAATGTAATTGGTTAGATTGGTATGAAAATGTAATGTACCTTATTTGTGAATGTTTGTTTTCATGTTCGTTGCTTGGTGAATGCATTGTCATGCTATATATATATGGTTAACTTATTATAAGAGAAGATCCATGTTGTTGAGGACTTGGCTCGATAAGGGGTAGGGAGAGATCCCAGTAAAGGGTAAGGGAGAATCCCAGTAAGAGGTAGGAGAGAATTTAAATGATGAAAGGACTTCACCTAGTATTGGGTAGGGGAGGATCTGACTTGTATTGTAAAGATTGGCATACTGATACATGGGGAAACATCCCTGTTTTTATATGAATTTCCCAACGACGAGGCGTTATAATGATATGAAATTATATACATGATTATATATCTAATTACTTTTTCATTAATGCATTATAATGATTGGCCCATGAGAGGCATACATTATGATTAGCCTATAAGAGGCATACGTTATGTTAGCCCATGAGAAGCATACCTTATGATTAGCCCATGAGAGGCATACTTTATGATTGGCCCATGAGAGGCATGCTTTATAATTAGCTCATGAGAGATGTGCGTTATGGTTGGCCCATGAGAGACATGTAATGTGTTGGCCTAGTGAAGGGCATGAATAATGGAATAGTATTTAATTGGAATTGTGTTTATTCTTATTGACTTTATAATTAAGTGTAATGTCGTAAGCTTTGAATGCTTGAAAGGCTTGTAAAGATCTTAGTGAATCCTTGCTTAATTGTTATTTCTTGTTATTAAGAAATAGAAATAGATAATTGGAGAAAACTAAAAAAAATTAAAATTTTAGTAATGTTGAAAATTGATGAATTATTGTAACAACCCATCCCAGGTTTGTAACGACCTATCCCGAGTTGGCCATCCCCAAAACGATGTCATCACATTTGAAAATCCAGCACGACACATATATGCAACAGTAAAAATAATACTAACATAAATTCTTTTACATCAATCAGATCTTTAAACATTAGATACAACGTAAAATGCATGCATATTTACAAATAAATTTTTATTTTATGTTCTCATTAGTCTGAAGATGTTGACACGTACGTGACTTACAGAAAATGATTTCGTCTGAACCTCAACTCACCAAACTATTTGTCTTGTCTGCTACCTGAAATCATTGTACAATGAGGGGTGAGCTTCACAAGCTCAATGAATTAAATTTACTAGAAGTAATCATTTGTATAAAAGATCTTTCCATATTTAATCATTTATATCTCATACAACTTGATACTAATACTCTATTATTTCTACACATGTCATAGTATCCATTCTCTATCAATCTCTTCCTCTTATTTATTGGTTCACCTTAAGACCATCAATTATCTCATAAGTACCTCGTAATGAGGTTCACATCATAAAGTCTACCATTTAGATAGTTCTTATCACCATAACTGTCTCTCTGTGAGACTCATCCATCTATAAATAAATTCACAATAACACACCACACATCCACATTTCAATCATGCAAGCAATAATTAAAACAAATGCAATGCATGAATTATTATTATGAGAACGTCTTCCCACATGTCGACATGTTTTTATTATCTTAGATTAGCCTCCTCCCGATTCTTTTCTTTACAGCTTATCCCGGCTGTCACGGATTTATTTTCAGCATATATCGGTTGTCACGGTGACCCTTTTATTTCCAGCCTATATTGGTTGTCACGATTTTTCAATTAGACCGGCCCCTTCTCGGTTCTTTTATTTTATTTAATGCATATGCATATGAACAATGATATGAAATATGCATATCAACAGTAATATAAAAACAATATGAACTCAAAATATTTAAATTTAGCTATCATGTCTTTCCTCAAATTATTATAAAAATTTACACTAAATTCCTCTCATCATAAATCACATCAAATCATCCATCTTAGCTTGTCAAGATCCACCAATTTTCATCTCCTCATAATTCATATCAAAACATCAGCCATAGCTCATCAAGAATTTCACTTATCACTTTTATTATTAAATCAACTTATTATTCCAAAAATATTATTTATCCCCTAATAATTTTCTACATGTCCAAAATTCATATCATATCTATCAACCAAATCTTTATCTACCACCAAAACATAAGTTAATAATTTATTTTAATATTATCACTAGATTTTTCATTTTTATTTGGATTACTTAAAGTAAATCCAACTCACCACGTAGCACTTACAGCTACCCGTGGATCACCTCATTGCCTTTCTTGTTCCTCTAAAAAATTTCTCTCGGTTGCATATCGTCAACATCTAACGTAATATTCGTATTAAATTTATAATTATTTCTTCAATTCTTTATAAACCACACCCTTTGAAAATTCCCACTTTGACTTTTGAGAAATTTCATAAATGCTAAAAATTCAAAAATAAACATCATGTTATTACCTTCTATTTTTTTATAACTTCTTGTGATTCTCTATGAAATTTTGCAGTAAACCTCTTCAAAATTTTGCTCTTTTAACCTTTCTTTGAGTCTCCAAGTGTTTAGAGAAAACGAGAAATTGAAGGAAAACCAAACGAGATTTTGTAGGTAACAATATAAACTACTTAGTGTGTGTGTGTGTGTGTGTGTAATGGAGTAAAATTTCATTACAAAATTGGCAACCTAACTTTTTTATTCTCTGTCGCACCTCACCCAAATCTCTGCCACCAATTAGCAAGGTGTAATACATGCACCATTTCATTCTTAATTTGGCAGCAGGTGGTTGCCACTTACTACCACGTTTTTCATTTTTTTTAGAAAAAATATTTTTTTATTATTATCTTTTTCTTTTTATGTCCAAAAACTGGACATGTCTAATTTTTTTTTAAAATTTTTCATTTTTTTTGTAATTACGCCTCCACGCATCCATTTTTTTTTTTCAAAAGAGTTATTTTATTCAATACTAAATCATTCGCGTAAATATATTATTTCATGTCATATTTATTAAATTACTTATTTACCTTTACGGGTATTACAAATCTATCCACCTTATAAAAATTTCGTCTCCAAAATTTCCTTACTTTACTCCAGAAACAAATGTGAATAATATTTCTTCATAATTGTTTCACGTTTTCCTGTAATCTCTTCAACATCCTTATTCCACCACAAAACTTAAACTAATGCAATTATTTTATTATACAAGATTTGTTCTTTTTGTCTAAAATCCTCACTGGTACTTGTATATAAGCCAAATCTTTTTGAATTTCTAAAGCTTAGCTCGAAATATTATAATATTCATCATGTAAACACTTTCTTAAAAGTGAAACATGAAATATGTTATGTCACTGCTTCAACTCTGGAGGCAAATCCAAGCTACTCACAACTAGCCCGACTTTCTGAACAACCTCATAGGGTCCCACTTACCTCAGACTCAACTTTTCTTTCTTTTTGATCCTCAACACACCTTTTCATGGAGATATTTTTAATTACACCCAATCACCTAATTGAATTTCAAGATGTTTTCTCTTAGTATCAGCATAGTTATTTTGTCTACTCTGTGTTACTTTACGGTTCTCTCTAACTAATTTGATCATCTTAGTTGTTAACTTAATAAATGATGGATCAGATATATTTTTCTCTCCCATTTCTTCCTAACATATAAGAGTTCTACACCTCCTACCATACAATGTCTCAATCGGTGTCATCTCAATATTAGTTTGATACTGATTATTATAAGCAATTTCAATTGATGGCATGTAAGCATCCTAACTTACTGAAAAACTCATCACAATTGTCCTTAACATATCTTCTAGTATTCTAATAATCATTTCTGTTTGAGCATGAAAAATTATATTAAATTACAACTGTGTACCCGTGGCTTTCTGAAAGCCTCTCCAAAACCAAGATGTAGATCTAACATATCTATTTGACACTATGCTTTATAGTACTTCATACAACCTCACAATCTCAGCTACATCCCTCTTCAATCCTGACCATCAGAATTTCTGTCTCAATCCTCTATACATTTTATTGTTACTTGGTTGCATCGAATCTACATCATCATGTGCCTCTCATTATCTCCTTTCGTAACTCTGCATTAGTGGGAACACAATTTCTATGTTCTAAGACCAGAATACAATCATTTCAATTTTTGAACTCATATTGCTTTTTAGTAAGCACTCAATGTTTAATCTTTTTTATCTCTTCATCTCTAAAGCATTTTACTAGGGATGACTGTACAACCATATTCAGTAACCATGATCCTCTATCACTGTTATTCAACTTCATTCTTACATCTTTTAAATCTATCATCAATTTCATATTAGGATTCCCAATAGCAAAAAATCTTTTTGTAGATTTTCTACTCAATGCATCAGCTATTACCTTCTCATTTTCTAAATGATAGTGACTTGTACAATCATCGTTACTAATCAACTTCATCTACCATATTTGCCTCAAATTCAACTCTCTCTGGGCAGGTAAATATGTCAAACTCTTATAACCCATGAATATCTCCCAAGTGGCTCCATACAGATGATGTCTTCAATCTTAAAGTAAACACTATAGTAGCCAACTCAAAATCATAAGTAAGGTAATTTCTATCATGAATCTTCAATTGCCTAGAAGTATGGGTCACAGCTTTCCTATGTTACACATATCTCAATCATTGATGTGACGCGTCATTATACACTACAAATCCTTCATCATCATAAGGAAGCACCAATACTGGAGCTGTAATCAATTTTTCCTTTAGTAATTGGAAATTTTTCTCACACTTCCCTCACCATACAAATCTCACCTCTTTCCTGGTCAGTCTATTCAACAGTATTACAATAATAGAACAAATTCTAAAAGAATCTTCTATAATAACAAGGTAAACCCAAGAAGATTCTAATCTCGGTTACATTAGTTGGTCTCTCCTAATTTAACATTCCCTCTACCTTTTGTGGATCAACTGTTATGTCATTTCCCGATATTATATGTTCCAAGAAGGTCATTTCTTTCACTTAAAATTCACATTTAGGGAATTATAGCATACAATCTCTCTCTCCTTAAAATCTCTAACATAATTTTTAAATTTATTGCATGCTCTTCCTTAGTCTTAAAATACACCAAGATGTTATCGATGAACATGACCACAAGATTATCAAGAAATGGCTCAGACATTTTATTCATCAAGTCCATGAATGTTTCTAGAACATTATTCAATCTAAATGACATCACAAGAAACTTATGACCATAACGTGTCCTAAAAACAGTTTTAGACACATCTCCCTCATTTATCCTTAACTGGTGAGAACCTAATCTCAGGCTTATCTTAAGAAACACTCTCACTCCTTGCACCACTCACACAATTTATTTATCCTAGGTAAAAGATATTTGTTCTTATTCAACTATCTATAGTCTATACCCACTCTTATCGTTCCATCTTCATTCTTCACGAACAACACAGGAGCTCCCCAAATACATTAGATCCAAAAAAATTTGTTTATCCAAAAATTCTTAAAATTGTACATTCAACTCTCTCAATTCAGCTAGTGTCATTTTGTAGGGTGCTATTAAATATATGTGATGATCCAGGTATCACATTAATAGAGAAATTTAATCTCCCTACTTGGAGGCAACCTAGAAAACTCATCAAAATTACATTAGAATAATCTTTCACCACTAAGATTTATTCTAACTTCCTATTTTCCTTTTTTTTAGAATCCATTATGTATGCCAAATACTCCTCACAACCCTTTTTTAGCCATCTCCTAATAATCATAGTAAAATAAGATAGTTCAAGAGTATTTTATGTTCTCTCTGAAAATTAAACTCCTCATGTCCATATCTTGAACACTACCTTCTTTCTCGAACAATCAACAATTTTCAAAGATAATAAATCAGCTTCAGATTCTCTATCACTGATATGAATCACACAAACCTTGTAAATGTTTATGATTATCACTCCATCTTTAGTGGGAACTTCAACAAAAATATTTTGCATCAAATGACTAATATATACTTCAATAGGCTTCATATGAATACTGGATGCAAAAGAATGGGTTGCACCAAGATCACCCAACACTGATATATCCACCTTCTTTACACACAAAGCACTTCAATTTTTTGAAATTCTGGGATAAATATCTTATCTAAATACATCTATAATAAACTTTTGTCTCCCAATCATACATCAGATTACCACTTCCCTTTGGTGGCATACTTATTTCCTCTGCCATGACTCCCCGTTCCTATAACCTGTCTCCCAAATCTAAGAGTCTCACCAATAGTATTCTAAGCTATAGAAGTAACATATCCTGCTTGTTTCTGACTCTTGTACTTCAGTTCCCTATGATAAGGAACGCCTCCTCTAGGTGGTCTCCTACCCTGCACACTCATACTGGTACCACTTCTAGGTTAATCAAATCTAGATTTCTTTCGCCAATTCCTCCTTCCTCTAAATTCCATCACATCCTTCTCAATCTGAAATGCTATATCGACTAATCTGAAATAATTCATATGCTTCATGTAAGATGGTTTTGACCAAATCTTAAAACATAGTTCATCTATGAACCTCTTACACTTCTTCTCCTCTAGGTCTACCATTTTCGGTACAACCATATGATAAGACCACAAATCTGCTATCATACTGAGCCACAACCAACACATTTACCCCAAATAAATAAAATCTCTACTTTGTTGGGCTCTAGAGGTATAAGGAAAGTATTTATCAAGAAAATCCTCCTTAAACCTATTCCAGGTTAAGGGTCTATCAATATCTGTACTTAACCTATGAAGAATATCCTCCCACCATTCTAGGGTCTCTCCCTCTAATTTGAACATAGCAAAGACGACCCTTTGTCTATCAGTCGTTGGTAAAATATCAAATAATCTCACAACATGTTTCTCCCAAACTCAGGCTTAAAATGATTCATTCATAGATCCTTTAAACAACAAGGCATTCGACTTAATATATCTAACAAAACAATTTCTCTGCGTCTCATGCATAAACTCACTTTTCCCTTTTGAACATTTACCAATTCTGGATTTACAACAACCCCAGGCACTACCTTAGACTGTTCATCAAGTCTATGTTATAGGCTACCAACTCTATCATCTATTACATTCATTTCTCAAGAGCATGTGTAAGAGCTTATCTTAGCTCATCTTTTTCAACTTCCAATTCTCTCACACCTTTACCAATATCAATTATATTGTCAACACGTTCCTTTCTAGGAACAATAGATTCAGACTTAACCTCGAAATGTCAAAAATATTGGGGCCTACCACGCCATCTCAAATCAACAACTCTAACTCTAGCTCTAGCACGTCCACATATCATCCTCAGATTGTTCATTAAAATATAATTTATTTTGATCTTCCATTTTTTAAGTTCTCATACAGTCTACATAATCTTAAAACCTAATGCTCTGATACCAAAATTGTAACGACCTATCCCGGGTTGGCCACCCCCGAAATGGTGCCATCATATTTTGAAAATCCAGCACGACACATATATACAACAATAAAGATAATACTAACAAGATTCTTTTACATCATTCCTCAACCCTCAATAGGGGAGATACATCAATATGATCTTTAAACATTAGATACAACGTAAAATGCATGCATATTTACAAATAAATTTTTATTTTATTTTCTCATTAGTCTGAGGATGCTGACACGTACGTGACTTACAGAAAATGATTTCGTCTGAACCTCAACTCACCAAACTATTTCCCCTGTCTGCTACCTAAAATCATTGTACAATAAGGGGTGAGCTTCACAAGCTCAGTGAATTAAATTTACTAGAAATAATCATTTGTATAAAAGGTCTTTCCATGTTTAATCATTTATATCTCATACAACTTGATACTAGCACTCTACTATCACTACACATGTCATAATATCCCTTCTCTATCAATCTCTTCCTCTTATTTGTTGGTTCACCTTAGAACCATCAATTATCTCATAAGTATCTCGTAATGAGGTTCACATCATAAAGTCTGCCATTTAGATGGTTCTTATCACTATAACTGTCTCTTTGTGAGACACATCCATCTATAAATAAATTCACAATAACACATTACACATCAGAATTTCAATAATGCAAGCAATAATTAAAACAAAGCAATGCATGAATTATTATTATGGGAACGTTTTCCCACATATCGACATGTTTTAATTATCTTAGACCTGTCATCTCCTGGTTCTTTTCTTTATAGCTTATTCCAACTGTCATGGATTTATTTCCAACATATACTGGCTATCACAGTGTCCTTTTTATTTCCACCCTATATCGACTGTCACGATTTTTCAATTAGACCGGCCTCTTCCCGATTCTTTTCTTTTATTTAATGCATACGCATATGAACAATGATATGAAATATGCGTATGAACTGTAATATAAAAACAACATGAACTTAAAATATTTAAATTTAGTTATCATGTCTTTCCTCAAATTATTATAAAAATTTTCACTAAATTCCTCTCATCATAAATCACATCAAATCATCCATCTTAGCTTGTCAAAACCCACCAATTTTCATCTCCTCATAATTCGTTTCAAAACATCAACCATAGCTCATCAAGAATTTCACTTATCGCTTTTATTATTAAATCAACTTATTATTCCAAAAATATTATTTCTCCTCTAATAATTTTCTAAATGTCCAAATTTCATATCATATCTATCAACCAAATATTTATCTATCACCAAAACATAAGCTAATAATTTATTTTAATATTATCACTAGATTTTTCATTTTTATTTAGATTACTTAAAGTAAATCTAACTCACCACGTAGCACTTAAAGCAACCCGTGGATCACCTCCTTGCCTTTTCCGTTCCTCTAAAAAAATTTCCCCGATTGTTGATCGTCAACATCTGACATAATATTTATATTAATTTTCTAATTATTTCTTTAATTCTTCATAAACCACACCCTTTGAAAATTCACACTTTAACTTTCAGGAAATTTCATAAATGCTAAAATTCAAAAATAAACATCACATTATTGCCTTCTGTTTTTCTGATAGCTTCTCGTGATTCTCTATGAAATTCCGCAGCAAACCCCTTCAAAATTTTACTCTTTTAACCTTTCTTTGGGTCCCCAAGTGTTTAGAGAAAATAAGAAACTGAAGGAAAACTAAACGGGATTTTGTAGGTTATAATATAAACTACTTAGTATATGGGTGTGTGTGTGTGTGTGTGTGTCTATATATATATAATGGAGCAAAATTTCGTTACAAAATTGGCAGCTCAACTTTTTCATTCTCTGCAGCACCTCCCCCAAATCTCTGCCACCTATTAGCAAGGTGTAATACATGCACCATTTATTTCTTAATTTGGCAACAGGTGGCTGCCACATGCTGCCATATTTATCATTTTTTTTAGAAAAAATATTTTATTATTATTATTTTTTCTTTTTTCTTTTTCTATTTCTTTTTAAGTCCAAAAATCTGGACATGTTCAAAAAAAATTTAATTTTTAATTTTCTTTGTAATTACACCTCCACGCGTCCAGTTTTGTTTTTTTCAAAAGAGTTATTTTATTTAATACTAAATCCTTTGCGTAAATGTACTATTTCATGTCATATTTATTAAATTACTTCTTTACCCTCACTTTATGATTACTGGTATTACAAGCCACCCCCGAGACAGTGTCATCACATTTTGAAGATCTCAGCACGACACATATATGCAACAATAAAAATTTATCAACTGCAATTCTTTACATCAATCCTCAACCCTTAACAGGGGAGATACATCATTCAGATTTCAACTTAAACATTGTATACAACATAATATGCATGAATATTTACAAATATACTTTTTTCTCATAGTTTGAGGGTGTGGACCATGTGGCTTACAGATAATAAATCCGTCTGAATCTCAGCTCACCAACTATCTGTCCTGCTTGCTACCTGAAATCATTTAATATTGAAGGATGAGCTTCACAAGCTCAGTGAATTATATTTACTAGAAGTATTCAATTCGTATAAATAGTCTTTTAGTATTTAATCATTTATATCTCATATAACTTGATAATAGCATTTTATTATCACTACACATATCATAAGTCTTATTCTCTATCAATCTCTTTTTCTTATATATTTGTTCCCCTTAAGACCATTAATTATCTCATAATTACCTCGTTACGAGGTTCACAACATATAGTCTACCATTTAGATAGTTTTTATCATATCATACTTCTATGTTTCTTTCTCACCATAACTATCTCTCTATGAGACTTATTCATCTATAAATTTAAAATAACAAACAACACTTAAGCATTTCAGTAACACAATCAATATTTAAAACAGATGCAATGCATGAATTATTATTAGGGAACGTCTTCCCACATATCGACATGTTTTTATCTTAAACCAGTCCCCTCCCGGTTATTTTATTTCCAGCATATACTGGCTGTCACGGTTTTCATTTATTTCCAGCATATACCAGCTATCACGGTTTTTATTTATTTCCAGCATATATCAGCTATCATGGTCTTCATTTATTTCCGGTATATACCAGCTGTCACAGTTTTTCATTTAGACCGATGATTACGCCCAAAGTATAACACAGTTATTGTAGTATAGTTTTGGGGTGTCGATTCCACAGGGAAACAAGTTAATTACGAAAGAAGGTATAAACTTTAACACTAACGACAATGATTAGGTGAGAGAATATGAGTTTTGATAATGCAATATTGTGTAAAAGAGTTGTGCGAATATAACAAAGAATATAAATAAGAAATAACAAGGTTCCAGGAATCCTCCTTAGGTTCGTTCCCTATTTCCACTCTTGATTCAAATTTTTATCTCGATTGCAAGTTTTACATCCTAAACAGGCAATCAGAAAGTATTCAATCAAGCACATTTATATCTCTAATATAATTGCTACAAATTACTCTTTGATTTCAATTCAAGCACACATGATTTATCTTATAGATTAGCAAGAAACGACAATATATTGCAATAATGATATCACAGTAATGGCCGATCTATAAGATAAATATACCGAAATCAATTATATCCAAACAACTTGACATAAGAAAAGCTTGACTAGACTTATGTGGAGTAGAAGGATGCAATCACCGGATTGAGAGAAACTAAAAGAAGAAGAATATAGAATACAGCTATCACATGAACTCAAATCCTTCTTAATTAATCAAAGAGTAAATCATAGACAATGTTTTAACAATAAGTCCATACAAATGAATCAAGAACAGGAAATAAGGAACAATAAAACCCTAAGGATTCATCCCTTTCCCTTGTTTGATGATTAGTTAGCCATGAAACTCAAGGTGGAAAAACAATATAGATGTTCTCCCCTTGATTTCTTGGCCATGGAGCTCAAGGTGGAAGAACAATGTGGATGTTCTCTCCTTGATTTCCAACTCACGAAAACTTAAACAGAATGCTAAAAACTTCTCTAATTTTTATCTATCAAAAACTGTCTTTGTTTTTCTCCTCGAGCTCTCTTCCCCGGCAGCAAACCTTAAGCATATATTTATAGCCCACGAGGGAGAGCTGTCTTTGCTTTTCTTAATTTGAGTCTGAATTGGAGTCCATGTGCGCACTGCTGGAAAGTAAAGGCTGGAACGTGAAAGTGGTCCAGCAGCATGTGCGCGCTGCTGGCTTTGTCTGAGCGTGCGCCTGGGCGCTGGAAAGTGAAAGCTGGAACGTGAAGGTGGGTCCAGCAGCGTGTGCGTGTGTCCAAGTGTGCGCCTGGGCGCTGGAAAGTAAAGGTGCAGCGTTAGTTGGCGAGGGGCGCGGCGCTGATGGCTGAGGGGCGCGACGCTGGTTCATGGGCGCCTAGGCGCTCACTCTTGTTTGCCTGGGCTCTGGGGCGCTGGTTCATGGGCACCTAGGCTCTCTCTTGTTTGGCTGGGCACTGAGGCGCTGGTTCATGGGTGCCTAGGCGCTCACTCTTGTTTTCCTGGGCGCTGGGGCGCTGGATAGTGAGAGGTGAGGCGCTAGGCTTTGTTTTGGAGGCCTGAACTGTTTCCGCTAAAACTGCCATAACTTTCACTAGAAAAATCCTTTTTTCGAACCGTAAAATTCTCCAGAAAATAGACTTCCGGATCTTTCTAAGAATATATGGCTCATTTCCTGGTTCTTCCTACATCAATACAGTTTAATCTACAAAGATGATTGATCTGTACGGGAAATTCTAGCA
Organism: Bretschneidera sinensis; assembly: GCA_023935145.1. Classification (NCBI taxonomy): domain Eukaryota; kingdom Viridiplantae; phylum Streptophyta; class Magnoliopsida; order Brassicales; family Akaniaceae; genus Bretschneidera; species Bretschneidera sinensis. The sequence continues at coordinate 28,280,936 of CM043699.1, forward strand.
ATTTAGTGAAACTCCTTCAGCTTGTATGCAGAAGTGCACACACTAGTGTGCCTACCCTTAACTTGTTCCAAAGTGATGCACACACTTGTGTGCAGTCCTTTAACTCAATGTAATTTATTTATCCAACCTTGGTTTAGACTTTTAATCATCTTTAAATCATTTTTTGGAAATGTCTAAACCTTGGACAAAAACGAGCACCAACACCCAAGATCTTTTGGCGCTTTAAACATGGATCGCTTTATCATCTCTTTTGTACTCAAAGCACCTGAAAATGCATCGAATTAAGTCAATGATTTATGAATAACACTTTAGAGTTATCAACATGTAAAAGTGCGATTACGACCGAGATTAACCCTAAAGAGTTAACAATTAAGTATTGTTTAGATGCATTTTATGACTCTCATCACAACCCCCAACTAGCTTATTGCTAGTCCCTAGCAATTCAAGTGAAAGACATGAAATGAGTTCTTTACTTAGAAATTAATGCAAAATACAACAATGCTAGTGTTAACCAAGAGTGATTCAAAATCTTTGTCTCAAAAATCATGTGTAACATATAGCATATAGAATCATTAAATTTCACTCAAATCCAAAAATAATTCAAACATCAATCTTAAAATCGTTATTGACTCTTAACATCCGTCTTACCACAATCCATTAATCTGAACATCCAGATGATTTTATGCACAATATTCATGAATACAAGTCTTGGCCTCTAAAAAAAATAAATCGCGTGACATCAATCACAAAAACAAGCTCCATAAGCTTACATTTCAAACCACTCTCCACTATTTTAGAAAAATCACATTACATTGGATCAATAGGTCTTTAATAAGCTTGTAACGTTCGGTTAAAGTAAAGGCTAAGAAAGAATGGGAAGAATTCACAAGTAAAAGAACTTAATCTCTTAGTTTTGAACATAGCTCTTTAAGCACTGGATAACCTTACTTCAGTACCCAACTCTTCCAACCATTTTTATTTTTTTTTCTTTTCGAGGATTGTTTTCTCAACAAATCACCATTTGTTTTTCTTTTCTTTTGTATTTTGGCATAAAAGACCATTCACCTCCTTTTTCATTTCTTTCTTTTCCACAACCCCCAACTTATCTCCTTTAATGTACTTGGGTTGTGGTAGTGATATTTTTTCATATTTCCACCCTTACTCATTTTAAGTGCTTCTCACAACATGTGTATAGTTAAATTCTTTTTAAGAGAGAGGTAAGGATAAAATATTCTCTTTAGGCTTATAAGGGTAAGTGAATGGGTTTTTGAAAGAAACCAGGCTCAACTTCGTTTTCAAGAAAAATGCTCAAATAGGTGACTAGTGATCTATATCGCAAGGGTAGGTTTGAAAGGCTCAAACGGTTCAAAAATGGCCTATATCATATCCTAAGTAATGTGCATTCTAGGAATTCGCCTCAAGAGGTTATCAAGTAAGTTCTAGAGCTTGCCGAGACCGCAAAAATATTTACAAAATAATCACACATAAAACTTTTCTAAATGCTTACGATTAATCATACAATCTTACCACAAGCTAGAGTCTCTAACCAAATCAAGATTGATACTTAAATTAATTTCAAACTGAAGCAAGATTTAATTTCTTCTAAGTGCTATATGCTATCTCAATTAAGGTCATATTATTGACATGTGAATAACTCCAAGGCTAACACAAAGCATGCTAAAAACAAACTTTTTTTTTTTAAATTATCCTAACAAACAAAATGTAGGAAAGTGACACCAAGCAATTCAATGGAAAAAGGAAAGAAATGTGTTTCCTCCACCCCCAACCTAAACATTGCATTGACCTCAATGTGAAAGAAAAAGGAAAAGAAACTCCCTTTGTTAGCCAAAAGTGCACAGAAGCTAAAAATTGTGCACCACCATTTGAATTGCTTCGCATATTTGTCCCTGAAAAAGAAACACGAAAGTAAAACTAGAAAACAGCAAAATACTAATAATAAACACGAAAAAGAATTATAAAAAGAAAAGAAAAAAATAAAATAAACAAATAAAAAGGATATGCTTTGGGGTGCCTCCCATGAGCGCTAAGTTTTACGTCTTCAGCCAGACGATGCACCACTCTCATTGATGGCCTCATTGTGGTGCTGAAAATGAGGCTCCAAACTCAATGGCCTCAGTGTTAATCTTTTGGCAAGGAATACTTAAAGTTCACCACATATGGCTCAAGTGTTCTTGGTGTTGCCCATTTACAATCAGTAGTAGGGTATTTGATTCCCGCATCCATGTGGCTTCTCTCAAGCAACTCCTCAAAGCACGGTTTCCCAAATTTCTTAATAAATCCCTGTGACTTATCACAAATATCAATAACGTTAACAGCATGGGGATAAATTGAAGAATCATTAAACTCGAAATTATTAGGAAGAAATTCCAAAGAGTTAGAATTATCTTCAATGTTCTCATCCTCTAAATTAAGCTTATCAATCATATAAGTGTTGAAACACTCATCCTCTTCAATTGACTGCCTTGAGATTCGGAAAACATTTACCTCTAAAGTCCTATTTCCAAATGATAATGTCATTAGGCCATTCCTACAATTAATGAGGGCATTAGCAGTGGCAAGGAATGGTCTTCTAAGTATCAAAGGAATTTTGGACTCTGCATTTACCATAGAAACAGTATCTAAAACCAAGAAGTCAACAGGATAACAGAAATTATCAATTTGTAACAAAATATCTTCTACAATACCTCTTGGTTTTCTTACCGATCTATCCGCTAGTTGAAGTACCACGGATGTTGGTTTAATCTCACCTAAACCGAGTTGCAAGTACATGGAGTATGGCATGAGGTTCACACTAGCTCCTAAATCTAGCAATGCTTGGCCACAAGATTTGTTTCCAATTTGGCAAGCCACTGTTGGACAGCCCGGATCTTTATATTTGGGTGGTGTCGTGCTATCAATTACCGCACTTGCTTGCTCCGTTAAGAATGCAATCTTCTTAACATTGTGCCTCCTCTTGAGTGTGCATAGATCCTTGATGACTTTAGCATAATTGGGAATCTGTTTTATAACATGAAGAAGAGGGAGGTTAATCTTAACATGCTGAAGTTGTTCAAGAATCTCGCCTTTTAGTGCTGAATTTCTCTCCTTAGGTTTAAGGAAAGCTTGAGGGAAAGGCACCGGTGGAGAATAATCATCATGGGCCTCTTGTTCCTTGGGCACTTTATCCTTGTTGTTCACAGTATTAGGAATCAAGTGTGGTGGTAGTGTGGGTCCATCAATTTTCTTACCGCTGCGGGTGATTATTGCGTTAACCTCTTTAATATTTTGATTTTTCGGATCAGAGGTTTGTGCCATATGTTGTCCCCTTGGATTTTGTTGCGGCTGCGAAGGGAACCGACCTTACTCTTGAATTGTCAAGAAACTAGTTAACTTGGTGAGTTGACTTTTTATCTCCTTTTGCTCATCTTTGATCCCTTTTTGCTCTTTTAGCACCCGTTGATTTATCTTGCCTTGTTCTTCCACACTCTTGGCATGTACTTGCAGAAATGACTTAAACATATCTTCCAAAGGTAAAGATTGTTGTGGTGCATTAGATGAGGTTGCTTTCGGTTGCCATTGAGTACTAAAGTGGGGATGAGGTTGTATATCGGATCTCCAACGGGTGCTAGTTTGGGCTGGGGGTTGTGTATCGGGTCTCCAATTAAAATTTGGGTGATTCTTCCAGCCGGGATTATAGGTGTTAGAATAGGATGAGTATGGTTTGCTAGAGGATATACCTAAAGTATTACACTCTCCTTTCATCTCAAAATAGATTGGACAATCCCTAGGCACATGATCTACCCCATTACACATGAAACAAGGCTCACGGGACTCTACCCTAGCAACTGGTTCGGGGGCTCTAGCATCTTTGGCTCTTAAAACTTCAATTTCCTTAGTTAGGGCCTCTAAACGGGCTTTAAGGCTGTCCTCTTCCTTAAGTTGGTAGATTCCAACGGGTTGATTTCTCCTAGTACTTTCCATGGCACTCGGTCCTGTCCAAGTGTGGGCTTTTTCTGATAGGTCATCTAGGAAATCTATGGCTTGATCGGGATCTTGTTGAAGAAAATCCCCATTACACATCATTTCTATGAATTGCCTCTCCCTACTTAGGAGTCCATTATAGAAATAGCTGACTACCCGCCAACTTTCATACCCATGGTGTGGACAAGAATTTAAAAGGTCCTTGAAACGTTCCCAAACTTGATATAAGGTTTCACTCTCCTTTTGTGCAAAGTTTGAGATTTGTCTCTTAAGGTTGTTGGTCTTATGGGTTGGGAAGTGTTTTTGGAAGAAAACTTGGGTCATCTCATCCCAACTACCAATAGACCTAGGCCTTAATGAGTACAACCAAGTCTTGGCTTTTTCCTTAAGTGAAAAAGGGAAAAACCGGAGTCTGACAGTGTCTGCCATATCAGCCCTATTTTGGAAGGTTGCTACTACTTCCTCGAATTCCCTAATGTGGATGTAGGGGCTTTCATTCTCAAACCCATGGAAAGTTGGTAGCAATTGTATCATGCCCAGCTTAAACTCAGCTTGTGGGGCATTAGGGGGGAACATGATACAAGAGGGTGTGGCCGTTCGGCTAGGCTGCAAATAGTCTTTAAGTGTCCTAGCAACATTTTCATTGTGATTTCCGGCCATGTTATCAAAATCCTCTAAATTCTCGGATGGGGGTGCACTATGGTATGATCTAGGCGAGGTTTCACTAACGGACGTGGAAGGAGAGAGTGACTCTAATTCAGGTCCTCTAATGAATCTGCCTCGCGAATCTCTCGGTTTAAGCATGCACCAATTAATTTAGAGGGGAAATAAAATATGTAAAACAGAATAATAATTAATTAAATAAATAAATAAATAAAATAGAATAATAAACAAATAAATAAAACAGAATAATAAACAGATAAATAAAACAGAATAATAAACAAATAAATAAAACAGAATAATAAAAGAAAATTAAAAAAAAAGTAAATGAACAATATTACGGTATTTACAAAGTGCTGAAAAGAAAAATATTTACGATTTTTTTTAATATATATATATATTTTACTTAAAGTTGACAAGCTTCCTTTGTACTTAAGTGCGTTTCCCCGGCAACGGCGCCAAAATTTGATTACGCCCAAAGTATAACACGGTTATTGTAGTATAGTTTTGGGGTGTCGATTCCACAGGGAAACAAGTTAATTACGAAAGAAGGTATAAACTTTAACACTAACAACAATGATTAGGTGAGAGAATATGAGTTTTGATAATGCAATATTGTGTAAAAGAGTTGTGCGAATATAACAAAGAATATAAATAAGAAATAACAAGGTTCCAGGAATCCTCCTTAGGTTCGTTCCCTATTTCCACTCTTGATTCAAATTTTTATCTCGATTGCAAGTTTTACATCCTAACAGGCAGTCGTAAAGTATTCAATCAAGCACATTTATATCTCTAATATAATTGCTACAAATTACTCTTTGATTTCAATTCAAGCACACATGATTTATCTTATAGATTAGCAAGAAACGACAATATATTGCAATAATGATATCACAGTAATGGCCGATCTATAAGATAAATATACCTAAATCAATTACATCCAAACAACTTGACATAAGAAAAGCTTGACTAGACTTATGTGGAGTAGAAGGATGCAATCACCGGATTGAGAGAAACTAAAAGAAGAAGAATATAGAATACAGCTATCACATGAACTCAAATCCTTCTTAATTAATCAAAGAGTAAATCATAGACAATGTTTTAACAATAAGTCCATACAAATGAATCAAGAACAGGAAATAAGGAACAATAAAACCCTAAGGATTCATCCCTTTCCCTTGTTTGATGATTAGTTAGCCATGAAACTCAAGGTGAAAAAACAATATAGATGTTCTCCCCTTGATTTCTTGGCCATGGAGCTCAAGGTGGAAAAACAATGTGGATGTTCTCTCCTTGATTTCCAACTCACGAAAACTTAAACAGAATGCTAAAAACTTCTCTAATTTTTATCTATCAAAAACTGTCTTTGTTTTTCTCCTCGAGCTCTCTCCCCCGGCAGCAAACCTTAAGCATATATTTATAGCCCACGAGGGAGAGCTGTCTTTGCTTTTCTTAATTTGAGTCTGAATTGGAGTCCATGTGCGCACTGCTGGAAAGTAAAGGCTGGAACGTGAAAGTGGTCCAGCAGCATGTGCGCGCTGCTGGCTTTGTCTGAGCGTGCGCCTGGGCGCTGAAAGTGAAAGCTGGAATGTGAAGGTGGGTCCAGCAGTGTGTGCGTGTATCCAAATGTGCGCCTGGGCGCTGGAAAGTAAAGGTGCAGCGTTAGTTGGCGAGGGGCGCGGCGCTGATGGCTGAGGGGCGCAGTGCTGGTTCATGGGCGCCTAGGCGCTCACTCTTGTTTGCCTGGGCGCTGGGGCGCTGGTTCATGGGCACCTAGGCACTCTCTTGTTTGCCTGGGCGCTGAGGCATTGGTTCATGGGCGCCTAGGCGCTCACTCTTGTTTTCCTGGGCGCTGGGGCGCTGGACAGTGAGAGGTGAGGCGCTGGGCTTTGTTTTGGAGGCCTGAACTGTTTCCGCTAAAACTGCCATAACTTTCACTAAAAAAAATCCTTTTTTCGAACCGTAAAATTCTCCAAAAAATAGACTTCTGGATCTTTCTAAGCATATATGGCTCATCTCCTGGTTCTTCCTACATCAATACAGTTTAATCTGCAAAGATGATTGATCTGTACGGGAAATTCTGGCAATTTAGTGAAACTTCTTCAGCTTGTATGCAGAAGTGCACACACTAGTGTGCCTACCCTTAACTTGTTCCAAAGTGATGCACACACTTGTGTGCAGTCTTTTAACTCAATGTAATTTATTTATCCAACCTTGGTTTAGACTTTTAATCATCTTTAAATCATTTTTGGAAATGTCTAAACCTTAGACAAAAACGAGCACCGACACCCAAGATCTTTTGGCGCTTTAAACATGGATCGCTTTATCATCTCTTTTGTACTCAAAGCACCTGAAAATGCATCGAATTAAGTCAATGATTTATGAATAACATTTTAGAGTTATCAACATGTAAAAGTGCGATTACGACCGAGATTAACCCTAAAGAGTTAACAATTAAGTATTGTTTAGATGCATTTTATGACTCTCATCAACCGACCCCCTCTCGGTTCTTTTATTTCATGCATATGGATATGAACAATGATATGAAATATACATATGAACAATAATATAACAACAAATATGTATTCAGACATTAAATTTAGCTATCCTGCCTTTTCTCAAATTACTATTTGATCAATTTCACTAATTTATTCTCCTCATATATCACATCAATTTATCAACCATAACTCGTCAAGAATTTCATTTATCCCCTTCATTATTAAATCGACTCATTATTTCAATAATATTACTTTTCATATAATAACTTTCCACATATCAATTATACTTATCATACCCATCAAACAACTTTCATCTATTATCAAATCATAGGTTAATAAGTTGTTAAATATTATCACTATATACTTCATATTTATCTTGATTACTTAAAGTAAATCTAACTCACCTTGAAACACTTAAAGCTACCCGTGGATCACCTTCTTGCCTTTCTTGCTCCTCTTAGCAATTTACCGCGGTTGCTGATCATCAACACCTGACATAATATTCATATTAAATTCTAATTTATTCTTCAATTCTTCCATAATTCACACCCTTTGAAAATTCCCACTTTGAATTCCAGCAATTTCATGTATACTAAATTTCAAAAAATAAACTTCACATTATTACCTTATATTTTTCTTAAAGCTTCCCGTGATTCGCTATTAAATGCTCCCATAAACCCTTTCAAAATTTTACTCTTTCAACATTTATTTCGATCCCAAAGTGTTTAAAGAAGTAGAGTAGTTTAGATTTGAGATTGAAGAAAACCAAACAGGATTTGGTAATCTAATAAAACAATTCAATATAAATAAATGGAATTACGCGGCACTACACTGCTTTACACCAATTTCAATTCAATAGCTGCATAACATGCAGCAATCTCACTTTGGTGAAGCAACACTTGGAGTCCAGGTGTTGCAAGTTGGTTTTTTTAACTTTTTTTAAATTTTTTTCTTTTATCTGGACGTTTATTTTTCCTTTTCCTTTTCATTTTATTTTTCTTTACACCACCTTGTGTCCGTTTTTTTCTTTTTTTAGAGAATTGTTTTATAAAAGTTAAATATTTCGCATATATATTATTCTAACTCCATGTCATATTTATCAAATTACTTATTTACCCTTTCTTTACGAATATAGGTATTACAATTCTACCCACTTTACAAAAATTTCGTCCCCGAAATTTTCTTACCTAATTCATGAAAGAGTTGGGGGTATTCTTTCTTCATTATTGTTCATGCTCCCAAGTAATTTCTTCAACATCTTGGCTTTGTCATAATACTTGAATGAAGGGAATGAGTTTATTACGCACAACTTGTTCCTTTCTGTCAAAAATTATGACCGGTACTTGCATAAAAGTCAAATCTTCTTGAAGTTCTATCGTCTGATTCGAGATACTATGGGATTCATTGTGTAAGTACTTTCTCAAAAGTGAGACATGAAACATATTATATAATTGCTTTAACTCTTGAGGCAAATCCAATCTATATGCTACTGGTCCAACTCTCTCAATCACCTCATATGGCCCCACAAATCTCGGGCTCAACTTTCCTTTCTTTTTAAACCTCAACACGCCTTTCCACGAAGATGTCTTCAAAAATACTCAATCACCAACTTGAAACTCGAAAGGTCGTCTTCTATTATCAGCATATCCCTTCTATCTATTATGTGCTGCTTTAAGGTTCTCTCTAACCAGTTTTATCATCTCAGTAGTCAGATCTATCATTTCTAGGCCAAATATCTTTCTCTCTCCAACTTCTTCCCAGCATACTGGAGTTCTACACCTTCTACCATATAAAGCTTCAAATGGTGCCATCCCAATACTAGTTTGATACTGATTATTATATGCGAACTCAATCAAAGGCAAATAAGCATCCTAGCTCACTGAGAAACTCAATCCACTTGCCATCAGCATATCTTCTAGTATTATGATGATTCTCTCCGTCTGCCCATCATTTTGTGAATGAAAAGTTGTACTAAACTGTAATTGCGTACCCATAGCTTCTTGAAAACCTCTCTAAAATCTAGAGGTAAATCTAGAATCTCTATCTGATACAATGCTCAGTGGTACTCCATGTAATCTTACAATCTCCGCTACATACAATTCAGCCAACTTTTCAGGACTCTAGGTAGTTTTAATATGAAGGAAATGTGAAGACTTAGAAAGTCTATCTACTATAACCCATATCACGTCATGACCTCTCTGAGTACGGGGAAAACCAGACATAAAATCCATACTCACATTTTCCTAAGATCACTCAGGTACTGGAAGAGGTTGTAATAAACTTGCTGGATGTCTATTCTCATACTTAACCTGTTGATAAGTTAGACATCTAGAAATATGTTCCGCTACATCCTTCTTCATCCCTGACCACTAATAATTTTGTCTCAATCCCCTATACATCTTATTATTTCCTGGATGCATGGAATATACAGAATCAAGAGCCTCCCTTAATATCTTGTTTCTCATCTCTACATTATTTGGAACACAAACTCCATGCCCCAATACCACCATACCATCTCCTCTAATTCTAAACTCAGTTGGCTTCCCACTCAACACTTCCTATTGGATCTTCTTTATCCCCTCATCTTTACCTTGCATCTGTAATAAACGATCAATAATAGAAGATTGTACCACCATATTTTCTATCAATACTCATCTATCATTGACACTCAACTGCATCCTCATTCTTCTTAATTCTATCATCAAACTAGTATTATGATTCCCAATAGCAGCTAATCTCCCTATAGCCTTTCTACTCAATGCATCAACTACTATATTAACTTTTCCTGGATGATAATGAATAGTACAGTCATAATCACTAATCAATTCCATCCACCTCATCTGCCTTAAATTCAACTCCTTCTAGGTCGGTAAATGCGTCAAGATTTTATGATTAGTAAAAATCTCACAATTGGCTCCATATAGATGATGTCTCCAAATCTTCAAAGCAAAAACTATGGCAGCCAATTCTAAATCATGGGTCGAGTAATTCCTCTCATGGTTCTTCAATTACCTAGAAGCATAAGCTATAACTCTCCTGTATTGCATTAACACACATCGCAACCCCTGATGTGACGCATTGTTATAAACTACAAATCCTTCATCACCAGAATGAAGCACTAATACCGGGGCACTCCTCTCACATTCCTCTGACCACCCAAACTTCACGTCCTTCCTAGTCAATCTAGTCAATGGTCTAGCAATCATGAAAAATTTTGGGATGAATCTCCTAAAATAACCAACCAACCCCAAAAAGCTTCTAACTTCAGTTACACTAGTGGATCTTTCCCAATTCAACACTGTTTCTACCTTCTATGGGTTAACCACTATTCCCTCTCTCGACACAACATGCCCCAAGAAATATATTTCACTCAACCAAAACTCACACTTAGAGAACTTTGCATATAATTTCTCTCTCCTCAGAATTTCCAACACTATCTCTAAATGTTACGTATGCTCTTCTTCATTCTTGGAATATACCATAATGTCATCAATAAACACAATCATAAATCTATCCAAGAATGGTTTAAACACTTGACTCATTAGATCTATAAATGCTGCAGGAGCATTAGTCAACCCAAATGACATGACCAGAAACTTATGATGGCCATAACGTGTCCTAAAAGCAGTTATAGGCATGTCCCCCTCTTTTATCCTCAATTAATGATAACCTGATCTCAGGTCTATCTTAGAAAACACACTAGCTCCTTGTAACTGTTCGAACAAATCATCTGTCCTTGGCAAAGGATATCTATTCTTGATGGTGATCTTATTCAACTGTCTATAATCCATACACAATCTCATGGTCCCATCATTCATCTTGACAAACAATACAAGGGCTCCCCAAGGTGACATACTAGGTCAAATAAACTGCTTATCTAGCAACTCCTGAAGCTGAGCTTTCAACTCTCTCAATTCAGCTAGTGCCATTCTATAAGGTGCTATAGATATGGATGTTGATTTTGGGGTCACCTCAATAGAAAACTCAATCTCCCTATTGGGAGGCAAACCAGTCAACTCTTCAGAGAATACATCAAAAAAATCTTTTACTACCAAGATTTCTTTTAACTTCCTACTCTCTTTGCTCTATTCACCACATATGCCAAATACCCCTCACAACTCTTCTTCAACCATTTACTGGCAGTTAAGGCAGAAATAAAATAGTTAGCAAGTATCTTACTTTCTCCCTGAAAATTAAACTCTTCGTGTCCAGGTATCTTGAACACCACATTCTTCCTAAAAGAATCTATCCAAGCATTATATGCATATAACCAATTCTTTCCCAGAATTAAATCAAAATCTATCATATCTGAAGGCAGTAAATCAACTTCAAATTCTCTATCAGCCATATAAATCACACAACTTCGATAAATTATCCTGATAATAACCCTATCCCCAGTAGGAACCTCAACAATAATAGCATGCATCAAAGGACTAGCACTAGCATCAACAGATTTCATATAAACACTATATATGAAAGAATAGGTTGCACAAGGATCAATCAATAATCTAGCAGGCCTATCAAGAATAGATACCATACCCATAATAACATCAAGAGTGGCTTGTGCATCCTGTTGGGTCAATGTGTAGACTTTGTTGTCTCTAGACTATAATTGGCTACCACGTCCTCTCTCAGTTACTGATCCTCGACCCCTGCCCCTCACACTCCTTGATCCACCACCTCTCTCCACCGGTCTTCTCCCAACACTTCCAATGCTTATGTCAGTAGATTTCCCAACTAGACAATCTGCAGTAATATGTCCTCCCTCACCACATACAAAGCATATCTGCATAAGGTAATTTCGAGACAGATGCCTCGTTTGATTATATCTAAAGCAAACCCTTAGCTCCCAATCATACATCATATTACCACCTCTCTTTGATGGTATACTTACTCCTTTACTATAACTCTCACCTTCAATAACCTGTCTCCCAAACCTAGGGGTCCCACTGGTATTACTCTGAGCGACAGAAGCAACAGATCATGCTTGTCTCTGATTATGCACTAAAATTCTTTGTGATAAGGAATTCCTCATCTGGGTTGGTCTCCCACCCTGCACATTCATACTGCCACCACCTCTAGGTCCCTCAAATCTAGACCTCTTCAGCCACTCCCTCCTATCTCTAAACTCTTTCAAATCTTTCTCAATTTGTAATGCTTTATCCACCAGTATAGCATAATTTCCAATGCCCATATAAGAGACTTTAGTCCGAATGTCATAGTGAAATCCATCTAAAAATCTCTTACATTTTTTTCCTCTGTATTCACTAATTTAGGTAAAAACCTTGACAAGGCTATGAATCTACTATCATATTCAGCCACTGATAAATTACTCTGCCTTAGATGAATAAAATCTCTCTTGTTGTGCCCGAAAGGTATCAGGAAAATAATTCGTAAAGAACTCATCCTTAAACTTACTCCATGTTAAAGGTTGTTCTACTTGTGTGCTTACCCTAGGAAAAATATCCTCCCACCATTGAGAAGCCTCACCCTCCAGTATAAATGATGCAAAAGCAACCTTCTATCTATCTGTCACTAGTAAGACCTCAAAATATTTCTCTACATATCTAATCCACTACTCAGCTTCTACAAGATTTACTGATCCTCTAAAAGACTGGGGTTTAAACTTAAGAAATCTCACAAAATAATCACCTTGCATCTCATGTGCAAACACACCTTCTCTCTTATGAACCTCTTTTCTCACCACATCAGGTTCTCTTCTACCCCTTTCCTCTAATATCCTCTACAAATTATCAGCCCTTTCTTCAGCTGCATTCATCCTCTCTAGGGCATGATCAAGAGGTTCTCCCAATTCATCCCTACTAACCTCAGATTCAATCCCAGCTCTACTAGTACCTGCCGCACTATCAATATGTTCCCTCATAAGAACAACAGACTCAACTTCCTCCTCTGCTTCAGTTCTTCTAAATATTGGGGGTCTATCACGTCCCCTTTGATTCAGAACTCTATCTCTAGCTCTAGCAAGTCTACGTCTCATCCTCAGACTTTGCATTAAAATATAGTTTATTTAGATCTTTCACTTCTTTAAGTTCTTATGCGGTCTACAAAATCATCAAACCTAATACTCTGATACCAAAATTGTAATGACCCATCTTGGGTTGGCCACCCCCAAGATTGTGTCATCATATTTTGAATATCCCAGCACGATACATATATACAACAATAAAAATTTATCAACTACAATTATTTACATCATTCAGATTTCAACTTAAACATTGTATACAACATAATATGCATGAATATTTACAAATATTGTTTTTTGCTCATTAGTCTGAGGATGTGGACCACGTGGCTTACAGATAATAAATCCATCTGAATCTCAGCTCACCAACTATCTGTCATGCCTGCTACCTGAAATCATTAAACATTGAGGGATGAGCTTCACAAGCTCAGTGAATTAAATTTACTAGAAGTATTCAATTCGTATAAATAGTCTTTTAATATTTAATCATTTATGTCTCATATAACTTGATAATAGCATTCTATTATCACTACACATATCATGAGTCTCATTCTCTATCAATCTTTTCTTGTTGTATATTTGTTCACCTTAAGACCATCAATTATCTCATAATTACCTCGTTATGGGTAATTATGAGGTTCACAGCATATAGTCTACCATTTAGATAGTTCTTATCATATCATACTTCTATATTTCTTTCTCACCATAACTGTCTCTCTATGAGACTCATTCATCTACAAATTTAAAATAACAAACAACACTTCAGCATTTCAGTAATACAATCAATATTTAAAACAGATGCAATGCATGAATTATTATTAGGGAACGTTTTCTCACATATCGACATGTTTTTATCTTAGACCGGCCCCCTCTTGGTTGTTTTATTTCCAACATATACCGACTGTCACGGTTTTCATTTATTTCCAGCATATAACAGCTGTCACGATTTTTTATTTATACTGGCCCTCTCCCGGTTCTTTTATTTCATGCATATGCATATGAACAATTATATGAAATATGCATATGAACAATAATATAACAACAAACATGTATTCAGACATTGAATTTAGCTATCTTGTCTTTTCTCAAATTACTATTTGATCAATTTCACTAATTTCTTCTCCTCATATATCACATCAATTTATCAACCATAACTCATCAAGAATTTCATTTGTCCTCTTCATTATTAAATCGACTCATTATTTCAATAATATTACTTCTCATATAATAACTTTTTACATATCAATTATACTTATCAAATCATAGGTTAATAAGTTATTCAAATATTATCACTATATATTTCATATTTATCTTGATTACTTAAAGTAAATCTAACTCACCATATAACACTTAAAGCTACCCGTGGATCACCTCCTTGCCTTTCCTGCTCCTCTCAGCAATTTGCCCCGTTTGCTTATCGTCATCACCTGACATAATATTCATATTAAATTCTAATTTATTCTTCAATTCTTCCATAATTCACACCCTTTGAAAATTCTCACGTTGAATTTCGGGATTTTCGTGTATGCTAAATTTCAAAAAATAAACTTTACATTATTAACTTCTGTTTTTCTTATAGCTTCCCGTGATTCTCTATTAAATTCTCTCGTAAACCCCTTCAAAATTTTACTCTTTCGATCCCTAAGTGTTTAAAATAATAGAGTAATTTAGATTTGAAATTAAAAAAAAAAACAAACAGGATTTAGTAAACTAATAAAACAATTCAATATAAATAAATGGAATTACACGGCACCGCACCGCTTTACACCAATTTCAAGTCAATAGCTGCATAACATGCAGCAATCTCACTTTGGTGAAGCAACACTTGGAGTCCAAGTGTTGCAAGTTGTTTTTTTTTTAACTTTTCTTTTTCTTTTTCTTTTTTCATTTATCTGGATATTTTTTTCCTTTTCTTTTTCTTTTTCTTTTTCTTTTTCTTTTTCTTTACACCACCATGCGTCCCTTTTTTTAAGAGAATTGTTTTATAAAAATTAAATCTTTCGCATATATATTATTTTAACTCCATGTCATATTTATCAAATTACTTCTTTACTCTTTCTTTACGAATACGGGTATTACAATTATATACTACAATTATAGTTCAAATAAAAATGTCTCTTCCAATACAATTACTTTTAGTAATATGTTTATCACTGGGCGTTTTAGCTCACTCTTTTATTTACTAATATTTCAGAAGTTTTATGGTCAAGTCGAAGAGAGTCCTTCATAAGGCATTTGTCTATGACATCCTCATTTCTTTGGGTTTTTTGTTAGGAGTCCATCCAATAATTTTGTAGTGGGGAGCTTTCCCTTTATTTAAGATTTCCAAAGCTTTAAACATTGACTATCATGTGTTGTAAAAGTCGTTTGTTCATGTAAATTGTGATTGTTTAACTTGTGATTAGTTGAACGAAAGGTTGTTCGCCTTGTAAATTTGTATGTTTGCATATAGGTCGGTGTGATCAAAGTTGAAAGATGATGATACCTCATCGGGTAAGACCCACCTGGGGATAGGCCATTACAATTATAATTATTATTGACATAGATATTTCATTAAAAAATATATACCTATTTATATAAAATTTAATTTCAAAATTTTGTTTTTGTGTGGTAAAAAACTAAAACGTCTTGTTAATTTTTTGCGAGATAAATAATTTCATCTCAAAGTCTAAATTAGAAATGTGATTAAATTAAATTGTCAGTAATAATCCAAATACAAATCCGAAGTGTACTTATGATTATTGTTGATGAAATGTATGAGTCATCATATATGTTAATTATCTGTGACAATAAATATTTCGTCCTGTGATAAAAACCTTCTTATGACAAATTAATTGTGTTGTCAATAAATATATCAATTTGATTTTTGTGACGGTTGAATATCACGATTAAATATTTTATATATATATAACATATACTACATGTCACAAAATATAAATTTTAATAGTGACACATAATTTCATCACCAATAGCTCCCATGTAAGCATACTTTTCTTATCATGTTTATTATTGACGGAAGTTAAGCGTCACAAAAAATTTAAATAATTGGTAACACTAAATATTTGTGTCACAAAATATAGTACCTATTAGTGACACATTGTTTTCTTGACAAAAATTCACCGGAAATAATAAAAACTTTATCATTTTATTAGTCACAAATGCAAAGTGTCACTCATTGTTTTTCATTATATGTGACGCTAAAAACGTTTTTTGCTAAATAAAAAATTTATTGTTGACGACTTGGGGTCGTTACTAATAATATAACATAAAAAAGATAATTTTTACTTTGATTATTGGTGACGACAATTACGCGTCACACAATATTTTAGTTACCCTCGATGCTAGACTTTGCGTCACAAAATATAAAATTATTTAGTAACGAAAGCAAATTGTCCCCAATAAACATAAATTTTTACAAAAAAGTTTTCCACCATCTTATTTTGCTAGGGAAATTTGGTACCACACATTTTGTGACGTTAATTTGTGACATTGTTCTACCATGCCACTTAAAATTAACATGCCCCAAAATTCGTGGCGATATCTAAATATCATCACTATAGATGCACTTTTGATTTCATGCATCACTACGAAATTCGTCACTAATTATCACTTTTGTTGTAGTGAGCCCACAAGCTGGTAATGGTCTTCTTTGTAAGGACTTCTCGCAAACTCCATCGAACAAAAATATTTGAATAGCTCTCAAGGCTTTCTCATCCATCTCCAACCTTTGTTCATCTATCATTGAACTAGGCATTTCTCTTTCAGTAACAATGCCTTTTTTAAACTATGTCGGGTTAATACTGCTTGCATCTTTACTTACCACAAATTAAGACTGCTAAAACCATCAAACTTCTAAATCTTGTAGGATGTGTTAGAAGACAGTGCCTAGATCGATCTTACCGATAACTCTGATATATACCAGTTTGTCAAGAATAAAGCAAGCGAAAAATAAATAGACACAAAGATTTACATGGTTCGGAGTTATACGTCCTCAGGCGCTAATGAAAGAGATTTCACTATATCAAATGGAGTACAAAAGATCTTTAGAGATAGAATTCTCAAACTCTAATCCCTAATTCTCCCAAGTAATAGCAACAACAAACAGAATGTGTTTCCCTCACCTAAGATTGTTTTACCCTAGCTTTCAACAACCCCTTATTTATACAATATGTGAAATAAGCTTAAAGTTAAAACCGGACTAAAGAAAACACAAAATAGTCCCAAACTCGTACTTAACACGATTTTCCAATTGGCAAACATCATTTACCAATTAGTACACAATAACATATGTAAACATATGACTGATTGAAAAACAATGGACTTCGTCCATTTTCAATTAGCAAACGATTGAATTTAAGCCACAAACACTGTCCACTTATGAAATTGTCCTAAACATATTAAACTATAAATATTTTTCGTATAATATTTTGTACACGTGCAAAGAGAATATGATATACCATTAGAAAATTTTGTATTTTTTATTGTGCTAGAAAAAATTTTCTCTAAAAATTTAGTACGCATTCTCTCTCTCTACAGTTTATTGTTGTTGATTATTGTTTCAAAATTCTTACATGTTTTAAAGTAGTTTTAATCTTTGATTGATGTATGATTAATATAAATTAGTACTTTGATTTCTTGATATTATTTAAACCATCTGATCAATAATTAACTTTTCTTTGAACCGACTCATCAATATGATTTCACTCATGACAAAGTACAAAGTGCATGTGCCACTAATGCGCGAGCCATCCACATTGGTGTAGTAGAGTGCACCAACATCAGATACATTAAACACTCATCTGTGCTATTTTCTTATATAGCAATTTTATTTATTTTACCTTTTCAATGCGGGACTAGAGTTCACCCCATTCATTGCACCTTAAAACCCCTAAAATCCATACTTTTTTTAAAAACAAAATAAGAGTGATTTAACAGAAAATAAAAAGTAAGGGAGGATAAAGGGAGACAATCTCTAGTCGAACCCAACTTATTACAAAGCGAACTATCCTTAGAAGGAAAATAAATAAGTATTCCAAAAAGCGAAATTAAACCAAGAAAACCAACCCCGTAAAAACTACACTCATCGTTTTTTCTTCTTTACCTTAACTCCCTTTCTCTTAGACTTTAATTTTTTTTTCAGGAACTCCGAAAGGCCCACGATAGGGTCCTTTTCAAAATTTTGTTGATAGCTAATTTCCAGCATATTAATAATAGATGAAGATCTACGTAAAATAGTATAAGGTTGTGAAGGAGGGAAAAGCATGTCATCTTTACTTTTTAAGTATTTCAAATTTGATTTATAGGGACAACTGGGAGCTGTTACCTGTTTATCGTCCTCCACAAAGGCCTGAACCTCTTTTGCGTTATTACTTTGGTTTCTTTGGAGAAGCAGGCTCCAAACCAACCGGCCTAGCTACCCCAGGCCTAGATTGATGCGCACCTACCGAAGCCAAGGCCTGATTATCTATGGGCTCATTATTCGAATATGTTGGATCAGTGTGCGTTTGCTGCGTTAAACCAGGCTCGAAACCACCCAGCCCATTAACCTGATTTTCCTTTTGCACACTCACCTCTACTGGCCCAAAGACTTGTGGCCCTATATGATTGACCCGACAGAAACCCCATCAGGGCTGGCTCACTAAGCCCAGCCTTGTGTAAAACCACCTGAGCTGGATTAGAATTGATTGGCTCCAATAAAGCTGAAACAGAAACAGGCCAGCTGTAGGCCTGGACCCAAGAGAGACATTTGATCCAACCTTATTCACCTATGAATATACGAACTGACCAGTAATTAAATCTACTGGATCGTCCTGAACATAAGCGGGGACCGGGTCACTTGGCCCAGCAGTAACCAGATCAGCTCAAACACTCGACTGGGCTTGCAAAGTAGAGCTAGAATGGATTGAATTAGCAACCAAAGAACCTGAAACCTTCTCTTTATTATTGTCCAGAGTAGGGGTGGCAGTGGGCCATCTATTGCCCTCGAATACGTGTTGGATCTGGAAGCAAACCTGGATCAACTTGAGTCTGCCCTACGTCTGAAACCTGAGCTGGTTGCTGCTAGGCAGCACCGCCCACTCCTTGCAGTTTTCGGCACGCACTGTTGCTGTGCACCTGAAGCATACAATGTGTGCAGAACGCTGTGTTCCCTTCAAAAATAATCTTCTATCAAAATCCATCATCTTTTCCCGTACCAATCCATAAACAATATGGATGAGACTATTAAATCTATTTCAACACATACCCGAGCACTACTCGGCCTTTCCAACATTAGAGTTTTGTGATCTCTTTGAAGAAAGCGAGCAAAGGAATTTGAGATTCCTTTTAAGATCGAGAGATGGAAACATGGCAAAGGTTAGGCCGGGTAAACACACCCAAACAGTTGCCTTTGATGATTCTTTTTTCGTACTAAAATCAGTTGTCCATAGTGTCAATCGACTTTGTGATGTACATGAGTCCATGCCAAAATCAAATCCTCTTGATTTTCCAGACGCACCAGTACATGGCGCACATCAAGAACTCCCACAATCGGCACATCAGACAGGTTCCATGATTTAATATGCTTTCGAATCTGATCCAAAGCTAGAAGCCCAGCATAAATCTTTAGAATAACAGTGGTGGAAAACACTTCTGATGCCTTAGCAAATTCAATTGCGGACAGATGAAAGGCTGGCTTCCCATACATTTAGATGTTGTTTTGGAAGACAGCACTTGATCCGGAAGAGGCAGGATTTTTGGAGACGTTGAAGAAGAGAGGACAGAAGGGTTTGCTCCTATTAGAATACTGGCGTAAGAGGTGGCGGGTTGGCTAGGGTTCTGGACAGAAGTAGCAGCAGTGATAGCAGCCAGAACAGTATTTGCGACTAGGTCAGTGTGCGCGGCGGACACAGGGACAACAGTGCGACCACCATCATGAAATAGGGCACCCCCTTGGGCGACCATAATGTGACCAGTTGGCTAGCCCCTACAGCGGCGACCCTAGGAAGAAGAAGTTGAAGACGCGGCTAGGGTTTCCAGCTAGAGAGAAACTGAAAACCAAAAATCTTCCCTAAAATCCATACATTTCTTGACTTATATTTTGAAAATCATTTACATGCATTCTTAATAAATTATTGAATGACTCATATTAAAAAATAATTTATATTTCTTTTTAATGTTAAGATTTTGGCTCAATTTCCACAAAAAAGACTTCTAATTGATTTGGGAAAAGTTGTTTCCTATTTTGTAGTTGTTTGTTCTAGTAGGAATAGTAATAATTTCCTATTAGATTGTTGATTATACAAGTAATAGTAGTCTAGTATGATGTTGTTGTTCATTTACTAATACTATTAGGAAAATATCTTCTATATAAATGGTCCAGAAAAGATTTGAGTCACACTCATAATTCCATATACATTATAAATCAAAGGGGTTTACTACTAGAGTTAGGATGAGAGCTTAACGGTTTACTACTAGAGCTAGGATGAGAGTTTTGGGCCTATTGGGGTTTTGGGATGTCAAGTATAGATGACACTTACACCTAGAGCTAGATTAATAGCTTTTGTTGTATCGTGACTTTGAGGTAAGATTTTAACAACTTTACTCTTCCTAAAGTTGTAGTTGAAGATTAATAAAATAGTGAAGCTGTTGGTGAATGTAGGCAAAGAAGTTATCAAACTATATTAATTATTGGTGTTCTTACTCTTTGTTTGTTTTGCCTATTTAATTGTTGTGGTTTTGTTTTTTCCCTAAAATTTGAATCCCAATACTTAATTAAATTAATTATTATTTTTAATTGAGTAAGAATTGGTGACATCAAGTAACCCGATCCTTTTTTGAACTTAACCATTTTAGAATGACCGGATCCCTTCATGTGTTCCATATATGAGAATAGACCCATGGGAGGATGAAACGTCATATTCCCACACCCATTCCCAAAAGTACCAACCAATATTACTTTGGGTTCCGAATAGACATTTGCGTGCAGTCTGGATATAAATGAATGACCACTAAATTGACCCAAAAAATTAAACTTATGAATCTAAACCATGTAAATAAAACACTTTTGTTTTTTATTTCTTTCTAATGTGGGATTGTTCTTTCACATCTAATACCATTCCTAACATTAGAGTATAATATTGTTTTATTTTCTTATTTCTCATTGCATTTTCATGAGCCATAATTAAATTTCCCTTAAAAAGGTTCAACAAAGACAAGTCTTTTGCCTTAATCCACTTTTAGTCTCCTCGTTTTCATTGTTAAACTATGATAAACATATATAGAACTACCTCTGAGTTCACGTTCTTATGGGAAAGAAAACAAATATAGAATCATAAGTTGATAAGAAATTTTTTTAATACAATTTTGTCTTACTCTTATAGGCAAGGAATGAACACTAGGCATATAGTAGAGGTAGATCTCCCATCGCTATTCTTACAATAACCATAAGTATTCTTTCTAGGAACAGAGGATGTTATGTTGATTTGGTCCATCACAATGTTGTTGCACCCTATCTTTAAGCAGTCCAAAGTAACTGCTTGCTCATCTTTGGAATTTTCTTCTATATAACTTTATGTTATATCACTCACTTTTACAGCGAAACTCTAGATCATTGTCAAAAATAAAAGAAATGTAAAACATTAATTCATTGCACTGTTTTTTCTTGAATGAAACTTAATATATGGAAGGTTTATTAATATATGACGTGAATAGCATGCATGACTTCCAAAACAAAGGCAAAACTGGTACTTAATGTCACCCTCACAATTAGTTCCCACTCTACCCATTTTTCCGCCCAAATATGAGCCGTCCATGTGTCATAAATATCACCGTCCACCTACCTCTCTCCCTCTCTACTTTAATAAACCTTCCATTTCCCTCTCTCTCTTTCTCATGTTGAACGAACTTAGCCTTTCTCTATTTGGGTTGAGAAAAGAGAAAAAATGATATACTGTAAGATACAGAAAAAGATAATATCAATCACGAATTCATGTATAAAATTCATAACAAAGAGAATATTGCAACTAAAATTCAGTATCACAAATCAACAAGAAAATGATATATTGTAAAACACAGTGTGACAATGATCCCAATTAGTAATTTAACGAATATTAGATAAAGGAAAATAGCGGATCTGAATTGAACAATCAAAAGCTCTTTCGGATCAGAGAAGTGAAACTGAGGATCTTCGTGGGCCCAATCAAACCAAACACATCATCTTTCTCTACTTCGATTTCTTTTTCTTTGGGGGGAACTATGCTACTAGACTTCAAGCCATTAGCAGACTGCAAATCTCTTAAAGCAAATGGCTACTTTCAACTCGCAGCCCACCACCATCAACGTAAAAGGCCAAGTAGAATTCTTAATGAAAATCAAGCTATTATTTTTCTTACTCCAAATCAGAATCTCTTATAAGGAATGTCAATTCTGTAACTTCAATTATACTAGGATCTCTTTCATAAAGTTGCTAAAGAAGATGGGCATTTTTGTTGCTTGACTAGATCTACCTATCTAGGCTCAAAAACCTAAAAAAGAAAAAAAAAATTGAAACAACAATACAGTCCTGAGCAGCAGCGCCGACGACATAGCCCGACTTGAAATCCAATGAGACTCAGTCGATCTTTTCTCAGCTCTGATGCCGGAGGGAGCGATCGATGGACGACATTGTCACGGTGTGGGGTTCGTGAAGGAGAGACAAATTAAAGTCATAAACTTAAATAATAAAGTCAAATTATTACTCAGAAAAACTAACATGAAAGAGAGATTGAAATAAGATTTCGACATTCGAACACATACTTGTATTTCAAAAGAACTCATACCGGAGTCTAAGTAACATAACATTGAATGATTGGATATCTTAATTTAGTTGTCAGGGTTGAACGCATGTACAATATTGCAGGCCTCCCCAAATTTTTTTTTAAAAAAAAACCTTACAATTACCAAAGCTCCCATCCCAGCAAATATTTTCCCAAAATAACATTCTTGGCTCTGCCTTGTTAGTTGAGGAATTGTTGGTTGAAGGACGCTCCAGTGTTTGAAAGCTGCTGGTTTAGACCCTGGAGATGATGCTTTTATGTTTCCTTAAAAAGAAAAATTGGATACAATCTCTCTTAAGAGAAATTTACTTTATAGAAATGTATTCAGGCTGGGTTCTTAATTTCCATTAATACTTTTTCCCGATCTATTCTCTAATGTATGCTGCCCAAATTGTTGGCACAACTCTAGTTTTCCTGTTTCATTTTTGTGCAGGAAATCTTCTTCCTTGGTTTTTTGATCTTTTGGATTGCTTCATTTAGAATAGGCCTATCTGATGGTGAAAGTAATCTTGATATGAGTTGTTTTGATGCCACATGAGATGGTCAAACGGATCGATGACTCCCAAGTAAAACCTTCTTATGTCTCATTTGTCCTTTTCTCTGCAATTAAGTTCATGTTCTTATCTATGAACTATGTGCAAATGAAGGCATTTATAGCAGAATGGCAAGCTTAATGTGGAGCCAATGCTGAAAATGGAAGCACACAAACCTAACAAATACTAGCAGGGAAAACATTTTTATTGCAGCATGTCAAAAGCACTGTTCGTCTTCAGGTAATATGCATGTATATAGGGAGGGATCAAGGATGCTCTTTTCTTATGGCCTACTGTTCATTTTAACACAAATCAATTTTCTTTTTAAACTCTAACACAGCTCGTCACGTGAATGATTAACAAGCTTTGCATGTGAACTAAAATATAGGCAAAGTATTGGATAAAATATTAATGATCAAACTGAGGAATCCTCACTTCTCGAAACTAAGATTTAAAACTTTGATATCATTTTAAAAATAACTGAGCATTTTCCTTATGCATGCTTGTATTTTTTCCTTGTGTACTTGTGATATCATATATAACAAATTAGAATTAGAGAGATGAAATGTTTTGACTAATTAACCTGATAATGAATATTGTCTATAGGTTTTAGGAACAATTGTGACACTTAACAAAACTAATGGATGGACAACCTGTGAATCTGATTATTGGTTGTTGTAGCTCGAGGTTTCAACCCAAGAGGGGGGGTGAATTGGGTTTTTAAAAACTTTTGCGGAATTTATATAAGTTTATAAAAACTGATAAGCAACAAATAATTGATACAAGTAGAAAGCTGTAAATAAAGAGTTTAAGGAAAGAGGATGCAAACACAGTTATAGTGGTTCGGCAATATCGGATTCGTTCCGACCCTACGTCCACTCTCTTCAAGGAACTCCTTGAAGTAATCCACTAAGAAAACTTAGTCGCACAACTTAGCCGGGTGTTGCACAAACCGTACACAAGCAATTTACAGGAATTGCTTAAACCGAAAAATCCCCTTCCTTTCGGAAGTTTCCCCTTCCTCTCGGAAGTAATCCCTTTACAAAGATGGTGTAAAGTAAAAGGTAGAGAGACAACAAATGAAAGCTTATTACAACAGAAATGTCTCTCTTTCAAAGTAAAGCTTGAAGAAATGGCTCAATAAGATTATTTCAAAGCTTTTTGTGTTTCAAGAGTATAAAAACTTGATTATATGAGATCAACTCTTTTTGAATATGTGCTGCTTGTTATTGAATGCTTTGCTGAGTGGGTTTATATAGCAATCAATTAATATGGCCGTTTTGGACTTTAATTTGAAAAAGATTTACTTTAAAACGTTCAGATTTGGAGTCCAACGGTCATATTTTTGAACTACCAGTCGACTGGGTCGAGATACCAGTCGACTGGGTTCACTTGAAAAATATACGTTTTCAGACCTTCTGGGTATCCAGTCGACTGGTATATATCATCCAGTCGACTGGGGACTTTCTGTCCATTGTGCCAGTCGACTGGTATATATCATCCAGTCGACTGGGGACTTTCTGTCCATTGTGCCAGTCGACTGGGTTGATTCATCCAGTCGACTGGGTACCTTCTGACCCATATACCAGTCGACTGGTATATGTACCCAGTCGACTGGGTTGTCTTCCAACCCAGTTTTTCTTCTGTTTTTCATTTAAAAACATTTTAAAATTAATGGTTTTAGATAAACCATTTGTGTTTGAGCCATTGAACAAGCTAATACAATGTATGAGTGAGACTTACATTGGTTCTAAACCTTAAGACCTATACTAGATCTTCAGTCTTCACTTGATACTTGATTTGGTTCGAGTTTTTGCACTTTGTTCCTTGGTTGAATGTGTTTGATCCTTAATACAACTTAGTTTAAACATGTTAGTTAAATAACAGTTGTGTTTTGCCATCATTAAAATACGGGCGAGGGTCAACAATCTCCCCCTTTTTGATGATGACAAAACTAATAATGTAAAAACAGTTTTAAAAACTAAGTGTTAAGATTTTACAAAAATTTGGACAGAGTCTCCTCTGTTTTTCGAGAAAAACCACCCTGTAAACAAGCAAACACAGTTTATATTTCTTTCAACCAATCCAGAATTAATCTCAACCAATCAATAAACATTTTTACACAGATATGGAGCAATGCTCCCCCTAAATCTATGCATTGGTTGCATTTTTACTTAGATTTTCTCGTTACTTAGATTTTCTCGTTTTTCTCATTTTTCTCCCCCGTTTTGACAACAGCAACCAAAGGGGGCATAACATAAAAAATAAGCTAATTAGCCAATACAGTCAAATAGGTTATAATAATACAAATATGTACGCGAAGATGTGTCTTTATTTGAATTTCAGAAGCCTTCCCGGGAAGAACCGGAAGTTTTTCAAGCATATAAGCATTTTATATCAAATTTAGTGACTAAACAGATATTTAAAACAGTTCTAACATATCACAAATAGCTTAAATAAATGCAAGAAATATGGCTTATAGTATTACATCATCATAGAAAAAGTCAATACAAGTAGAGTCTTATAGAGCCATAACTAAGAAAAACAAACATGAGATGTCCGTGCTAAGTGACAAATACTGGAAAAGTGCTAAGAACTGATTAAATGAATGAGACTCATGGTGCGGGAGAGTCCGAGCTGTCACGAAGAAGTTCCCTAATCTCAGCTAGGGAACCCTCGGTGTGCTCTCGATGTAACTCGAAGTCATCCCGTAGATGGTCTATGGAGGAGCTCAGCCTCTGATAATCGGACTGCATGGACTGAAAACCGGATTCCATCGTCATCTGAAGACTCGTGATAGCTCGTAGGATGTCACCATATCCAGTCTGACCAGTACTCGAGCCACCAATGGGAGGTGCTCGGGTATCTGTCTCCATCTCAGCAGCCGTATCAGCATCCTCACCACTGTCACTCGCATCCTCTCGAATCCTTAGGCGCTTTCCAGCCTTAGGATAGAGAAACCCTTCACGAACAGTACATCCCATCTTCTTCAGAGATGAGATGTTGATGATATCCGTCAATCCGATATCCTGAGCCTCGGAGGCAGGCAAAGGTACCCGGAAGTGCTGGAGGATGAGTGTAATGAGCATCCCATAAGGAAGACACCCGGAGTCGTTTGCTTCATCGTTTATCATGTTGGCGAGCAGCAGAGGATATATATTGAAGTGGTGCCCAGATTTTAGGCACCAAATCAATACCGTATCTATTTTAGATAGATACCCTCGACTCCCGAGTCTCGGGTGGATGGTCCAACTGACAATCAATTGAAACATTTTTGAGTCGAGGGGCAAGTCACTACATGTGTGAAATGTAGTGGGTCTGTACACATAGTTAGGGTCGCCCCTGACTATCCGACAGGCCTCCTCAACTTCAAAGTTGTCTGGCCATCCATCCAGACTCCATTGAACCCCCCTTATAGGGATTCTCAGAATGCTCATCAAGAGGTCAGTGTTGACCTCAAACTCCACACCGCTAACTCTGGTTCTGAATCTCAGAGCCAGAGGACTGGGTTTCACCAAGTTCGCATAGAACTGGTGAATCAGTCGCGGGTAATATTTTTCATGAATACTGACCAGTGGGGTCAGATTTATTGCCTCAAAGGCTGGTAGAATATCGAAATTACCATGACGAATGGAGTCGAAATCAACGACTCTACCCGTCATGATTTTCTTGTGACGGATTGTAGAGTTATACCTCTTATGAGCAGCTGGGCTGAAAAACAGAGCCTGCTCCAACTCTGTTCTGGACTCCTTGCTGGATGACCCTGCTACTCCCTTCCCTTTTGATTCCGAAGCCGAAGGTTTTGAAGACCTAGGCTTTTTGGGCGCATTAGGTCCACTTGTTGTGAGTTTTATACGGATTTTGTCACTCATTTTCGAGAAATTTGAAGTTTTTGGAAAAAGAAAATTTGGTAAAAATGAGAGATTGTAACCGTAGAAAGTTAAAAATCTCTTTAGGAATGAGTAGATCGGTGTGTTTAGAAGGGATTTGGATGATTTTTAGATCAAAAAGATGAATTTTTCTAGAGAGAGAAAGCTTGGGTTCTTTGAAAATGGCGTAAAGAGGGCGAAAATGAACAGTCCCTTTTATAAAATCGCGATACCAGTCGACTGGGTAAACTTACCAGTCGACTGGGCCCTTTTGTAAAGATGAACAGTTTCTCTTACCAGTCGACTGGGTAAACGTACCAGTCGACTGGATCAACTGACAGTGAGATACCAGTCTACTGGGCTATTGTTACCAGTCGACTGGGGGTTCAAAAAAATGAAAAAATTTGGCTCCAAGCATGATTTGATTTTATAGACGACTGGAGAAGACTTACCAGTCGTCTGGGGTTTTTGGCAGAGAGTTACCAGTCGACTGGGTCAAAATTACCAGTCGACTGGAAAAACAGGCAGAGACTTACCAGTCGACTGGAGAAAATTTACCAGTCGACTGGATCCTGAGTAAAATTTCCAGTCCTGAATTTTTAGCACGATTTTGTTTATCTATGACATTTTTGAGTGAAGGGAATAATTAAACATGGATTAATACTCTATCACTCAATGTCAAACATGCAAATGATGAAATGAGATGCAATCAAATATTCAATTTATCAAAATCAAGCAATCCCATCAACTTTCTTATTTTGCAAAAACTAGCTTCACTTAAGGGTTTTGTAAGAATATCAGCTATTTGATCTTCTGAAGGTATAAATTCTAATCTTATATCACCTTTTTGAGCATGGTCTCTTAAGAAATGATGTCTAATCTCTATATGCTTGGTTCTAGAGTGCTGAATAGGATTTTTGGTTAGGTTGATGGCACTAGTATTATCACAAAATATAGGAATATTTTTGAGACTCATGCCATAGTCTTCTAGTTGTTGTTTCATCCATAATACTTGGGCACAACAACTGCCAGCTGCTACATATTCCGCCTCAGCGGTTGATAGTGCAACTGAATTCTGTTTCTTGGAGAACCAAGAAGTTAACATAGCACCTAAGAATTGGCATGTTCCACTTGTGCTTTTTCTATCTAACCTACATCCAGCAAAATCAGCATCCGAATATCCTACTAGCTCAAAAGATGATTCTCTAGAATACCATAATCCTATGGTCTGGGTCCCTTGTAGATATCTAAGGATTCTTTTTACTGCAACTACATGTGATTCCTTAGGATTAGATTGAAATCTAGCGCACATGCATACACTGAACATTATATCAGGTCTACTTGCAGTCAAGTACAGTAAAGCACCTATCATGCTTCTATAATATTTAGAATCTACAGTTTTACCTCCTTCATCAAGATCAAGTTTGGTGGTTGTGCTCATAGGCGTTCCAATTGGCTTTGAGCTTTCCATCCCGAACCTCTTTAGTAGATCTTTGATGTACTTTTGTTGATTGATGAAGATACCTCCTTTTAGTTGCTTGATTTGCAGTCCAAGGAAGTAGGTAAGTTCTCCCATCATGCTCATTTCAAATTCACCTTGCATGCACTTTGCAAACTCTTGACACATAGATTCATTAGTAGCACCAAATATAATATCATCAACATATATTTGAACTATCAAAGTGTCATTTTTGTGAGTTTTTGTGAAGAGAGTTGTATCTATTTTTCCTCTTACAAAATCATTATCAATCAAAAATTTGCTTAGTCTTTCGTACCATGCCCTTGGAGCTTGCTTCAGCCCATATAAAGCCTTAGAAAGCTTGTAGACATGATTTGGAAGACTAGGATTTTCAAAACCAAGAGGTTGTTCAACATAAACCTCTTCTTCTATAAAGCCATTTAAAAAGGCACTTTTCACATCCATTTGAAATAGCTTGAATTTATTAAAGCATGCAAAGGCTAATAACATTCGAATAGCTTCTAATCTAGCTACGGGAGCATAGGTTTCATCAAAATCTATTCCTTCCTCTTGATTATATCCCTTAGCAACTAGCCTAGCCTTATTTCTAGTTACTATACCATTTTCATCCATTTTATTTCTATATACCCATTTAGTTCCAATAATTGAATGATCTTTAGGTCTTGGAACTAGTTCCCAAACATTGTTTCTCTCAAATTGATTTATCTCTTCCTGCATTGCAATTATCCAATCATTATCTTTTTCAGCTTCTATAAATGTCTTAGGTTCTACTTGAGACAAATAAGCTACAAAATTGCAAATATTTCTAATGGAAGAACGAGTTCTTACCCCTTGTGAAGGATCACCAATTACTTGATCAATTGGATGATGATTTACATACCTCCAATCCTTGGGTAGATTTTCCTCTTGTTGACTTGAGGATGGTTGGTCCAAATTTGGAGTTGCCATCCCTTCATTTGTTTGAGAAGAACTCACTTTTGGGTCAACAATGGGAGTAGAAGTTTCCATTCTTGGAATAAAATCTGCATCATCTTTAAAGGAAACTTCTCCACTACTCATTGGGTTAGATTCATCAATAGTTACATGCACAGATTCTTCTACTACTAGAGTTCTCTTATTGAAAACTCTATAAGCCTTACTAGTAGTAGAATATCCTAAAAATATCCCTTCATCGGTCTTGGAATCAAATTTACCCAAGTTAGTTTTATTGTTATTTAAGATGAAGCACTTACTACCAAAGGCACGAAAATAGGAAATATTGGGCTTTCTCCCTTTCCATAGTTCATAAGGAGTTTTATCAAGCAGAGGCCTTATCAAAATTCTATTTAAAATATAGCAAGAAGTATTCACGGCTTCAGCCCAAAAATATTTTGGTAAATTATTTTCACAAAGCATTGTTCTTGAAAATTCTTCTAGAACTCTATTTTTCCTCTCAACAACTCCATTTTGTTGAGGAGTTCTAGGAGCTGAAAAGTTGTGATTAATTCCATTTTCATCACAAAATTTTGAAAAGCTTTGATTTTCAAATTCTTTGCCATGATCACTTCTTATGCTTGAAATACAAATTCCTTTTTCATTTTGTACCTTTTTGCAAAACTTTTCAAATCCTTTGAAAGCTTCATCCTTATAAGCAATAAAAATAACAAAGGTATATCTTGAATAGTCATCAACAATAACAAGAGCATATTGATGGCCACCTAGACTAATGGTACTAATTGGACCAAATAAGTCCATATGCAAAAGTTCCAAAGGTCTAGTAGTTGAGACAACATTTTTTGCTTTGAAAGATATCCTTGATTGTTTTCCCATTTGACAAGCATTGCAAATTTTATTTTTCTCAAAATTGATTTTAGGAAGACCAATAACTAAATCTTTTCTTGAAACAATTTTTAGCAAGTTCATATTTACATGACCAAGCCTTCTATGCCATAGCCATTGATTTTCACTAAAAGCAGGAAAACATTTTTCATTATTGGAATGTAAGGATTTCAAATCAACTATATAGACATTTTCATGTCTATGGCCAATGAATTTGATCTTGTTGCTCTTGATGTCTATAACTAGACAATGAGAGGTCTCAAATGTGACTTTATATCCTTTGTCACATAATTGACTAATGCTAAGTAAATTTGGCTTTAAGCCTTGTACTAGCAATACATTATCTAAAGTTGAGAAATCATTACCGACTTTTCCATGCCCGATGATCTTTATTTTAGTATTGTCTCCAATGGTCACAAGTCCACCATCTCTTAGAGTTAGCTCCTTGAATACGCTTTTATCACCGGTCATATGCTTCGAGCAACAGCTATCAAGGTACCAACAGTTACCTTTCTCCTTGGTATGAAGGCAAATCTACATCACACAAGGATATACGATAGCATTTTTAGGTACCCAAAATTTCTTGGGTCCTTTGGGGTTAGTTCTTGAAAATACGGTTCCTTTTGGGACCCATACTTTCTTAACAATATATGGTGCTCTATGAACATGTTGATGATGCACATACCTAGCATTATAGTCATAGTAATTTCTAGGAAATTTTACATGTGCATTCCTATAATCCTTAGGATGATAGTTCCTAGGATACATGATTCTACGGTAAGGGGTATGAAAATGCATGTCATTTCCAGAAAATGAACGATGATGCATTCTAGGATACATGCTAGCATATGTATGCAAGTTATTTCTAGAATAGCCATGATGGTGATTCCTAGGATGAGCAGAATGCATTCTTTGATTATACACATTGTTCCTAGAATGAGCATGATGATTATTTCTAGGATGTGTATGAGCATTTCTAGAATGAGCATACAAATAAGCATGAGTATTTTTAGGATGCTTCAATTTAGTATGATCATTTAAGTTTCTAGAGTTCCTCGGATTTATTAAGGGAGTGCTTTTAACAAGGTTAGGAGCTTTCGAAGTAGAAGCTCCATCTACACAAGAGGCTTTCATGAATAAGCTCTCTTTTGTTTTTTGTTTTCCCAATGGAGAATATCCTACACCAGATTTTCCTCCACTTAATCTTTGGGAAGAAAGCACTTCATCAAGTTTTTCTTTACCAAGCATAAGTCTAGATACAGTGCTGTTTAATTCAGAAATTTTATTTTTCAAATTCTCATTTTCATCTTTAAGAAAATCTTGAGACGAATTATACAGTAAAGATGATAATTTTTCTTTTTCTTCTCTAAGAACTATCATTTCCTTAGAAAGAGATGATACTTCTTTCTTAAGAACAGAATTTCTAGAATCAAATTTCTTTAATTCTTCATGCATTTCATTTATGACTTCTAGTAATTCTTCACTACTAGTAACAATATTATTTCTTGAAGAGGGAGAAGATGTTACCTCACTTTCATCATCGATTGCCATTAAACAGAGGTTGGCAATCTCTTCGTATCCAATTTCTTTGTCTGATGACTCATCTTCTTTGTCATCGCTCCAGGTAGTTGCTACCATAGCTTTCTTCTTGAAGCCCTTGTATGGTTTGCTTGAAACTGGACAGTCAGCTTTTATATGTCCTGGCTTCTTGCAGCCATAGCACATAAGTGGTTCCCTTTTTGAGGTGGGATCCTTTGAGTAAGGTTTCTTGCTTTTCTTCAAGAACCTATGGATTCGTCTGGTGATTAAAGCCATTTCACCATCCTCTTCACTGCTCTCTGCTTCTTGTTCTAATTCCTTTTCTTTGTTGCTCGTAGAAGCTTTGAGAGCAATTTGCTTCTTCTTCTTCTCATCATCATTGACGATGGGAGTCATTTCTTCCATCTCGTATGTCAATAATGACCCAAGCAGCGTCTCAACATCAAGCTTGTCAAGATTTTTGGCCTCTTGAATGGCTGTCCTCTTTGGTTTCCATTCTGGAGGTAGAGATCTTAAGATTTTTCTGGTTAGTTCAACTTCCTCAATATTCTTGCCAAGCAATTTTAAACTATTTATAATAGTAGTAAATCGTGAGTGCATTTCAGAAATGGTTTCATTAGGAGACATCTTAAAAGATTCATATTCAGAAATTAGCATGTAAATTTTAGACTTTTTTACTTCACTTGTTCCTTCATATGTGACTTGCAATTTGTCCCATATTTCTTTAGCAGAAACGCATGCAGATATTTTGTTATATTCAGAAATATCTAAAGCACAATGTAGCATGCTTGTTGCTCTGCTATTGAGAGACATTGTTCTACAATCCTCGTTAGTAAACTCAGTTTTGAGTTTAGGCATTGTATGAAGAGTCTCTCCAATAACTATTTCTTTTGAGGGAATTTTAGGTCCCTCTTCTATAATTCTCCATAGATTGTAATCTTGTCCTTCGACGAAGATTTTCATTCTATTTTTCCAGTAGTTATAATTTGATCCATTGAACAATGGAGGTCTAGTATAAGAGTGTCCCTCAGAGTAGCTATTTGCTGCCATTGGATCAACTCTAGGATTTTAAGCCTTATAAAGAGAACTAGGCTCTGATACCAATTGTAGCTCGAGGTTTCAACCCAAGAGGGGGGGTGAATTGGGTTTTTAAAAACTTTTGCGGAATTTATATAAGTTTATAAAAACTGATAAGCAACAAATAATTGATACAAGTAGAAAGCTGTAAATAAAGAGTTTAAGGAAAGAGGATGCAAACACAGTTATAGTGGTTCGGCAATATCGGATTCGTTCCGACCCTACGTCCACTCTCTTCAAGGAACTCCTTGAAGTAATCCACTAAGAAAACTTAGTCGCACAACTTAGCCGGGTGTTGCACAAACCGTACACAAGCAATTTACAGGAATTGCTTAAACCGAAAAATCCCCTTCCTTTCGGAAGTTTCCCCTTCCTCTCGGAAGTAATCCCTTTACAAAGATGGTGTAAAGTAAAAGGTAGAGAGACAACAAATGAAAGCTTATTACAACAGAAATGTCTCTCTTTCAAAGTAAAGCTTGAAGAAATGGCTCAATAAGATTATTTCAAAGCTTTTTGTGTTTCAAGAGTATAAAAACTTGATTATATGAGATCAACTCTTTTTGAATATGTGCTGCTTGTTATTGAATGCTTTGCTGAGTGGGTTTATATAGCAATCAATTAATATGGCCGTTTTGGACTTTAATTTGAAAAAGATTTACTTTAAAACGTTCAGATTTGGAGTCCAACGGTCATATTTTTGAACTACCAGTCGACTGGGTCGAGATACCAGTCGACTGGGTTCACTTGAAAAATATACGTTTTCAGACCTTCTGGGTATCCAGTCGACTGGTATATATCATCCAGTCGACTGGGGACTTTCTGTCCATTGTGCCAGTCGACTGGTATATATCATCCAGTCGACTGGGGACTTTCTGTCCATTGTGCCAGTCGACTGGGTTGATTCATCCAGTCGACTGGGTACCTTCTGACCCATATACCAGTCGACTGGTATATGTACCCAGTCGACTGGGTTGTCTTCCAACCCAGTTTTTCTTCTGTTTTTCATTTAAAAACATTTTAAAATTAATGGTTTTAGATAAACCATTTGTGTTTGAGCCATTGAACAAGCTAATACAATGTATGAGTGAGACTTACATTGGTTCTAAACCTTAAGACCTATACTAGATCTTCAGTCTTCACTTGATACTTGATTTGGTTCGAGTTTTTGCACTTTGTTCCTTGGTTGAATGTGTTTGATCCTTAATACAACTTAGTTTAAACATGTTAGTTAAATAACAGTTGTGTTTTGCCATCATTAAAATACGGGCGAGGGTCAACAGTTGTGTTCCTCGGATGTCGATGGTCTCATCATGGATGGAACAGGGCAAATAGATGGCCATGGTTATATCTGGTGGGATTCAGCTAAGCATTCCAACAGTGACCACTCTAATCTCCAGGGTATCAAGGAGAGAAGCCAAGCTGTCACAGTAAGTTTTTTTTTTTAAGTCACTGTAAAATATGAATGGATCACCCGTGTCTTTTATGTTGCGCTTGATTATATGAAATTAAGGTTTGAAATATATGTTGTTGATAATTAATGTGGGCTGGCAGGGTCTGCACTTTCACAATTGCAGTGACCTTCAACTAAGTGGAATCACTCAACTTAACAGCCCAAGAGCTCACATCAGTATAAATTACTGCAATGGTGTATCCATATCTAATATGCATATTGTTTCACCTGATGACAGCCCCAATACAGATGGAATTGACAACTCACAATCAACCCAAGTTCAAATATCTGACTCTTATATTGAAACTGGTATTACAATCAATTTTCATCACCTTTTTCAAGTAAATCATTACTAATACTGCAAGGGAAATGATCCTCGTGGGATTTGAGTTGTTAATGTTGTTGATGGTGGGTTTAAAACTAATCTCATCAAAAGCTGAAAATCAAATCTTGAATTTAATAAGTTGATTTTTAAATCTATCATCAACAACACCAACAAAAAAATAGTAGAGCATGCAAGGTTCATTTCCTTTGAACAGATAACGCTTACAACAAGTGATGACTGTGTTGCTATAACAGATCGCTCCTGCAATGTCAACATCAACAACGGTTCATGTGAGCTAGGTCATGGAATTAGGTTCATTGAAATCTCATTTTCATTCAGTTAAATTAGTGTTCTTTCTCATTATTTGCCTAAAATTTGAGTATGTGAATTTTTGAGTTAAAATCCTAACATTTATTTTCTATATTTTTGGATCTTATCATTCGTTTAAACAGTAGTGAAACAAGTGTTAGATTATCTCACCTGACCTAATGGCTTATACAAATTTTACTGCTCTTAGAAATTTGTATTTGTAAATTACCAACTGCATCTTTACTATTTAATTGACACCAGATTTGTAGTGCTCTGTGTGTTTTATGTCAAAATAGACTATGGTTACATTCTCTACAGTTTGAAAGAAATGCTTAATTTGATTGTCGTTTTACGTTGGGGATTTGTTTCTTCAATGGTTTAGTGAATGATGTTGTGAAAATGATAAAACTTTAGGGTTTATGTTGAAATTAAGGATAAATTGGGGATTATTGAAGATGATGAATAGTAAAAGATAACATGATCTTTTGATATATTATTTTATCTTAATACCAACTAACTAAGTTAATGAGTTAAACATAAAATTAAGATAGTATCACTTTAATCTTATGTATTGATATTTCACTATGATTTTAATTTTATTCCATTGTAATCAACTTCGTCAGAAGTAATTGTCTTATTACATTTTTAAAAGTGGCCACAAGAAATTGTTCATGAACCAATACGACATTGAGCATGAAATTAAAATAGGACATTTTCTTTGAATCAAATATCAATTTCTCGGTCATGGAATGTTTTATTGCTTTCCTGACTAATTCAAATTATATTCACTAAGTATGATTTATGGACTTTCTTCCAAGACTAATAATTAATAGGACAAAGGTTTCTTTTTCTTGCAACTGTTCCTAACCATCCACTAAGAATGGATGCAGCTGTATTAATTGGTTGACCCTCTTCATTGCCTTCTATGACAATCCAATGACCTTTTGGCAAATTCAAACGTTCTTAGCGCGGAATGCATGAGTAACACTACTATCAGTCAATAAATTGAACAAAACATTTAAATTTAATACCAGTTTATCGCGTGTTAATAACATGCATATATACTTGAACCTCTAATCCTAAAAAGAAATGTGAATATTAGATCATGAATGAGCTTTAGGTATGAGAGATAAAAATATGATAATTTTTGTAATCCTAACTTAATATATTTTTGGTTTTAAATAACATAACTCGCTCACAAAGAATCTCTGCAAACATGCTCACCATCAGTGGATTGGTTTTGAAAGTTTCCAGCCACTGCATGTTGATTAGAACTGTCACTCTCATGAGTGGTTTGGTTTTGAGTGTCTCCATCCTCTACCTCTTGGTTAGAACAACCACTACCATGAGTTGGTTGGTTTTGAATGTTTCCAACCCATGCATTTTGATTAGAACCCTGGCTATTATGAGGCTGGCTTCGGGCTGAGATACCATTTACATGAGGCTAATCGTGTTCTCTTCGATCTACAATGACTTGGCATCTATTCAAACGCTACCTATGTATCTAAAACTTGCATAAAACATACATGATTTAAGTCATACAAGCTACCAGATAATAACTTTAAAAAAAGGATTTAAGATATATTTTCTCTATGAGTTAGTTCTAAATCAATAGACAAACCTAACTGCAAAATAATAGGAAAAACAAAATTAACGGACAGTGCTGCTGCTGATTCAACTCCCAACACTCGACTACTACCTATTCACTCTCTTAATGGACCGTGAACAGTAAACCTAAATATTTTGATAATGTAGGCAGCAATTTAAGGTTAGAACCACCTCACACTATTCTACAAGAAACAATAAAAACAACCAAGTAAAACAGTGGGAACTGCTATATTGCTGCAATGCAATTGAATTAATCATATAAGTAGAAACAATAAAAGAACAAAGCACACATTTTGCAATGAAACCCTTTTATTTGTGCACATACTCTTAGAAACAAGAAAAACACAAAAACAGTGGGGACTGCTATGTTGCTGCATTGTTGTTGAATTAATCATATAATTGAAAACAATAAAAGCACAAAAAAAACATTTTTCCACTGCCCCGGTGCTAAATCAACCATCAAACTCTCCTTCAATGTTCATCCTCACCCAACTTGTTAGATCATTTAACTCATCAGCATGTGTCGTAAGACTAAAACGTATACATAGTGTGTACATCTCATCATCATCCATATGTGATATGTTGCCCATATCATAAAAGTCTCTAGGCTTTGTCTTAATTACATAAGATCAATCCTTATCCTTAGGGTGTTGAACATAGAAAACTTGTCGCACTTGAGAGGAAAATATGAATGGATCATCTTTTTAGTGATTGACCAGTGTGTACCAACCTAGAACATTTCACGAGGATGTACTCATTTGCATCTACCTTATAAACCCTAGATGAGTTGGTATCCACACAATCACAACGAAATAACATGACCATAAATTTTCCACAGTAAGATAACTCAAAAATTTCAGTGAGTGCACCATAGTACGGTTTCCCCTCTGCTTCTACTATAACCCCATAATTTTGAGTTCTTCTGTACTTATCACGATCTTTAGTATGAAATCTAAACCCATTGATGATGAAACCATTAAATTTGCTACAAATGTTGTTCGGACTTCGAGCAACTGCTACAATCTCATCGGAGCAGTTGTTTTCAATCATTTTTGGCACCTAAGAAGACGACTACAATTAAAGGAAAGTCAAGCTAATGATCCTACTTTTTAAGTATGTGACATATATTTAGAGACTGTTCAACAAATCCTACCTGTCTTAAAAGCCATTAAGGAAATCTTTTGATCAACCACTTTTGTTCAACACTTTGGTTGGCGCAAATGTGACGATTTTGTTGTCGTTGCGCAGCCAAAAATTCACTGCATAAGATAGAATAGCTTTTGATGGTAAAACTAAAGTATAAATAAGTAAAAAAAATTATAGTGATTATTACCTGCGATAACACGATACTTTATCACTATGTAGAAGCACATAACGATGTGCTTGTGCTAGTGACAACTCATCAAGAACAACGCTTCGAACCTTCCCTATTACTCGTCCACCAGTAGAGAACTTGTAACCTTCTTCAATGTCTATACTATCATTATTTCTTGGCAGTCTATTCAAGGTTGTCTCTACACCTTCCAAATATTTTGAACTAAATATCAAACACTCTTCTACATTGTAACCTTCTACAATTAAGCCATCAGGTTGGGCTTTATTGCGCACATAAGATTTCATTCTAACTATATAGCCAAAAATTAATGAAACATAATAGTATTAGTAATTATTCAAGTATTAAGAAACTTATCAAAAAATTATTTAAGTACTAAGAAACAAAGAGTATTTTGAGCTGAATTTATCATCTCTCACCTCTCGATAGGATACATCCATCTGTAGATTACACGCCCACCAAGTTTAGCTTTTGAAGCCAAGTGAACAATTAGTTGAACCATAATGGTGAAGAAACCACGAGGAAAGATTTTCCCCATGTGACAAAGTGTCTGGATAACACGATACTCCAACAGATCAAGTTCTTGAGGATCAAGGGTTTTAGAACATAATATTTTGAAAAAAGAAGACAGCTTGGAAACAATTGAGACAACTTGTTTAGGCAAAACAACTTTTACAGCTAAGGGAAAGATATCTTGTAGCAAAATGTGCCCGTCATGACTCTTAAGGTTTAACAATTTTCGCTCTTTTAGATTGACACATCTAGAGATGTTTGAGGCATAGACATCAGGAACCTTGACCTTTTTAAGAACTATTAGGAACAACTCTTTCTCTTGCGAAGACATAGTTTAGCATGCTAGAGGTATATAAGTTTTGTTGTTAGGAAGTTTTTGAACATGAAGATCATGTCTTATACCCATATCTTCTAAGTCTTCACATGCCCTCTTATTATATTTAGTTTTCCCGTCAAGATTCAACAAAGTCCCAACCAAATTATCACACACATTTTTCTCAATGTGTGTCACATCAAGATTATGGCGAAGAAGATTGTACTCCCAATAAGGTAGATCGAAAAAAAAATACTTCTTTTTTTCAAAAGCTTTTGTGTAGACCCACCAATTGATTCGTCCAATCTCACATCATTATTCTCTAACTCCTCTATATTATCAATCTCCCCAATGAAATCATCAGAATCAGCAAATACAGATTTATAGGGTCAACTTCCTCCATCAAGCCTTGATTCGTTGAAGCACCAACCTCTTCCCGTCCTCTCTTCTTCAAACTCTTAAATGATTTACCATACACATAGTTAATTCCACTCATTTCCCTAAGAACATCAGATCCAGAAGATCGCACAAGAGCAGATTTCAACTCTATAGATCCATCAAATTGATCACCTTGAAACTGAAATGGATAGTTTTCTTCTAACCATCGGTGATGACCCATGTAGCATAATTTTCATCCTTTCTTTAACCAACAAGAATGAGTTGACTCCCCACAATAAGGACAAGCAACACATCCCTTGGTACTTCAACCAGATAGATTGGCGTGTGTAGGAAAATCATTAATCGTCCATATTAATGCGGCCCGTAATTTAAAATTCTCCCCTCTAGGAGCATCAAATGCATCGACATTCTCCCATGATTATTTTAACTCCATTATTAGAGGTTGCAAATAAGCATCAATATCATTTCCCGAACTCCTTTCACTAGGTATAACCAGTGACAAAATGAATGATGGTTGTTTCATGCACAACCATGGTGGTAAGTAATATGGGATTGACAAGACCGACCATGAACTGTATGTTGAACTCATAGTCCAAAGAGGGTTGAACCCATCACTAGCTAAGCCGAGTCAAACATTGCAAGGATCAGAAAAAAATTCAGGACATCTTTCATCAAATACTTTCCATGGCAAGGAATCTGCTGGATGCCTCAAGATTTCATCTTTTGTATAGCCCTCATTATGCCATCTCATTGAAGAAGTTGTCTTCGATGACATATAAATCCTTTTTAGTCTTGGTGTCCGAGGAAAATAGCGCAAAACTTTGGCGCCTTCTTCTTTGATATAGTATCTACTTTATGACCCACCGTGAAGATCTACACACATGGTAAGACTCTTCATTCACTCTCTCACCCCCAATATAGCATACAGTCATTGTGACAACGGTGAATCTTTTTGTATCCAAGACCCAATTCCTTTATCATTTTATTAGCTTCATAGTAAGACAATGGCAAAGAGGAACCTTTAGGAAGTATGTACTCCAACCATTAGAGTAACATGGTTACTGATTTGCTAGACCAACCATTTAAGCCTTGCAAGATATCTTTGAAGAATTCTTACACCCCGAAAAAAGTTCTTGATCACATTCATGCAACAAGGTCTAATATCGAGTTGCATCATCATTAGAAAAGTTCCTAGGATGCTCGGAATGTAACGGGTTACTAAAGGTAGGCCGATGATGCACCTCAGTGCTACCTTGTGCTTCACTAAGCTCACACAAATTTTCAATATCACCCCTGTTAATATTAAAATTGGGGGGAGGGGGGTTTCGAATGCATCTCGAAGCAATCCCTTTATGCCATCTTGATCCACAAAACGTTCAACATTGTTAGACCTTTG
This sequence comes from Bretschneidera sinensis, assembly GCA_023935145.1. Taxonomy (NCBI): domain Eukaryota; kingdom Viridiplantae; phylum Streptophyta; class Magnoliopsida; order Brassicales; family Akaniaceae; genus Bretschneidera; species Bretschneidera sinensis. The sequence continues at coordinate 28,321,814 of CM043699.1, forward strand.
ATTAAGAGACGTATGTTGTGTACTAGGGGCATCATTGAAAGATGAGCTTAAAGACTCCCCATGAAACACCCAAGTAGTGTACCCCATCAAGAAACCATTCCATACCAAGTGTTCTTCTATAACGTCAAGACCAAATGAAAAACATTGACACATTTCTGACATGGTCATAATATCTTCCTAATACCAGATGATTTCTCTTTGGTGAAATTAATAAAATTCTTAACTCCATTCAAATAGGTATTGTTGTCCCTCTGCTTACTAATCCAACTTTCGTCCATCAAGCTAAGAGAAATATACTAACAACAAATTAATAGTATCAAACTCAGATCACTGATAAAAAAATAGTTTCAAACTCCATTTTCAAGAAAAACTCAAATAATTAAGTATTTGTAACAAGCAACAAATTAAGCATTTAATTTTAGCAGCAAGTAACTATGTAAGGCATGAATATGGTGGCAGCAGAATGCAGCAAAAATGCAAAAGAATGTAGCAGCAGCAGCTAAGGCATGAAAATGCCACGTTGGTTAAGCTGCAGCAGCTAATACAGCAGAGAATTATGCCAAATAGATGGAGAACTAAGAAGAGGGAGATGATAATATAGAATAGTATAGAGCTATAGATTTTACTTATAAAAAAAGTGTAGAGCTAAAAATAACGCAGCCCCTCTTTGTCTCTATCTGTGCATGTGTTGTTCTGCGCCTGTGCAGGTACTGCAATACTACTTTCTAGTAACAAATCTACCTTGTGATTTTATGACCTGTGGAACATAAAGAACAGACAATATTACATAAAGGCTACTCAATAATACTCATCCACTTATCAATCACCTTGTAATTCTATACTAACTTGGAAAAGAAAATGAAAAGAAAAGCAAGGCAAGGCAACCACTTATCAATCACCTTGTAATTCTAAAAGGCAGTTTAAGACTCCAAATAAAATTCCAAACCTGAGAGGGAGAAAGACGAGTGAAAATGTTGCTGCCCAGATTTAATTCAATTTCCCTACTCACAGACTCTCCCTTGCTACTGTCCACAACTAGATGATATGCTGATTTAACAGAAAAAAACATCATTAGTAGTGAGCTTCCAGGTCCAAATATCATCATAATCAAAAGAATACAAAGGAATACACATGATATGATCAATACAAGAAAAAGTGAGAAACTAAACCCAAGGGATACACCAAAAAAATCATATAAATATAGCTTACAAATCTAAACATCAGTCACTTTACAAATCATATAAATACCTAACCCTAAACACTGACGAATCCTCACTCGGGAACTTAGGTCTCGTTGGTATTGATGGACTGATCAGAGCTAGTTCATGTTACTACTTGGGAGGTTTCTCCAAGTTTGTGGGCAAGATTACTAATAATATAGCTGAAATTCATGCTATTCAAGAGGGTCTCATTGTTGCACAATCTATGCACATTACATATGGCATATCCAAACTAATTCCCTCTCGACTCTGCAATGTTTTTATAGGCAGCAAGTGGATCAGCTCACTCAGCAGGAAAACCTCCAGGACTACCTAACACTATGTAACAGAGAAGGTAACCAAGCAAATAAGAAGCTCTAAAGTTTCAAATCCGTGGAATCCAAGAACTCCAAAAGGCATGAGAAGAAAAGGGTCTCCGAAATGACATAATCTAGCAATACCAAATTGATCTAACTTCTTTTGCCTATGAAAACATATACTCAAGGTTTGTTACAAAGAAAATTGCACTTTACCCGACCAAACCACATCCCTCTTTCATGCTAATAACAATGATAAGTACAAACTAGACCTAAGTTTTGTGCAGAAGAAGAAACCTAAAAATGAGCACAAGCTACATAACACAGAAATATTGAAATATGTGAAAAACAATTTCAAAGTCACTTCATTTCTCGTATTAATACTTAATTAGCCATAAAGTAATATCTAAAGTAAAAAATACCAAAATCAACCTGAAGTTCCAGGACTCCAAGCAATCCACACCACTCTAATAAGCTTAACCGTCCAAGTTCTAACCCAGCAAAAACACCAGACCGTACTTGTTAGGACTTAGGACATAACCCAATTGGTAACAACATTTCTTCTAAAAATATTTGAAACACTTCTTTTGCATCAAAATTGATTTTAACGAAGAGAGAGAGAGACAAGTATGAGCCAAAGTTGATTTGGCCGACTGCCGGGAATGATCTGGTATGTGTTATTACAGTTCATGAAATGAAAACAATGTGCCCAGCAATATGATGTTGATTGACATATTAGTAATATTAATAACATCAAAACAACTAAAATACAAAATTAAATAAAAAAAAAGAATAATAAGAAAGCAATTAGTACGAGATCATCAAGCCACCAAATTACTCATCCAACAATACCATATCCTGCCTTTAAGATTTACAATCATGAAAGTACTTTCACAATTTTGATTTTGTAAATGAGTAGAGTGACTGATATTTTGACAAAACAAAAAATTCAGATGAGGAGACAAGAATAGCTATCATCACAAATATGTTATTCTCATATCTCAAAATCACCTGGCTACTGGCTGGACTGCAACTTTATAATTCCACAAAGTTTCCCAATGACCCCATTAGTGGTAGAAGATTAGATTTTATAGTAACACCACTTAGAACCCATTTGGCTTACACACAAAAAAATTATAGGAATAAAATAAGATTAATTTTTTTTTATAATTATAATAAAATAAGATAAATACTCTTAACTTTATGATTGGTAGAGGAAAAAAATAGGAGGAAAAAGAGATTAGAACGGTAAAAAATCATTGGATACTAGACAAACTAACATGATGCACATATGTTGTTTATATACACCATAGCGATTTCTTTCACATACATATTTAAATACTACACAAGGGGTCATAACTCATAAGGTGTTATTTATTTACATTTACATGGTGAAGCTGTCTCTTTCTCTTTTAAGTTTTTGTAAAGCAGTTCAATCATGTAAGCAACTGTACAATTACAAAGAGACCATGCAAGTTGAACCTTGATCTCCCCAGTTTGATAAACTTTGGAGATGCGAAAAGAAATTCAACATTCAATCCTTTTTGTTGTAGTGATAGTAAAGGTGTCAAGCAAAAAGTTGACTTTCCCTCCCCTCAACCTCCAAAAGAAGTTCCAAATCTAGTTTTAACATGAACATCAACTTCCCAATAATGTTAAGTAAAAATACAACATATCAGTCAGTACATAAAATAAAAAAAAACATTTTTGTTTTAAAATTTTGTTATAAAGACAGAACTTTGTACTAATCCCAACAACTTACAAATATGGGAATTAACGGAACAATTCCAAAGGAAGGAGGGGGTTCAAAATTATACGAACAACTCCTAACGGCAAAGGAAGATTTCACTTGGTGCATGCTACTCTATGAAGGCCTAGAAACCATGCAAGTCTATGACATAAATTTAACTGGAGATATACAAAATCTGAATTTAAAATTTAAACATTTAAGTGAGAATATATATAAAATGACAATAAAAAATCGACAAAACCAAGCAATGTTTAAATTCAAATAAGAAATAATATATTTTAAATCTTTATAGCAACTAGAGATAACACTTTATAAAGCACATAAATCACTATCATAAGATTGTTGATTGGAAATGGTCCATTGAGGGAACAAAACCAGGAACAACAACTACAACATCACTACCTGCACAAAATGCTCTTCCTTTTCCCTGTAAACTGAAAACCAGAGATGACGTGCAAGTCAAAGAGGTTTTATTCCCTATAAATATTTTTAGGACAACCAAAATAACATTGTATAAAGATTCACATGAGACTTTCAGCAAACAGATTAAATGCGAAACTAAATATCAATTGAAGCTAGTAGTTGCCAAAGAAAAAGACCCAACTTAACCATTACATTTCAAAAGATTTACATCCCTGTGTCTCATTACAATATTCGAGATCTAACTCATAATCTAAGCCCTCTCTCCTCTAATCCTCCTGGCGAGCTGGATATCCTTTGACATCATTACTTACACGTGAGATGGAAGAAACATGTGAATATGAGAGATGGTAACTAAATCGAGAGAAAATTTTACCTGTTCAGCAGAGAGATCGAGTGCCTTAGCTGAGAGCAACCGAGATCAAAAATCAAAAATCAAAAATCGAAAACTTACTCCCGTTCTAACCTAAAATCCCCCAGTATCACTGATTACGTTAGAAACTACTATCAAATAAAAGAAAAAACCGTTGTGAAGAAAGAAAACGAAGAAAAGGAAGGAAAAAGAGTTACCTTTGGAGATGGGAGCTGAGATGTTCTTGGTCTCAGTTTTGACAGAGCAAATGAAATTTGGAGATGGAGATTTAGGAATTTGAGAGCGCCCGGGATAAAAGATTTGTAGATGGAAACTGAGATGTTCTTGGTCTCAGTTTTGACAGAGCAAATGAAATATGGAGATGGAGATTGCATGAATCATGCAAATTGCTTGAATTAAAATTGTTGGAAATGAAGATAAATTGCAGGAATGATAAAATATCATGTAAAGCTTGATTTGGTTGAGTACCGTTACAAATTCAGTTTTTTTTCCTGTACTTATTCGAATTCTAAAACCAAATAAGTAATTTCAAAGATGATTCCAATGGCTGTTAGACACCTGTCCCATGATTTTGCTCCATCTTCTCCGTGATTTTTTATCTGCATCTCTCCCACTCTGTGAAACTCTGAGTGGAGAAGATGATAGGCTGAAACGCGACGTATCATTAATAGTCCATGCATTATCGTGCATCAGCAATTTTCCTCAAAGCAAGCCTTTAACTCACCGGTTCACTTACAATCAAAACGCGCAACTTTACTCCTTACTGAAGTACATCGCATTGTGCCAATGCTCCTCCAAAACGTGCAGCTTATCGTGGTTTCTTTGACGGTGACATCTTATTGAGCTGAAAATACTAAATTGGATATACTCTAACGTGGTCATGTGGCATTCCTGAACTGGACTCTAGCTTCCCGCCTCAGAGAAAAGCTGATTTGAATTGCTTCAGAGTCTTTTCGGTTCCACTTAATTACAGATTGAGTCAAACTCTTATACCTACCATCATTACTTTCTTGTAACTCAGAGTCACTTCAATCTCCATTAGTGCCTATCTTTCTCGAGAGCTGCCTTTCTCTCTCTTAGGTTTTCGGATTCTCGCCACTCCCATCTTCATCTTCTCTGTCCAAGGCTTCCAATTCTATTACTAAGTCATCGGCGGCGAAAGCAGCTACTGCCAAGTCTGCTAAAGAAATTTATCCTGCAGTTAGGGTTACAAGGCTGAAGAAATCCTCTCAGGTAAATTCTGATTTCCTCATTAAACACCCAACATCCTTAGTTTCATATGTACTTGGCCTACTTTCACTTCGCATGTTCTACATGAGGCTGTACAACAATCACTTCCCATTGCTTGTGATGACATCCCTCTTGATACGACTGCAACCATGAATACCAAGGGTTGGAAAGGATCCACCCATAGGAATTTTCCATCGCATAATCCAGAGTTTATTAAATGGCTTGATAGAATGCAAGCCGTTAAGGGAGAAGAACGGAAAAGAGTAGGGATTTATGACCTGATTCAATTTTCGCGCACCACCTTCCCTGTTGACTCTCACTTGTTAGGTGCTTTTACGCATTTATGGGCTCCAAGCTATAATTTATTTCTCTTTAGGTTTGGCACGATGACCATTTCCCTTCTGGACATGGCTTGTTTGGTTTGCGCCCTCATAGCGAAAAATGGCACCCTGCTAGCCAAGTTGACGTGAAATTATTTGATTACCCCCTTGGTTAAAGTAAAAACAAGTTTACTTAAATTGCATTTATCACTGAGTACATGGAGTCTGGGAAGACAATTTCTCAGAAGAAACATATAACTTTCTTGATTTTGCGGCCTTGTGCATATGTGTTTTGCACCCCTTCTATCAAAATAGTGAAGGAAGTTGTTAAACTGACCATCCCCGAGTATTGGAAGACTAATTACACTAGGCCCTGTTATACTTGCCCACATTTGCAGTCTTATTTCATATTAAATGTCATTTGAGGCTCGATAGGGCTATTTGTGGTTCGCTATGTGGATGGTGCAACTCTGGGATCATTACTATTTCCCTGAGTTTGACTTAATGAAGCTCACAAAGCTACTCAGCTTCCTTCTCCTTCAACCCCCTATGGTATGTGATGGGGTACAGAAGGGTATGTAAGTTTGTAATTTTGTAATATGAGGGTAAATTTGTAATTTTATAATATAGGGCAAATTTTTATTAGGATTAGGGTTAGGATTCCTAAAGATCCTAGGCTACCCTGGATTGGAAGAGAAAACTGGGCTACCCTGGAGGTTGAGAGGAATTGATACTCAATATCAATGTGATTTTATTTATTCCAACATAATCGAAAAGTAACATAGGGATCCCTGATATAGAGATATTTAGGAATGCTAACCCTAAACTAACATGATAAATAAAGAAACCCTAATCCTAATACAAATTTGTCCCATATTATAAGATTACAAATTTGCGCCCATATTACAAAATTACAAACTTGTCCCCGTACCTTTCTGTACCCCATTAGTATGCTTGCTACCACTATCTAATGTAGGGCACATAAGTAGAAAGAGAAGCTGATTGAGAAAGAGGGAGAAACATAAGAGAATATGACACTGAGAGAAAATAGATAAGACAAAAGATAGACAGACAAGAGAGAACATACCAAGAAGAATAAAGAATAGAGAAACAAAAGATCACAAAACTAGTAGTTTATTCCATAATCCAATCTGTCATTTCAATCCTAATAGGAGTGCTCTTATATAAGCACCAAACATTATTTAAATAAGAAAGTAAATCAAATCCTAATAAATGTCTAAATCTAAGTTTTCTAAAATACCATCTCCAAGAATATTGTCATTACATCATAATCCCAAAATAATAGATATTGTCTTCTCTATTCTGCATCATTCTACCTCACTTGCAAAAAACTCGACCTCGGGTTTTGAAGTGATGAAGAATCAAAAATCGTGATTGCTGGAGTGGACTGGTGAAGACTTCTGGATGTGGTGTCTTCAATTGGGAACAAGAATGATAGCGGAAGAGCTTCAACCCAAAGCGGTAGAACAAACTCGATGGAAGGGATGCCAAGCACACACATGTTGGCATTCATGCTTTAGCAATGGTGATCTTCATTGTGAAAGGGTTCAAGGGATATGTCCAGTATATCTTAAGATATGAGTCCTTCTGCAATAACTGGAGCTTGCTCTTCATAGTGTTCTTGGATTTGAGAAACGACTTCATACTTGGAGTCGTAGTGACACGAACCTCGATGGATAGAAGTTTTGGCAAATGATATGTATTAATTGTGCTGTTCTTGCAAGGAGTTGTTGCATCTTGAGGATTCGAGTTTCAAAGTTGGAATACTCAATCTCCAACTGACCACAATTGTCATAAATGTAACAACCATCAAGCTCGTTTTCAATCTAGACAGCATATTGAGGCAAGTTGTATTGCACAAAAGCTTGAAAATCCACTGAATTGGGAAAAGACTAATTTTCTCGATATGACCAGACGAACCAAAAATTTGATAGAGCACATCTTCTTTATTTAACTATAGTACATGATGAACTGTAACCATAAGAACTCGACTCCACTCACTCATTCCTCACAAGTGACTCCGATATGATGTAAATAAAAAAATAAAAAAAAAATATAAAAGGAAACTTTTGTTTTTTTTCTATAAATTTTTATTTTTTAATTTTTTTTACTGTTTTTTTGTCCTGTATTTTTTTCACCTTTTTTTTACAAAATAGAAAAGTAGCACCTGAACCGGCTCAAAACGGCTTAAATCCACCTGGAAATCGGCTTAGGAAATGAGTAAAAGCAACAGCTTGGCTCGAATTAGTGACTCGACTTAGGCTCGGATCAGTGGTTCTGCTCGAAGTATCGGCTCGGCTCGGTTTCCTGCGCGTGACAGCGGCTCTAGTACAGATTGGGACTGAAACTTCAGCGGTCAGTCGGATTTGAGATTCCGAATACCGTGGTGGGGTCAGATCAGGCCGTGGATGGCTGGAAACTGCAGATCCAGCATGCGAAGGTCTAATGGGGTGGCTCTTTTAGTGGCGAAGACAGCAGCGGCACAGCGCGTGGTGCCCAAGGTTGGATAGATCGGCAAATTCCAACCCTAGTGGTGGCCTCATATCTCGATGAGGAGGTATTCGGCGGTGGAGGTGGCGGCACGTGGCCGGATTCCGGCAGAGGAACCGGCTTAAAACTTAAGGTTTTGGTCACAGGAACCTTTTGATGCTGATAGTGGCAATGGAGCAGGCTGGAAGTCGACGGAAAGTAGCGGATGAAGGTGTTTCAGTTGCTGTTTGGTTTTTTTTTGTGTTGGGTTTGCTGAATTTTTTTTTATATACAATATGTGATTTGAGGGATAGATAAAGATAGGGATGCAGAACCTTTCGATTTTAATGTAGGACAGATAAGTAGAAACGAAGCAGATTGAGAAAGGAGAAGAAACAACATGGAATCAGGGATATGAGACCGAGAGAAAATAGATTAGATAGAAGATAAACAGTCAAAAGGGAGAACAGATCAAGAAGAATAAAACAGAAACAAAAGATAACAAAACTAGTAGTTTATTCCATAATCTAGTTTGTCTTTTCAATCCTAATAGGAGTGCTCTTATATAGGCACCAAACATTATTTAAATAAGAAATTAAATCAAACCTTAATAAATGTCTAAATCTAAGTTTTTTAAAATACCATCTCCAAGAATATTGTCATTACAACATAATCCCAAAATAATAGATATTGTCTTTCCTATTCTGCATCACTAATATTACTCCTTTGAGGAATAATTCAACTTTCTATATACACTAAAGTCTTGAAGTGGTGCACTTTTGACTCCATTTGTTGAATGCACTGAAGGCCTTGATTGGGTCAAGACCAAGTTATCTGCAGTGGCCAATCACCCAAAGCAATTCAAGACCTATCATGATATATGGTCTAGTTTTTGTGTTTGCAGGGATCTAAACTACAAAATTTCACTTTATGCCGCAAATAATAGTGGGGTAGAAATCTATTGCACACAATTTGCTGCCAGACAGTTTGGATTGGTCTAGTCAATCCCTTTCCCTCCAATTCACTCTTACAATGCTAAACTCACAGCCAGAGTTGCCTTCAAAACTCCTTTTGAATGCATGTATGCTAGCGAGTCCTTCACCATTTTAAAGAAAAAACTTGCCTTGAAGGTCTATGCAAGTGATCACACTACTACAGCTCTGTTTAATACCTGGTGGGCATATACCACTGTTCTTTTCTCCACTTTCAGCTGTACTTTACGTTCTGAAATTTCCAGGAGAAAGACTCAGGCTGATTCAGCATCCAAACGAAGGCAAACTGGTGAATCAGAGTCCATACACATGGTCAGCTCCGGAGATGTCTTTAAAGGTAATCTAATTTAAGTTCTTGCTCTCATTTCTGTGGTGACTTTAAATTTCTCACCTGATCACTTGGTTTATGATCTCAGATGAAATTAATGAGCCTGAAGAGGTCAATTCCCAGGATATGCCTCTCAGTAAATGCCTTAGAGGTGGAGCTTCTAAGAAAGGCCTGAATGTCAAGCATATGGGCTATAAAGCCAAGGTATACTTTTCATCTTGTCTCATTTATCATTGCATTTAATCCTTATAGTCTAATTCCAAGGTTTCCTTTCTAGAGGAACAAAGTTACTGGCGCTTCTTCCACCATGAATGACAGCAGAAGTCATCTTGGCCAATGAGGACAGTACAGTGAAGCCATTGAGAGCAATCCTATAAATTCTGATCCATCTTGCGTTAATACACCTCCTCCTCAACCTTCTCACTCTTCAACTCATGCCATTCCATCAACCTTACAGCTCGTTCATCCAGAAAAACCAGGTGACATCTCCAAAGCCAATGACATTCGTCTTTCTGAAATTATACAGAGTCTCAAGGTAACTGACCGTTCTACAGCTGATCTCATTTCCTTGACAGAGGAAGCATATAATGCTGGCAAGACCTCATCTGAAGCTACCTTTACAGGGCCAATTGATTATCTGAGTGCTCATGCATCGTCCCTGGTTTAATCTGCTTTCAAAGTAGGTTAAACCACTGCAGAGATTCTGGCTCAGCCACAAGGAGGTTCTAAATCTGCTGGCCCTATTCAGGATGTAACTCAAGTCCCCCAAAATCAAGCTAGTGATGTTGCTGAAGGTACTCAGATGGCTGACATTGCAGCATAACAAATGAGCCAGTGGCAACATCCTGATAAGATCTTTCTCAATTGAAATCAACTTTGCCTGAAGCACAGGATCCTACTCCCATGGATCATGTAACTCTCACTTGCATTCTTTTTCACCTCTTTCGGGTTATAGTTACTTACATGGTTTTATTTCTTTTCAGGTGACTATTGCAGTGGATTTGATGACATTGATGTTGAATTAGGGCTTATGGAACCAGAAATTACTTATATTATTGGACAATCTGTGGACCCTTCCCTTAAAGCATTGTCCAATGAGGAAATCAAAGTGGTTTTTGCCACTATAGCCTCTTTACTAGCTCAAGACCTTGAGCAAGTTGCTTTTGAATTCTCTGATGAGGTCAAGAAAGTTTTTCCTTTCTTACTGAGTTCTGCTTATCATGTAGTCTGACTCCAAACCAGAAAGTAATGTTGACCACCTTAGAAACTAATGCCTCGTTTGGTTGTGGTAATGGAGGGGTATTCACCCTGTAATGATCACTAAATTATTTGATTGGTTTAAAATTGTTGGAATGAATATTACATTGTAAAGCCTATTACACAAAAATAGGGTAATGGGCATTACAATTTTGAGGGAGTGTAATGGGCATTCCATTACAACAATGATTCATCATGGATTAAAAAAAACGACTTAGAAACCTCATACCCATCTTATATTTATTATGTTTTTCTATTCTCTCACAGCTCTCCTAGGTTATCTTCTTCAACTGTGTTTCTCTCAGGTAAGGTAATCTTTCCCTTTTCTCTCTCTACACAGATTTGCTTACGGTTATTTCTCTTTGTAATATTTTCCCCACCTTTCCAATTCCGTTCAGTTTCGTAGACTTCGACGGCCTCCAGCTAGCCCCGGTGGCTTGGGTCTTTCAGGTGCCCGCTTTCTTTCTTTTTGGGTTTTTCTGACTTGTTCAATTTTTATCTCTTGTTGTAATTTGAATTATGAATGAGCCTTGTGCTCCCATTTTTATTTTCTTATAGTAGTACTCTGGATTTGTTAAATGTGTTTCTCCATACGCTTGTAGTTCATCCGACACACAATTGAACAAGGGACACAAGTTTTTATTATAATTCAACTTCTGTGCATGTCCAGTATTGAATCTCAGTCCTTTCTCTTTTTGTAGTCTTTAATTTCAATTCTCTGATTTTTTTCTCAAAATTTAAATTCTCCTCCTGAATGTAAATTGTTCTTGTTTATTATATATTCTATAAAGCCACAAGGGCCTCTTGTTTGATTATATGCATTCAGTTTTTTTTTATACATGTTTTCTTTTTTTGTAGTTTTTAATTTCAATTTTATGATTTTCTTCTCAAAATTTAAATTCCCTTCTGAATGTAAATTGTCTTGTTTAATTGTGCCCTTTTTTATGGGATTTAGCTTTTAATCTCCATGGAATTTTACTCTGTTTTTAAGGTGTTAAGGTCAGGAAGAGTGAACTCTAATATGAATTTTTTTACCAATCTATATCTGCCACTGTTTTCGTCAATCCCTTCCCCTCATCAAGCTCTGCTATCTCTGCTCCAAACCAATATCAACCAAAAAGATTTTGCAATAAAATTCAAGTTGAAAAATAATTTGAACTTCTGAGAAAATCAAGATTCCCAGTAAAAGCAGCATTCAAAAAATGTTTAGTTTTCTGCCTCACTGCAATCAAGAAAAAAACAATTGTTTACTCAGAGAGAGAGATTAAGAACAGTTGAATTATTTGCACTAGTGGAATAAAAGCATGAAAAGAATTATTAGCAATGACAGTAGACAAACTAGGTATAATATACACAAATATTTAAATATGCATATATACATAGACAAAGAGATATGGGCATAGAAGCATTGATAAAAGTATTGAACTTTCTGCTCCAAAAATTCAAATTCTCTGCCTCTCATGAATATAAAGATGAACAAAAAACAAAGAAAAATTGAACTAAATTCTGATTTTCTTCTCAAAATTTAAATTCTCCTCCTGAATTTAAATTGGCATGTGCTATATTTTATCAAAAAATATTTGGTGTGGTTTATGGTGTTGTATGTGATTGGTGTTTTTGGTGTGATTTTTCATATTTGTGATGTCTTTTGCTGGTTTTGGAAGAATGGACTTATGCTTGTTGCTGGTTTTGGAGAATATAACTATTGTACATAACTAGAGAATAATGACAAAATAAATTTTTGTGTGCAATCATGAATCCTTTGAGCTTGTCAGAGAGGGAATTGTTGAGAAAGAAGAAATTGGTTGCTTTACTTATGCATTGGTTGTATATTTTACATGTAGCACAGTGGTTTTTTCAGTTACTACTCTTTTAATGACACATGCTCGGAGAAAGTCATTAGCAAGAAAAAATTATACGCTTGATTTTAATGCAAATAGAGAGAGAATTTGTAGGTTGGTTTATGAGAGTGATGTCACTTGCATGGAACAACTTAGGATGAATAGGCATGCTTTCACATTTTTGTGTGAGAAGCTTCAACCAGTTGGTGGTTTGAGACTGGTGCACCTACTGATCAAATAGCCAATGTAGAAACCTCTAATGAATGGACTGCAGGGAGAACAAATTTGGCAAACCAAATGTATGATGAGTGGAGGGCAAGTAGACAACCATCATAAAACCTCGTTTTAACCACCACTGAAACCTCGTATGATTGAAGTGCGTTAAATCTATCTCCACTTGTATCTGTGTATTTTTTTTTTGGTTAAGTTTCTTTCCTTGTTTGTTGACCTGTTTGATTTCTTTGTTCAAGAATATGCTGGTATATGGTATTTGGTTAAGTGCATTGAATGAAATTTTGAGGGCATGTTTTATTTCCCTTTTTCCACATTGATAGGATGGATTCATCTCAAAAAGATAGAACTACAGTAAAAAATAAGAAAATGGACAGAGGATGAGGATATTAAGCTGATTGAGACATTGTTGGAACTGCAAATTGAAAGGAAATTTCAAGCTGAAAATGGTTTCAAGCCTGGTATTTTGAAGGCTATTGAAAAAGTACTTGAAGCAAAACTACCAGAGGCTGGCTTGAAAGCAAGGCCTCATATTGACTCTCGAATCAGGTCATTGAAAAGTAATTTTGGGCTTGTGCATGACATGATTTCTGGTCCTAACACAAGCGGATTTAGATGGGACCCTGAAAGTCAGTGTGGGATGCTTGCTTGCAGGTGAAAACGTTTTTACATTTATTTTAGGTAAGTAGAATGTATTCAAATATTTGCTTATGTTTAGTTTATTAATTTTGTAGAGTCATAAAGAGGCAGCTCGATTTAGGACCACTCTGTTTCCATACTATGACGATTTATGCATCATATTTGGTAAAGACCATGTTACGGGAAAGGATGCTTGTTGATGTTGTAGAGGAGTTAGATAAAGATGGAAATGCCGATGATGTATGTGAAGATATTTTGAATGTGGCAAATGGGTTAGATGACATCTCGGCTTCAATTCTTCCCACTTGTTCAGAAGGCACTTCAAAAAGACTAAGGAAAAAGAATAGTTTAGATGGTGATGAAATACTTATTGAGGTAATGAGAGAAGTTAAAAATGTTTCAGGGGAGATTGGAGAGGCTTTACTTAACTTGAGCCGAGCCATTGGATTAGAGATTAGTGAGAAAACTAAGATGATTAATGAAGAGATACTCAATCTAATTGATCTTACCATGAAGCAGAGGCATAAAGCTTCCCATCTCATTGGTTATGATCATAACACAACCAATATATTTTTCTCTATTCCCGATCATGAAAAGGAAGAATGGGTGAGGAGTCTCCTTAATGGTGAAATTTAGTTGTCTCTATTTCATGAAAAAATCTTATGGCTAGAATGGGTGTTTTAGATTAAACAATACTTTATTTACTTGATACGTATTTATGCTAATATATAGGTTGGAAGACTACTTAATGATGAAACTTAGGAATTTACTATGGTTAGTGTTGGCCATGGTGAAACTTGGTACGTACTTTGTGGCTAGTGTTAGCCATTCTAGATTCACAGGTTATATATTAATTATATTTACGGATTTTGGTTTGATTGGAAGTCAAAAAATTCATGTTAAAGCAGGGGAAATGATAAAAATTCAAGGGAGATATTGTTCAATTTTTTTATTAATTATGTTTATGGATGTTGGTTGGTTGGTTTGATCAAGAAAAAAACAATGTTAAAGAAGGAAAAATGATAGAATTCAAGGGAGTTGTTGTCTGATCTTATTTTCACATAAGTTGTCAATATTATAATAAATAGAAAGAATGAACAAGCAGTATAGATATAGATATAGATATAGATATATTGTATTCAATACTAATTTAGTTGATCTGATTTCATTCTAACAGTCTCAACATATTAACTAAACACTGTAATTGGATTACAACTCTAATTAATAGGTTTTTTTTATGTTTTAATCAAACAACGTAATTAGATTTCAACTTTGATTTTATTATAATCTCGATTACATTACAACCTTGATTACATTATAGTTTTTATTCCATTACCACAACTAAACGAGCCATAAGATTTAGGAAATTGCTTATGCAACAACCATTACCCAAACCACAATTTTCACAATTGTGCCTTTTGGGGTAAAGACTTGTCAAACTATCTAATGTTTTATGACTTATTTTTTATATTTTAATTATAATCAAGTTGATTGATTTTTGACTGTTTGATTTTAATTCAAAACTGTTTAGTATCGTTATCTATGTTTGGTAACAATTGACTGGTGGTATTATTTTTATGGTTATATTATAATTTTAAAATGATTAATATGAATTAATTTACTATTTAAATCTCATAATTAATTAAAAATTCATTATAACCCAAAATTCCCATAAAATAAAATTTATATATTTTTTTATAAATTATAAATTATATATTTAATATTTGTAAATATATATAAATATAAAATAAGCTAACATATGTAGATCTTTATGTTATCATTTCTATAGATCCCATAATTAATAAAAGATTCATAGAAAAAATATTTAACATACAACATACATTATAAAATCCAATGACAAATATTTACATATTTCATACATTATAAAATTCATATATATTATAATGTCCTCAAGTCTCTAGTTATACTGTAATAGTACAGTTATTATTATTTAATTATAATAATGAACATAAATAATATAATCAATGAAAGTAAAAATAATACAGTGCCAACAATAAGATAATATCTCATCATGGTGCAACCATAAAACTTAATGCGTCGTGGCACATTACCTTATGCCACAATAGGAATCAATGCCTTAATAGGACAATTGATATAAATAAAGCTATCCTTATGGTTGTTTTAACCAAAATTAATATGCAAATTACAAACATAATACGTAAAATTCAATTCAGTATATCAATTTACTAAAATTTATTTCATATAGATATAAGGGGCATAGATAGAAACAT
The DNA here is from genome assembly GCA_023935145.1 of Bretschneidera sinensis. Lineage (NCBI taxonomy): Eukaryota > Viridiplantae > Streptophyta > Magnoliopsida > Brassicales > Akaniaceae > Bretschneidera > Bretschneidera sinensis. The sequence goes on from CM043699.1 coordinate 28,337,453, forward strand.
TGCTCATTATTCTTAGGAGTGTGAGCAACATATAGTTGCATATGCCCACTTCCACATGCAAAAACTATGGACCGTGTCAAAGCAGTGCATAATTATTACCAGCTATTAAAATGATTTTTTATAATCAATAACCCATTTATTTATAAACCAAATTATTTGTTCAAATCTAACATTTAAAGAAAACGAATAAAATATAAATCATCCTACCATCAAACAAATTCAACCATATCCAACTAACATACAAAGATAAAATAATAGCATCCCAACAACAAATATAAATAACTCAATAATAGAAAACAATATTCATTTGCAAACATCACATAAGTTGACTATGTGAAGGGATGTCAGGTTGAGTGTCACTAAAGGCTTGAGGACGATGTTCATAATGGGTGGCATACGTTTGTGGCCTATATAGACATAGCCTAGTGAATATGGTGGTCGTGGAAGGACAACAAGCCAAGGTGGAGAGGCCGAAAAAATCATTGTTTGGGCATACCCGGTGGAGAGGCCGATAGCCCGGTACCTATAACCCATTCCCATGTGGGGAATAAATTCAGGTGGTGGTAGGGGATCAGGGTGCTAGTATGTCGGGACAGGCAGGGGGAGTGGAGGGCACATTTATCTATTGGGAATTAATGTTCATCGTCTGCTCCATGAAAGCCAACCTGTCGATTCTCTCTCTCTTTCACTCCTCAAGCCAAGCCACATCCTTCTATTATATTCATCCTTGAACAATAAAAATGTATTATAGTACAATATGCTCCCAACTGGTTCCACATCACTAATACCTCTCAGTATATCCATGCATTCATCCAACTGTGCCCCACACTGCTCACACCCAAAGATGACTCAACATAAGCCTTAACCACCTCACACAACTCGGCTATATTGGGATCCACAACAGGAGACTTCACTTGCTGCCTAGATCTTCGCCCCATAGACGTCGATTTGAATGACGTTCTCCACTTATTCTCGACCCCTTCATTTACACTTATCTCAGACACCTCCACGTGTTAGGAGAACCCTAGTGGATCTTGTGCCCCCAAACTAGGTGCAGGCTAAGACTCATAAGGTGTGACATTGTCATCACTCCCTTCGTTTTGAGTTTCTTCCTCAATATTTTCTAAGGTTGGATGGTACCATTTCGTGGGTCCCTAAGCATTTTCCCAATGACAATTGTACCCTTAAAGATGGCTTCCATCTACTCTATAGGAGATGGTGGATTAGTTCCAATGTCTTTGCACTTTTAGCTTCTCCCGTGATAATAAAGCAAAAACAAAAATCTTATTAGAAACATTGTGTAAACAAACATAAGAAATGTACCAAATGAAAAACTTAAAATACATGGTGATTGTGAGAATTGGCATGGTAATACTACCTTCACAAAGAGGTCACAAATATTATTCGTAATTGCTATGGCTCTCATGCTCAAGTCTATCCCAATCTCGGTGTAGTCCTATAACTTCTTACATGCAACCCAATCCCTTTTAGCTGGACTTATATGATTCTTTAATTGCTTCTTCATATACGAAATCCACTCAACCTATTAAAAGTATTAATGTAGTCCTAAGACCTTGCAATGAAATATCAATTTTAAAAGGGTTATATTACAATTAACTGAAAGTTTGAGGATGTCTTATGCCAAACTGATATTTCATACACCTAAATGTTTGATATAGATTGTCGGTGCAATTATCCTATATATTGATGACATAGCTCAAAATAGGGTTAAGACACTGGTATTTTTAAAATAATGTATTGAACCAAAAAAAAGTAAAACATGGCATATTGATTATTTTAAAGGAAACTCGAGGTTATTAATTCCAAATAACGAAATTAGAGTTAATTGTCCATCTTTGAGTAATCCTTCCATCAAAAGGGTACATTGGAAGTTCATAAAACCACCATGAACATCATTTGTCATTTACCCATTTTTTCTGCTATTTCCATCTTATACTCCCCGGACCAGAGAACTTATACCTCATGCCAACCAGCAAAGATTTATGTGCTTAACAAAAAACAGTTAAAATAATTTATTTGTAACAAATATAGATTATTCAGAATTAAATTCTACCCAAGCTTTTTTTTTTCCTCTAATATAACCATCTTTGTTTTTAACTTTATATGGACACCTTTATGTTTTTTTATGGAAATGTCAGACTAAATTTGTGTACCATAGTTTTCTATATCATTAAAATTTTTACACTACAAATAACACAATATCGTTCAAATTCTTTACCATACCCAACTTCCCTAGCAATTTGTACAGCCCATCTTTTCTTGCAATTCATATCACCCAGCAATTCTTACAACTATATGTCACAATGTTATCCAACTCTCTTGATTGATCAACTCTACTCTTTTTACTCCATAGATAGAGAGATATTTTATAGATTAGTAATAACTTGTATGAGACCCAACTGAATCTTTGCTAGTCATAGCCACATGGTTATGGCTGGAAGAGAAGGGATTCCTCAACATTATAGACAAATTGGTGGGCGAAGATGATGTTTTTTTTAATAAACTAGCTAATGAAGCTGCTTTATACTTGAAATTTCTAGAATCCATCACCCCTCCTAGGCCACTTAATGGTGGTGGCATGAACCACACAACATCTGCCATGAAAAAGGAGATCTCTATGCTATTGATTTATCAAAACATGTACAGTGCCATCAATGGTATTAAAAATATTCTTAATACCATTTGTGCTACTAGTTTTACAAATATTTTTCCTACATGTCATGGGAATCAGCATATCTATAGTAATTTTAAACCAACCTATCTATATTCCTGGTTTCTCTTATCCAATATTTTTTCCATTCCTATAACTCTAGAGCCTCCTGATGATGATTTTCTTGTTGGGGGAATATGGGACTAGCACCTTACTAGTAGTGTCTTAAAGAATGGCATAAGAATGTTTTTGACTTTCTCTCAAGGTTTTTCAATCTCTGAAGACGAAATGAATGACTTTTTCACGTAAATGTTTGATATTGATTGTGTACAAAACTTTTACATAGGGAGCATACTCACCGAAGAGATCAATTTTGCTCTCATTGAGTTTCTTGATAATCAAAGCAAATAATTAAAGTACTTATTACCTTATTTTATATCTATTTAATTATATTTAATATAACCTTTATGGAGATACAAATTAGATAATCTATCTCTTTGTGTTAAATATAAAAATATTATTTATCTAATTTTATTCTTTAATATTCATAAGGATAAGGATATATAGAACCATGATAATTGAAAATCTGATATGTTAAATCATTTATGACATATAGAAACAACGATCATTTTTTTTACTCTTTCTCTTTTAACAAACTATGGTCATTCTACTTATGAAAGCATAACACTACAAGGAATTTTATTATTTATAAATTGAATTAGGAAGCTTGATATCTAGGTCATGAAGTCTTTTATGGAATGTGTATATTCAACTTAATTAGGATGTAAAATTCATGTACTTCATTCTTTGTAATACGCCTAATAAGGGTAAATTTAGAACTATATATCTATTGCATTGAATTCTCTTAGCATCTTTAATTACTTTAATTATGTTCTTAATTTCCTGTTGAATGGCCTTTTATCCGCAAGTAATTACTTTTATGAGCCTTTTGATTTGTCAACCATTCCTTTGAGTTGAAGCCTTAAACTGACTTCTTGGTTAAGTGACACCTTAGCACCTGTTTGGTAGAGACTTATAAGATTACTTATGCTACTTATTTGCATTTTAAGACCTACTTATCTCAATGTTATTGTTTGCCAAAATAAGACAGATCTTGTTGTTTTGTGACTTATATAAGTCAGTTTTTTGTCTTACTTCAGTCACCTATCAAAATTAACATTCTGTTACTTATGGAAGGCTAATAAGTTACCTTTTAGGGACTTATAAAAAAATATAAAAACACACACTGACATTTCTCTCTCTTCTCCTCGATATCATTGTGACAGAGTCTATGTCTCTCTCTCATCAAAACTCGTCAAGAAATCCTGGCATTCTACCTCTAGCTCACCAGAATTTTTTCGTCGTTTTCTTCTCTCCTCGTTTCGACGATCAAAACTATATCAAGTATGGATATTTTTTGTTATATAATTAAAACTAGAAATTTCCTTGAGCATGCTTCGATTTCCTTGAACGATAATAGATATGGTTCTTTGTAATTCTTCTTCTTTGATTAGAAATTCATGTTTTCTACTATGCTTCTTCATTCGTCTTCCTTCTATTTATGTTTTTTTCGATTTGGTTGGGTACTGATTTCAGGGCTTTCATTGTTAAATAGTGTATGCAATATTTTTTTATTATAAATATGACTGTAATTCCATGGATTTTTCTCTTCTTCCTCATCATTGTTGCACCAATTTATATGTTTTTTGTTAAATTATTTAAATTCTGATTTTCAGGGTTTTGATTGTATATATTTTGTTAGTGATTTTCTTTTTATTTTTCTAAAAATTTGGCTAGAGTAAGACTGTTTCTATTCATTATGTAATTTTTTTTTAGTAATTGTGAATCATTATTTTTTGTTCGATTATTAGAGATTTTCTCTACTACTTGGTCTGTTAGTAAGCACATAAATCTTTCCTAATTGGTATGGGGTATAAGTTCTCTGATATGGAGAGTATAAGATGGAAATAGCATAAAAAAGGCAAACGAAAAATGATGTTTATGGTGGTTTTATGAACTTCCAATGTACCCTTTTGATGGAAGAATTACTCAAAGGTGAACAATTAACTATAATTTCGTTATGCAGTAATAACCTTAAGGTTCCTTTAAAATAACCAAAATGCCATGTGTTTACTTTTTTTTGATTCAATACATTATCTTAAAAATGCTAGTGTTTAACTTTATTTTGAGCCATGTCATCAATATATAGGATAATTGCACCGACAATACATGTTAAACACTTGAGTGTATAAAATATCAGTTTTGCGTAAGACATCTTCATACTCACGGAAGATATCAAATTTGCTCTCATCAAGTTTCTTGATAATCAAAGCAAATAATTAAAGTAGTTTTGACCTTATTTTATACCTATTTAATTTATAATTAATATAACATTTATGGAGGTACAAATTAGACAATCTATCTTTGTTAGATTAAAAATATTACTCATCTAATTTTATTCTCCAATATTCTTAAAGATATGTATAGAACCATTATAATTAAAAATCTGATATTTTAAATCATTTATGACTTATGAAAACTATAATTTCTCTTTTTATATTTTTCTTTTTTAAGAGAAAGCTTGACACTACAAAGAATATTATTATTTATAAAGTGAATCGGGATGCTAGATATCTAGATCATGAAGTCATTAGCATTAACAAGAAAATGCATAAAATCATGAACCAATGGAAAGTGCATATTCAGACTTAATTGTGACGTTATATTCCCGTACATTCTTTGTAATACGCCTAATAAGGGTAAATTTAGAACCATATATCTATCGCGTGAAAATTTCTTTAAAAGCTTAATTCAATCAAACCTTCGCTACACTAAAAAAATCAAACATAAATAACTTGTAAACTTACAAGATTCAATGATGAAACATTTAAAATAATTTCTCTTACATATTTCCAAAAATTTATTGGCCCGTATACAATTTGATATTTTATGTCTAAATGCAATTTACTAAAACAAATATTTTGAACAAAGAAACCATAATCGAACTAATAACTAAAATGCATAGATATTTCAAACCAAATGCAAAAGCTAAATTTTGGGTAAAACGATTTTTCTGTAATCGTTTTGCCCAGCCCTCATCGGCTAAAGAAAATAATATATAGTACACATACACTAAACCTGAAATCCAATTTTTCACCATAGGCTGCCCAGACACATCCAGACGATATGAAGGAATTAACAATTGATTGATCTAATTGTTAAGATGCACGGATGAACACGATGAGAAATAATAAAACCATTTGCACAGCTACATGTCATATAGCCTACCATTTAAACCATAAAATTATGCACTAGAAAGGTGGTAAATAAAATTGCAATTACAATATCCCTATTGCTTTGATCCGCAAATCTGTTGCTAATACTGCATGACAAATAATTTCACAAGCAACTCTAAAAAGATGTCACCTAAAGAAAGAAAATTCCCTAGCAGTAGCTCTGGCCGAAGAGTTTTTAAAAAGGTACAATAAGGCATAAGCAGTTTAAACAACACAGTAGAGCAACTGCCCTGACAAGTTTGAAGAGCAAACACGTGAAGGGTATGAAGCACCCACGTAAACTGTCTCTAGTCGCATAGCCTCCATTGGAACAGAGACTTCAAGATGGCACTGCATAAAGAAATATACTTAAAAAGTTAGTGCACATCATCCTCAAATACATGTTAAACATTTACAAGAAAACAAGATATGAAATTTAAAAAAATAAATAAATAGATCATAAGCGAGTTGTTTAAATGTAACTTATATCATCAAAACATAGAAGTTTTTAGAGTTAAAACCTTTAAAAACTTTTAAGTTTTAGTGATTTAAATTGCATTTAAACAACTCCCAAACAAGTCTGAATTAATAACAACTTGATAGTTGAGAAAAATGTGAGCACCGGTGAAAAAGATTAATTTTATTAGTGACGAAGATAAAAATAGGAGAACAATAGCAAAGGATAGTTGGGCTGCACCAGGTCACCAAACATACCCAACGGCAGAAGAAATTAATCATAGTGGGATGAAGGTATATATCATTTCAAGGAAAATCTAGTTACTCTACGGGATCTATCTTTAAGTAGTCTGTGGAATGGGCCTTTGAAAAAGTGAAGAGCGACACCTAGATTAATTTACTGAGAAACAAGCAAGTCCTTTCTGTCCCGTAGAGTACCAGAAAACAAAGGAAAATTTATAATAATTAAAGGACTGTCCAGCTCTTACTAAGTGCTGATAACAGTCAATCACTGATAGGCACAAATTAAAAAGCAAGAGAGTACCAGCTTTTAAAGCAATAGACCTTTAAAAAGCAAGAAATAAACACAATCAGTTTAATAAGATAATAATTATCTTTTGCTTCAACAGAAACTATGTTTGCTCAAAAGCAGATTAACCATATCAAACATAGAAGGCTTGAAGGACAACATACTGTATGTAGATGTATCAATCTGCTCTGGTAGCTCCTTTATGTCCACCTCAAACCTTTCTTGAACCTGCAATAATTGATGAAAAAAATTTAATTGCTAAAACATTGAATGACAAAAAAAATGTAAGCAAAGTTATTCAATTGTGAACCTGATTGAGGACATCAGAGTCTGAAGCCGATGAAACAAACGTAATTGCAAGACCTTTGGTGCCAAACCTACCAGCTCTACCAACCTGCCACAGACCCAGCATGCAGAAACACCAGTCAGAATCCTCAGAAATAACAATGATGAGGAATAACATCAATAGGTAATGTGAAAGTAATTAAAAATAATCCTACCCTGTGAAGATACGTATCGGCAGAATCTGGCATATCATAGTTGATGACAATGTTAACACGTTCAATGTCGATACCCCTACCAACCAAATCTGTGGCCACAAGAATTCTTTTATGCCCCTCCTTGAAACCCTTGTAGCGAGTCAACCTACAGATGACACAAATCTGCTTAATAACTGCTATATCCATCTAGATAGTAACAAGCAAAGCTTGATAACTGTAAATTCCAAAATAGTTATTTCCATCAATGAAGCAACATACCCTTTCACGCACTACTAAAGGCCCAGAACCAGCAAGGGGGGAGGAAAGAGAACATTAATCCATGACTACATAATTAATATAAGATGAATATAGCCATTTAGAAATAGCCACACGCTATTTTATCTGACGTAGATTATATATCAAGAAACAAACACATTATATAAAGCAACTTTTTTTTTTCAGTATATGGTTTATAGTAACTAATACACTTTACAATCAATATACAGTTCGTTTTACAAATTATTCACCGACGACACTTCATAAGGACAAGCAACAGATTTAAGCAAAAGTACACTGATCCTCGAGCATATATAATTATATCACCAAAAAACTACAAAGAAACAAACAGATGAATTGAGCTAAGCTCGGGAGAGAGAAGTGTGACCCTATGAAACATAAAAACAAGAAATAATATAAATACTAAGCTACAAAAACAACTCAACTGTCTTGAGTAGTGCAAACCCACAAACCTATTATAAGGAAACAAGAAGTGTTCCTTGAAACACAAAACGAACATGAAAGATCATTTAACAAATCCCATCACACCAAAAGAAGAAAAAAAAAGCCTCAACTCAAACTAATTCACCCAAAACAGGAAAGTTTGACCAGCGGTTAACCCAAGTAACTTGACAAAAACATTTCTTCAGGAAAAACTCAAGCAAACTCATCAGAAAGTACTGCTGTACGAAAAGACAAAGTTTAGTTAAATCGGGAGCAAGCCATAACAAATTAAAAATTTAACAAACCGTATGGAGGTTGGTCCTAGAAGAGAAGCGATAAAAATTGTTTATTTTCAAATTTTTCGCTAGAATAAGACTTAATGAAACCCTCCAACCAATCTAATTGGGAAAAAAGACACTTCAAGCCAGATAAACCAGATCTTACTACAAGAGAATATAAAGTATCCCCAACATAGTTCAGACAGAATCATGAGAATATAAACATAAACCGAACCAATGCTAATGTAACATGTGAATGCACAAATATAAGCAAGTAAACAATTTGCAGCATAATGTCAACTACATAATGAACATAGTAAAATGACAATTGTCGCTGTCAAAGTCCTAAGGGCATCCAAAAAATAAAAGGAAAAGAGCAATCTGGAAAACAGTGATATAATCAAAAGGGACTCTGCGATCAGATTTGACTACTTATGTGCACGTGCCAACCTTTCTTCTTGGGACATGCCAGAATGGATGCATATAGACGGGAAATTACACTCCACTAGTAACTTGTTCAACTCAGCAGCTCTGTTCACACTTTTGACGAAAATAACAACTTGATTGAAGTCCAATGCATCAAGGAGGTCATTCAGCTTGCGATTTTTCTCCATCTCGCTCAATTTGATGTAGTGCTGTCATTTAAGGTAATTCAATAAGGAAGAAGTTTATTAATTATAAAAAATTGAAAAAATAAAAATCAAGACTCCATACACATACCTGCACAAGACCATGAAGGGTCAACTTGGCCTCATCATCAACATATATTTCCATCGGCTGAAAGGAACAAATGTCACAGTAAATCATATTAGGTATTACCTTCCTCAAGCTAATGACATCCAGTACGAAAAGAACGATGGATGGACAGCCCCTGAACTGAGTTTCTCGCCAGTCAGCTTTGTCTCCTTGAAGATACTTTATTTATAGTCACAGCAAGCAAGTGCCACTGTCGCTTAACACGAATTCTATCACACGACAGAACAGCATACTCCAAAAGATACGATCCCCCCACCCTTCTCAATACCCTAACTACAAGACCACCCAATACCCTATCCCAAAGAAAACAAGAGAAAACCAGAAAAATAAGCCAATCTAGAAGCAAGAAGACACAGACCCCACTACCTCAAAACCACCTAAATGTTTTCTGCATTCCCATTGACAATCCCAGAGCAAACTGCAGTACACATAGGATGACTAAATAAAGCCACCACTTACACACAACATCAACGGCAAACATACGCGAGCAAGATGCCTGATTCTTAAAACCTAAAGAACTCTTGGAGAAAGCGGGCATTAATAAAAAAGATAAGACTTCTAAATTCAAGTAGTATTGGCCATACATCTTGCATAAATTTCTTGCAAACCGGTCGGATTTCTTTGCTGAGTGTTGCTGAGAACATCATAACTTGTTTATCATGTGGGGTCATCTTGAAGATCTCCTGCACATCTCTCCTCATGTCTGCAGAAAAAATAAAATAAACAATGAGTATGGGAAACATGGATTTGGCTACAACATAAAAGAAAACGTAAAACATTTAGATTTTAATTTTACGAGACAGGACTTACCAAGTGATTCAAGCATTTTATCACATTCATCAAGGATGAAATGCCTCACATTCTTCAGGGAAAGGTCCTTATCTCTGGCCAGAGCCAATATTCTACCAGGTGTCCCGACAACAATGTGAGGGCATTCATTTTTCAGCATGTCTTTGTGAATTTTGATATTGACTCCACCATAGAAGACAGCAACTTTGATTTCAGTCAGGTAAGTACTGAACCTCTCAAACTCATGACAGATCTACAAGTGTTGTCAACAAGAAAAGAAAAATAATAAACATCAAGCAAAAGGATAGAAAATGTTCTACAAAGACAACCAAACCAAGATGCAGAACTTTAACATACCTGGTAAGCTAACTCTCTTGTATGACACAAAACAAGTGCAATAACTTGGCCAGGAGTAGGTTCAATTTGCTGCAAAGTAGATAGAACAAAAACTGCAGTCTTCCCCATCCCAGATTTAGCTTGGCAAATGACATCCATGCCCAGGATAGCTTGAGGAATGCACTCATGTTGCACTGATGAAGAACCAAAGAAAATCGCATCGAAGGAACCCTTTGTAAGTAAATTATAACCTCCCTGTTCCTTTAAATGGAAAGGTTTACCAAACCATAATACTTCTCCGAAATCAAGTGTGATAATAGTATATTACCTGAAAAGAGAAACAAATTGTTTACAAGGGAGAACTGAAAACAAACTAAACAAAAAGACCTCAATTTAGCCAGGAAAATATCCAATAAGCATTCTTTAACAACTTCATTTCTAGTGAAATTTCAAATTAGATAATACCAAATTTCTAGTGAAATTTCAAATTAAATAATACCTAATGAATTATCATTTAAGTTAAATCATCATGTATAACCACAAATACCAAAAAGCATATACACTCTCCAGATCCAAGTACTCTTAAATCATATTTATCCACATTTGGGTACATTAACTCATTTCTTAAACCAAGGCACCCTAACATAACTATCATCTTAAGTTTTATTTATTTGGAAAACATAATTTCCTTCTTCCACACTAAAATTTCCACTTTCAGTGGGAAACTTTGTCTCCTAAACATAATTCAGTTGAGTGGAAACAAGACATGGTAAAGTTCATCATAAAAGAAATGACCAAGCCCTAGCTACGAAATGGCAACTCTGGTCAACATAAAACGGTTAGATCTAGGGAAAGAACAAGCCAATGCGGCCAACAGTCAGAAGAAACTCTCTTATAAACTGTTCAAAAATCTTATAGTAATAGAACTTGCAGTAAGATCAAGACATACTAAAAATCAACCAACTGCATTAACAAGATTAATATAGAAAGATGGATGTGGATATTTGCCTTCAGAAGGATGCTCAAACCCTGAATCCACAATAGCCCGAAGAAGCTCTGGTTTCAAAAGGAAGTCTCTGAATCCTGAACTGTGAATTCCAACATAACCTCTGCACAAAAGAAATAAAATTATGAACATTTTTTATAAATGAAATAAATAATTAACAAACAATATGTAACAAAGATTTTAAAATTTTCTTTGTTACACCTTTCTCTTCCTCAATCTCTCAACATTTAGAAAGTGTACTAATCTTTTTTCAGACAATTATCCTCGGACAGAGAAAACTAATATGCAAGATAAATATAAAATTTAATTTGAATATATAAAACATCCAAGTCGCACAAAGTTTCCCATCGACCAAACATTAAAACAAAGGTTAAAGAGAAAATCCGATAGCAAAATATTATAAGTGACTACTCACTTCTTGGCGGCCTCGCCATTGACTTTAGTGGTGATGGAATCTGGGGCTTTTTCTTCTTCTTCCTCGTAGTCGAGAAGCTCCTCCTCATAAGCATCGTTGTCCCTTGTTTCTCCCATATTCTACACATAGTTACAAAAAGTAATTTAGGGTTAAGTTTAAATGGAATCGAACCAATAAATGGGGGAAAACTATGAAACATTAAGATTCAGTTCAAAACATTTAAGAGGAAATGGGGTGTTGGTGATAAATTTGAAGGAAAAAAAATAGGGCTTTACAGTAGAACTTCAACGAGGAAATATAAACTAGGGGTTTACGGAGAAATTGAAGAGAGAAGGAGACATGAGAGATTACCTATTAGCCTGGATTTGGGCTTTAGGGTTAGGGTTTGGAGAGTCTGCAAAGTAAAAAGGTTAGACCTGAAAAATAGATTTGAGAGTGGAGAGCTCGAAGATACAACGAAGACTAATAGGGTTACGCGATTTGGGAGCGGAGTATATAAAGCAGCGAGGTCTTTTAGGTTGCCCAAAATGCCCTTCATGTTTGATATTTATTGCGATTGTTGCACTAGGTCTTTTTAGCCTGCTGGCTTGAAATGGTATCTATCAACGGCCGTTCTCAGCCCACGGCGTCAAACCCCCGTTTTTACTTTAAAAGGCAAAAAGGCTTTAAAAATGATTGTTTTTTTTTAGAATCTTTGCACTCCTTTAGTTTAAACGAATATAATTTTATTGATTTTTAAAATTTATTTCAATTTTATAAGTTATTATGTTGGATTTGCTATTAAAGTATAAAATTTATTTATAAATAAATCGATCATATGTTTGATTTGTTTAATAAAAATGTATAATTTATTTTAAAATTTAATAAATTTTTAATAAATTCTCTCTAAATAATAGAGTTTGCAAATGAGCCTATAGACATGAGGTTTTATAAACGAATTTTAAGTAAACTATATCAAATATAAAAATTTATTCAAGTTCATTTATAAAAAAACTCTAATTTCAATTCATTTGAAAATGAAATTCGAATTCATTTACGAATAAATTCTAATTTCAATTTATTTTCAAACTAAACTGAATTTTATACCTGATTTTATATAAAATGAAGTGCAAAAATTCAACATGACAACAACTCATAACAGATCCATCAAGTATTTATAACTTTTAAAAAAAATCTTTCAAAAAGTTTGTTTTTTAAAATATTTCCTCATTTTTTTTGTATGAATAAATTATATAATTTTTGTAGAATTCATTTGAATTCTATAAGTTAGTGTGTTTGATTTGATAATAAAGTGAAAATTTCATTTATAAATGAATTGACCATGTGTTTGGTTTATTTAATAAAAATATAAAATTCATTTGAATGAATTTTAGTATAATTGAATAAGTATTTGACAAATTCTATCAAAATTGATAAATTTTGCAAATGAACTTCAGACATAAGGTTTTATAAACGAATTCAACAATTTAAGTAAAACTATATAAAACATAAATATTCATTCAAAATAAAACATTAAATAATTTATAAATAAATTTTAATTTTAATTTATTTCTAAATGAACTGAATATTTAATTTCACGGAATGAAAAATCTAGTCTCATACTGTTCAATCAAATATTCATAACTAGATGATATTTATCTTAAATATGAAAATCAAAGGACCTCCTAAAAACAGCGCATCCACTTTAGCCCGCTTCAAGGGAACTGATCAGCCTTTTCTGAGACCCAACTTTAGCAGCTCAGGAGATATACAGGTTGGGCTGTTGACAACCTTTGAGCCTGCAGAATCTGGGCTTTTATTGACCCAGAGCTCTAGCTCTTGCGACATTTCAGCATACCAAGTCTATCGACTGATCGCCAACCATACAAATTGTACTACTCAACTGAAGAGAATCATATAAAAGTATCAAAATGGCCTCTGCTTCATGCTTGGCTCCTTTGCTTCCCATTAGAGCCTCACAAAAACCATGTAAATCTCTCTCTCTCTCTCTCTGTACACCAATACCCATCTTTCTTTAATTTGTTCCATAATTACAGTGTCTTGTTCTTAAATTTCCTATGCTTAAGGATGTATGTAGGCAATTCTAACAAGCAGAAGGTCTTTTGGAACCATAATGTGCTTCAAGAAATTCAATTGCCAAACTTCACTTTGTGAAAGCTAAGGTCAGACCTTCCTTCAATGAAAATTGTAATTATAATTCTTAATTAGCCTTCGTTCTTCTATTTGGCCAGGAAAAATAAAAGTTGTGTTGCACTTCAGATAGAATATTTGTCATATTTTCTTCCTGATTCTCTTTTGGTTTGATAACATAGGCAGCAGCATCAAGTAACAAAAACACGAAACCAAATAGTGTCATCTGTGCTGATTGTGATGGAAATGGTAATACAACAAGCTCTAAGTACATAAATACTTGATGGGATGTAAAATCATCTTATGTGAAAACCCTCTTGATTGTATGTAAATTATTGGGCAAATTCTTTCCCTTGAGAAATAACAAAGTTTAGAAGGAAGGAGTATGCAGCTTACACATATATATTTTTGTTTATAATTACCAGGAGCAGTTCTGTGCTCACAATGCAAAGGTAGTGGAGTGAATGATGTTGATCTCTTCAATGGGCAATTTAAAGCTGGTGACTCATGTTGGCTTTGCGAGTAACCACACTTCCAAGTTATGTTTGAACTTTGATGCCTTTCAGTCTTTAATTCCCCTCTAGTAAACTGTAATCTACTACTCTTGGTAACATATTAAAATCCAACAACTTCAGTCTCCAAATTGTAGCGAACTGCTTTAAGGTTGAAAATAGTACATGTGGTCTGAAAGAAAAAAAAAGTTCAAATGACCCATTTTTCTTGGATCAATTATTGTTCTGAAACCAGGAAAGCTGAGAGGATCATCCAGTTTTTGATCATGTTATTGCCTTGAATTAATCAACAATTGACAACTTCAGTTTTTGATCACCCATTTTTCTTGAGATGCTAATAGTTCTTGATGAACTCACTCATCTGTCGTTGGAGCAAGCGAGTTGCCTCAGATTCAGGATTGAACACGTGACTCCAGTTCTGCTTCCATAACTCCCCTTTCTTTCTAAAAAATCCAAGCCAGCAACATAAATCACCACTGCTGGAAAATCACTCCATTCAGGTGCATAAACTTCTTGCATCTCAAAATTACATCCGAAGTAATCACGATTCGACCCTTCTGGTTTGCTTAACCTCCAAAACATATCATTGCTTGCCACATCTCCTGCTGCCCCATCTGATATCTCTCTTTCAGTTCTATTTTCACTGCCAAAATAAGGATGTATCAGTAACAACCCTTTGATGTTAATAACATGAGAAACCCTTTTTCGGATTTCTCTAACAGCAACATGGTGAGCAATGTTCCCCTCCAGCACTGTCTCCGGAGAGGAAGACACGGGAGAGATCAGCTTGCTTGAGCCATGGTTCAGTACTGCTAATGACTTTGTGGCATAACCATTGAAGTGAGCTGTAACAATCATCATAAGCAATGGGGAGGCCATTCTCTGGTGCCAAGCGATCGTCAATGGAGAGGACAATAGATTTTGATTTGACAGACAAGTCTCCAAGGAAATGGTGAAAGCCAAGCCATGTGGTTGAGCCGAAACAAAAACCACCACCATGGAAATAAACCAAAACCGGGAGCTTACTAGAAAAACCAGCTGGAGTATCAGGGAGGAAGAGTCTGCCAGTGACTGGCTTTGATGGGTCAATGATCACATCCTTGGATTTGTATCCATTGCATGATTCTGATGAGGCAGAGGCTAATTCAGGAGCAAAGCGCAAGGTGACCAAGGCCTTGAAGAGATTTCATGGGGTTACGTATGTTTAAGAATGTAAAAAATGGATTGCATGAAGAAATAAGAATGTAAAAAATGGATGAGGCCCAAGATTCATGAGGTATCTTATATCTGGCGAGGAATGAATTGAAAAAGTGACACGCGCCAGGTAGGGGTCGAACCTACGACTTTCTGCTTAGGAAACAGACGCTCTATCCACTGAGCTACAGGCGCTAGTTACTGAGATATAGGAAAACTAATTTTATTTGTAATATAAAACTTTAACCACTGAACTTATGAACAAATTAAAATAATTTAACACAGCTGTTGGTAAAAGAAAAGATTTATTCTTTTGATTTATTCCATTTAAAAATGATTTTTAAACCAATCATAAATAAAAAAATAATCTTATAAAAAACATAAATATCTAAATATCAAAAAGTATTTTAGTATAAAAGAACATCAATTATTATTTTTTTCTATATTTTGTTTCAGTCTTATATTTATTTCTCTCCATCTCTCCATTAATAAGTAATAACTATCTATTTTCTCTACTCTCCTTCTCTCCCTCCCCTTTCTTTATCTTTCTTTTTTGAAGCTGTAACAGCTTTCTATTTCTCTCTCGCAATTTTTTACCTTTTTGTATGCATGATTTTTTTTCTCACTTTTGTAGGAAAATTGAGAAATTAACGAATTATGAGTTTAGATTTGTAAAATATTTCTCATTCCAACGTACTATTAAAAAGATAAAAAAAAATAAATTTTTTTTTTAACTTTTTTAATATTATATTAAAAAAATATATTGTTTTCAATTTGTGTTAAAATATCCAAATTATTGAAAAAATTGTTCAAAAAAATATAGATAAAAAAATTTCGCAACTAAACACCCCATTAGAGTTCCTCAAAATGCCATCAAAACACCAGAAACCAAGTAAACTAATTTGGCAAGGCCCCCAAAGGTTCCATTAATATAGATAAAGTCGGAAGTCACAATGAAAACAAGCTATAGTAACAAAAAAGTTTTGACACTCCTAAAGCCAAATGCACATCCTTGATCTTCCAGTAATCAAATTTCTACAGGAAAACGTTGTCCAAGTATCAAGGAGCAGTTTGATTAAGACATACAACAGCTGTACTCCGAATCTAGTGTTAGCCAACATATGATAAAGATTAAAAAACAAAGAGAAGAGAAGACTGAAATGTCAGAATTTCCATCACTTATTCCCCAAAAAGAAGACTATTTGGCAGCTTGTTCTAAGACGGGAATTTTCTTCCATTCCTCCACCGCATTATTATGCAAAGGAGGGAGCGAGAACATGCTTACAGTCGAGCTTTCACTACGTATTTCCTTCAAAACACGCAATGCTGATAGAGTTAGCTTCATGTACATATTCTCCATATGCTCAATCTGTGCAAGTTCTTTAGGCACTCTGAGCAACCTCTCTTTACTTTCCGCAGAAGGTTTGGAGTCAGAACCTCCATTCTCCTCAGTCCCTTCAAGTGAAGCCGATGGCACATTCATGGAGAAAAGACGATCAAGCATCACTTCACATTCCTTCACAAGCTGGTTAAGCACATCAGTTGTGAAGAATGGTTCTTGCAGGACCTTCTGAATGAAGGGCATGCGAATGAGAGCACCAGTACGTTTGTCATATTTCTTTAATATCTTCACTAGTCCTGTGCACAGTATAACAGGGTCAGAAAAAGTATAATCTCAACCTTCCAAACAATAAAGTATCAAGCTAAAGAGAAACTTCACTAATCCTCAGCCAAATGCTTTTCTTTTTCAAGTTTTCTCACTCTCCATCTCCATGTTATTCGACATAGTATCATCTTGTGAAACCTGGTCCTAAAACTTTACCGAATTAGGCAAAATTCTTCTAGCCAATCCCTAAAACCCAACCCCAGAATCCAGACAACCCATTTAAGAAAACCTAATTTAAAATCCATACAATGTTCCTCCCCTCCAGCAACTTCTTTTCCGTTCTGCACACCTTGTCACAACAATTGCATTTATATGACAATTCCTCCATTAAACCATTTTATTACCGTAAAATCTCAAATTCCAGTTTGGTATGGAGTACCTAATTTTCCTTCTGTCGATATGTATGTTATATTCTTCAAATTTCAATTAACATTAAGTACCCCACAAAAGGATTCAGGAATACACTTAAATTCCTTGTAATATACATGATGAAACTTCCCCATCTCCCCAAATAAAGTTTACTCTAATCAACTATGACATTTTTACAACTTTAAACCAAGCACAAGAACCTATCAGGCCGACTTAAGATGCTTTATAAATTTCCATCTAATCGGCATGAAAACCATGTGAAAAAGTGAAAATGTTCCATGCTTGTTTATTAAACTTGAAAGAGCACTGCACAATCTGCAGGAAAACTTGGGCCAGATTTAGGAAAATAGACTTCAAAGACACTCGCACTTACAGGAAGGTTGCACTTCCATTCTATTCAGTAAAACTAAAACATCGTAGGAAATACAAACAGAACATTGAAAAAATATGTTTCTTTGATGGAAAAGTTTGTAAGATTTATAGTTTATATAGTATAAAGTGTTTGCACAGGAGATGTTTGGAACCCACTTTAAGTGGGATTAAAGAACATTTTTCTTGAGAAATGTATGCTTTAATCCCACTTAAAGTGAGCTCCCAAACAAGCCCATGGTTGAACTAAAAGAAGACCTATTCTGCTTTATTCATGCTTTGGTCCTAACTAAGTCTCCTCAAGTTGCATCCCTCACCTCATATGAATCCAACACGCCAACCACTATGATATATAGCATCTTCTGTTAAACCATAAGCATGGAA
The DNA here is from genome assembly GCA_023935145.1 of Bretschneidera sinensis. Classification (NCBI taxonomy): domain Eukaryota; kingdom Viridiplantae; phylum Streptophyta; class Magnoliopsida; order Brassicales; family Akaniaceae; genus Bretschneidera; species Bretschneidera sinensis. The sequence goes on from CM043699.1 coordinate 28,355,787, forward strand.
GCACCTAAACTGCTAAACTTCCCAATGAGAATAAAAACATTGAGAAAATCAATGAAACATATTCTATTCACAAAATTAGAACACTAGATTTTTCCAAATCATTTATTTATTTGGATTACCATTTTTTATAATCCAATCATAACATAGGTTCACAATAAACCATGAAAATGAGAGAAGTACCTGTGTAGTTAAGGGTACTGTAATTCTCCAACAAAACCATCTCTCCATGAAAATCCACTATCTCCCTCCCTACTTTCATCAATTCTTCATTTGAATCCTCAGCCTGCACTAACCTATCTTGTAGCTCCTGAATGCCAGCCACAAAATGTAAAATAAAATAAAATAAGGGGGAAAATGTCAAAGCATATGCTAATTCATCCAAGTCCCCGTCCAGACCAAAATAAAACCCAACAACAATAAATAAAATATGCAAATAAAGATACAAATAACCAACTCATAAATTAATAGTTTATAACTTTCTATAGATAGATAGATGCAATCCAATGAATCATGCTTAAAAAGCACATTAACTATTGAAAATAAGAAGAGCATGCCATGCATATTAGCACATGCCACAAAACAAAACCTAATGCTATGATGAGCATGGTGATTCTCATAGGTTCAAAACAAGCCAGTTACGATCTATTGGAGAAGGTCCTCTGAAAGAGAATAGCATTAAAGAAAGCAGAGCAATCAGAAAATCTGAAGCCATTAGAGACTTGAAACAACACTCCCAAGACATCCAAAAAGTTGTGTTTCTTAATAAAGTTTCTCACTTCTTATTGTGAACAACGATCATGCCGACATGAAAGAGACAATAATGTGCTCAAATCATCAAGGTTTCTTGTTTATGATGTCAGAATACAGATAGTAGAGTACAAAACAAGCAAAAAGAGGCTATGTTTCAGTTTGGACAAGCATTTTCAGAGGCAAAGATGTTGAGCGAGATGTTTTGTCCTAGTGAGGCGAGGCGTAAGTCCCGATGCATTGGAGATTATGCCTTTCGACTATTTATTTTTATATTTTAAAAATACTATTTATTTAATTAAAAATAATAAAAGCAGTAAAAAATATACTAACAATCAATATTCATACATATTTAAGTAAAAATCATAAAAACTTAAAAGATGTGAATTACCAAGTCTTTTAAAAATATTTTTGACATTGTTTATAGAAATTGTAGTGTTCATTTTCTACTGGCTTGTTATAATGTACACATTTACTCCACCTACATCTTTTTTTGATAAGTACTCCACCTAGATCTTACAATACTCCTATTATGTACTACCATAAGTATTGAATTTGAACTACCATAAGTATTGAATTTGAATCTATCTTTTGCCTCACCTACTCCACATATCAAGAATCTTAACAACACATTTCAAGTAAATCAGTTGATTTTGCTATCATGTGTTGATTGCAAGTCCACATATTTCAAATTGATTTCTTTTATTATATTTATTCTCAAAACTTTTCAAGTTGTCCTTGAATAAAACACCCTCTCTAGTCTCTCCTCTTTTCTTGACATTTCTTTTTCCTTTCAACAATATGTTAAGACCAGATCTGCCTCTGTTCATGGGTATCTCTCTTTAGTCTTATCTCTTCTTTCTCTTCATTCTTCCTTCTTCTTGAAGACTAGGACCGTTCTCTTCATCTTTTTTTCTTCTTTTATCTCTCATCAGCCCTTCTTCTTTTCTCCCCTCTCTAACTCCTTCCCTTCTTGGAGGTCGGGGCTTGAAGATTAACGGCATAAAAGAAACGTGACAGATTCAGCTGCTAAATGAACAGTGATTATGCTATTTTTGCCGAAAAAATAATATGCCCATCAGGCGTACACTCTGCCATGAACACGGAAAAAGACATACGCTTAAGCGAAAATCTTACGCCTTTTAGGAGGTACGCCTAAATTTTAACGCTCCAAAGCTTTTCATCGTTGCCTCACACTGAGAGACTTCCCAAGGCACGCCTCACAAACGCCTTTTGAAAAATTGGATTGGACCCATATAACAAGATTAATAAATAAAATATTACTAATCAATATGCTCAAGTTTCCCACATAAGCAAAATTGCAAAGTCAGTCATTAATTATGGCACAGAACATTCTAAATAGTGTAACCCAACAAAACACAACATATATTATTCACAACTATTCATGGTTTTGCATTCATCGTTACTTTGAAAACGCTAAATTCCATTCACTTCATATTCAAAGTTTATTCTCGGTCTTTTATTACTAAAAAGATGAGTCAATGGCCAATAAAAAGTAAAATATGCATGATCACTGCAGAATAACACATGATATCATTGTACCTTTAAATAATATGCATAAATTCTCAGCTAAGAACTATTTTTTTTAATGATCAATAGCCAAGAACTATTTTTTTAAAACAAAAAAGAATGGCTACTCAAACTTCAAGTAAAAAAGCTAAGTGATGAGTAATTAATAGATCAACATATCCCGTAGTAACTCAACATTTAGGGCGTGTTTGAATGTGCTTTCTATTTACTACTCTTAAAGCACATGTTCTCGAAATTAAAAAGTAACAAATGTTCTTTTATTGTTTTCCCGGTCAAAATATGTTTAAATAACTATAACCACAAAGCAGTTTTTAAATAACAGTAACAGTGAAGAATGAGTGAAAGAGGAATGTTTCACTGAGTATCCTATCCTGATGATCGGCCACAGCACACGCGATTTTCACGAGCATTATTTTCAGTAGCATTCAATCGCGCAGGCCGTGACTCACTATAGACTTTTTAAGGGTGAAAAAAATTAGAAAGAAGCTGTTTTCAGAGACAAAGGTTTCTTTTTTTTTTATTATTTTCAAAACCATTTTGTTAAAAACAGTTTCCAAAAAATGGAAAAACACTAAATTGTTTACTTCAGATAACAGAACTATTCCTCAAAACAGCTAACCAATCATGTCCTTAATTTCTCGTCTTTCAAAATATTATAAATGCCTATATTTTTTTTCCTGATGTGCAAAAGGAAAAAAACATTAAACACAACATCTCAACACAAAGCCAAGCTACAATAATAAACTCATGAAACACGAATTTCCCCTATTCCGCTTAGCCCTATTCCAAAATCATAATCAAATCGACAAATTTATACACATACTATAAAAATCGAATTAGATAAAAGGGGACAAAAAGGTACCTTCCATTTGATAACATACTCCTCTTCTTTTTCAACAAAGAACGCGTTGAACTTCTCCACCTCCTCCTCCAACAACCTACCGAAATCGATCACCTCCTTCGACACCTCACCCTCCTCCCTGCATCCGCTGCAATCTCCGGCATCAGTTGGATCATCTTCCACCTCCAATCTGGGTCGTTTGCTCGGCGGCTGCTCTCCGTCTTTAGGACAAATCAACTTCAGATGCTTCTTCAAATCCTTATACGACAAGAACTTGTCCCTCCAGTCAGGCAACGTCTCCTCGATCAATATGCTGAGGCTTTTCCAGAACTTCATGGTTCCCGCCCCGTAGAGAATACCGACTCGCCTCTCTCTTTCGCCGGCAGACACGAGGGTTATATTCCGGTGATTAACAGTTTTGATAAGCTACGGGTGCGTCTACGATAACCGACGAGAGAGAGAGAAAAACATGCTCCTAATATACTTTTAGAGAGAGAAATAATTAAGTTGTAATTGGAATATTCGTGAGGAGGGAATGAGAATATACTTTTTTGGGCTTTTATTCTTCTTTGGTGTAACCGTTCCTACGGTTACTAGGAGCTATAGCAATCACCCCTCGCTGAGTCGTTGTCTCTCTCTTCGTTGTCTCAAATAACGAACGAAAAAATGCCATGTCATTTGCCCCTACTTTTTTTTTAATGACTAAATGTACCATATCAAAAATATTGTTTTTTTTTAAAAATAAAGATGGTTAAACACTCATAATAAATTATAATTGTTTAAAAATTTGAGCTGTAATTATAATTTAAGTGTTTTTTAAAGATTAAAACCGGTAGCTCGTTTCAATTTGCATCCTTAGTATGCCTTGCTGCCCTACATGTAGCATGGCTTGCTCTTCTGGTGACAGGTGGAAACACTTGTTGTCAGTTTTTTTTGTTTTTTAAATTTTATTTTTTGCATATATATATGTATATTATTTTAACTCTATCTCATATTTATTAAAGTACTTTTTTATCTTTATTTTACAAATACTGGTATTACACAGCTACTGGCAGACTTGCTGTGGCCAGATTGGCTCTTTTGCTTGGGTTTTTGTTAAGGAGGCAAAGGTGAGGGAAGGCAGAGGCGAGCTTTGGCCCTAACTTTGGCGGCTAAGTCTATAACAATGCAGGTGAGTTCGAAGAATTGTCGTTGGATCACCGAAATGATAGGATGCAATGTATGAGATGCTTTGTGGTTCTCCTAGAGATTTTCTTCCATTGATTCGCGATGGGGAGGTTGTGCGCGCCTGGTTTGCTTGTCGGTAGACCCATGCGGATTTTGACCAAGGGCGACATGTTCAGAGATGGTTGGGAATCGTGAACCAGATTGCTGGCTATGGGTGTTCATTTGCATGACAGTCGTGTTGCTACTGGCAATGCTTTTGCAGGTGTTTTTGGGTGGAATGACAACATATGAGTTCTAGTTCTTCTTCACTTTCTCTACAAAAGTGATAGATTATGGTTTTCTCGCGGAGGATGCCAATTTGTTGATGCCAAAAATTTACCGCTAGGTGATAGGGCTGGGACACTTAATCTGCGTACACGAAACAGATGACGGTAATCTAAAAGTCATCGGAGGGAGAAAGGAAGGTGATGCCTCCAGAGACCCTCCGATACCTAAATTAGCTTTGGATTATTAGGAGTAAAAAGGGGAGAGTAGAGAAAGCAGTGTTGGTGTGTAAAAAATAAATAATGAATGGAATAACGCGTACCTTGAAGATCTTATACATACCATCTGTGAAGGAATCAATTTTGTGGGTCGTTGTAATAATTTGTTTTTCAAAAGAGGGGAATGTGATCCCCAGAATATCGCGTATGAGTGGATGTGCATGGGTGTGTGGGAGAACAGCTGGCTATAACGGCTTCGTGATGGAATTACTCCCATGCCTTTTGCAAGACGTCATCATTCGGTTGCATGATTCTTTGATGACCTCTCTGTTCTCATCATCCGCCATGTGTATCAATGCTATTTGAGGGTAAATTTTCCCCACATCAACTCCTCAAGCCTTTTGCTATCTTCTATTGTAAGTGCTATAATTATGCGAAGAGTTATGAAATTTATTTTTTCCTTAAAAAATTAATTATAATAGATGATTGATATTTAAACATCGTTAGAATATGTAAATGAACTCTTTTTAAAGAGAAATTTTTATCTGCATCTGGTGCAAAACACTGTTTTTGTATAAGGTGAAAATTTTATTAGTAATTATTAAATAACTTTATTGGTAGCATGAATAATAATTGTATAGACGTTATTAATAAAGTTACTTAACAATTACCAATATAGTTTCAATCCAATACAAAAATATTATTTTGCACCGCAAGCACATAAGAATTTCTCCTATTTAAATGTGGTGCAACTTGGGTTGCTTTATCATTATTTTTTGCCATTAGTGTTAACCTTTTGGGCTTCTATTGAGAAGCTATGAATTTGAAAAAAATGTTTAAAAAATTAAGAAAATTTTGTGATCTTTCTCTTTTGTGTTATAACTTTTATATAAAATGTTTATTTTAAGAGTGAGCTTTTATATAAAAAGTTTAAAAAATAAATAAAGTAAAATTTTAATATTCTAACATTAAATTTTTATGTATATATTTAAAACAACATTCTTGTGTGGCATGGGGACACGACTGCTTATAAAATATTTTAAATTATTATATTTTGGTATAATTTTATTAGAATTCCTAAATGATTTATTTTTATTTTTAAGCTACTTAAGTTATTTACATAAACAAAGGGTTTCTCTTAGTCTATTATCAATAAAATCTTAGCTTTTTTTTTCATGGAATCAAAGCAATCGATCTTGTCTTGAGAATTGAGATTCGGCACAGCGGTCTAATGTCCCAGGCACTGCCGTCGTCTTGTTCACTGCTCCGGTCATATCCTTTTTCTCTTTTCTAACTATTTTCTTAATTACTCTTTCTCTCTCAACCAGTACTTACCTAGCCTTCTCCTTCTCTACTACAAATCAATTTCCTATTACCAATCTATTATTCTCTCAGTACTTGTGCAGTTCTGCCTCACTAAACCGTGATCATCAAATTGTGACCATAAAACACAATTTTTTTTGCTCGCTTTCTGCTATTCAAACAGTTCCAAATATCATTACTCTTTTCAAAGTAATAAATAGTTTTCGGATGCGATTTTACCGTTTCAAAAAATATAAAAAAAAACTTTTATGGTAAAGTTATCCAAAATGTATATAAGGAAAGAGTATATAAATATACACACTTAATATGAGTACAATTATATGAACACGAATACACCATAAATGGTACTAAGGATGGTGCTTTGGCAACATCCACGCGTTTGTGTGAGTCGTTGGGTACTTGTGGCACATTTGATGGCACATTTAACACTTGACATGCTTGCTGCTAACTAGACTAGGTCAGATGAGTCAATTTTTATTGAATAAAAACTCAAATTTAAATTTGGTGTCTCTCCGAAAAAGGATGAATACAATTTTTTCTTTCATCTCTCTTTTTTTTTCATAGATCTCCTGCAATACTATTTGTTTGTTGTAAATTATTTATGTATCTGAAACTCATAAAAAAGTATGTGAACTATTCATCATTGTGCAAACATCGAATAATAGAGTGTTTTGTTGTTTTTTGATTTGTCCGCAATTCATTGCACACCAATATTGATGAAGACAAATATAATTTTAATAAAAATGATTTAATCATAACTCAAAGTTAATTTATTTAACAAAAATTATTAACAAGAAATGTTTTGAATTAATTATAAGCTACCAATCCAAATATGCGTTACATTCCAACATAATCTATTATATATCAACATGTTAGATACGGAGGTGATCAATGCCTGGTTCTTAAATCTAAGCTCATAGCTCATGGATTAAAGTGGGTCAGGTCTGTTTCGAATTAGGTTTTATTTTCATTTTTCAAATTCATTTATGATCCGATATTTTTTATTGATATTTTTATTTAAAAATTCAAAATTTGTTTAAATTTAAATATTTACAAAAATAATTTAATTATGTATTATTATAAGTATTATTTTATATATATATATATATATTAAAATATTATCTCCTGATGGAGCATGGCTTTTTTCATATAATTCCAAGCTCAACTCTTCTACCCAAATTTTCTCTTGAATCTATTTTCTTTTGTCAAAACCAATCGAGTCGGGCATTCAGACCACCAAACCCATGATCACATCTACTTGAACATTACTTTGACTGAGCCTAGTTCTGGCTTGTTAGCAGCTGTTCTCGCAAGCCCATCAAGGATAATTGTTAGCCTCCAACAGTGCCCTAAAATTATGAGCCCTTACCGTTCGAGGCTCTATTAAAGCGCAATTTGCATCCAAAGTCCGAAATCACCTTACGATGTCACGATCCACGATGAAGCATTGCCCTTTTTTTTTTCTTTTTTTTTTTAATTTCAAGTTTTAACAAGTAAATTACACTTCTTAAAAAAAATAAAAAACACATACCATTCACAACTTTGGATAAATGATATTGTTTGACTTCAGTAGGCTTAGTCTTGAATGATGGTGAAAAAATTTAAAATTGCTTTGGAAATCGTCAATGTTTAATTCATTTTTTTTTCTTTCCTCCTTTAATAGATGGATTGGTTTTTTACTGTCACCATCTTCTTGCGAAACTGCTTTTTTTTTTAATTAAAAAAAAAGAAGCACCCAACAAATTTTATTTATTTTAAAGCATAATATTTACATATATAAGCTTTATTAATTGCTTTATTATATGGCAAACTTACACAAGAGATGCTATCATATCTTAAGAGCATCTTGCACAAAACTAAAAGGTTGAAAACATGTACATCAAGTATGCGAGTGAGCAACAACATACTTGGACGATGCATATTTTGCCACCGAATAGCCTCCCTGTAACAAAAAGAGATCACAACCCTATTCCCTATGCCTGCACTCAGCCACTTGAAGGCAATCCCGAAGAAGGATCTGTAGCTGGAGTTAATCCACTTCCCTCCTGTGCAGAAGAGAAATTTAGCAGGTTATGGAATCAATCTCAAAAAAAATTAAATTCTGACGAATAGACTAAAGTTCAGCAACCACATTAATCAATAGTAACACCAAAATAAAAAGTATAAGGAGTTTGAAAATTTCCCGCAAAATCTGTCAAACGATAGCATGATGAGTTAAGCCCATAATCATAATTTACGTTAAAGTTATAATGGTATAAAGGAGAAGTGAGAGAAAGAAAGAAGAAGACAAAAAAAGAAAATTGATCAATTTTCTATAATTTTGTAAGAAAAAAAATTAAAGAAATTATATTTTCTATTCACATGAACAGCTTACCTTCTTTCCCTTTTTCCAAATTAAAAGAATTGAGGAAGAAAACTGAAATTAGATGTGTTTGTGTGTGAGAGAGAGAGAGAGAGACGTCACCTTAGCAACTAGCAGGAGGGGAGAGGCCGCACTTATCGGGTAGTTGCATGGCAAGATCAGAATCAACCCCAAGAGGAGGCAACAAGATTGAGTTCTTGTAAGAACAAACGCATGTCAAGTCAGCCTTTGACATAGCTTTGCAACACTCGGGTGATGGATCAACCGGATTTGGTTGTGTCACTGATGGCTTACAAGCCCTCAACTCATCCTTATTCACGTTACACACACTCACTTCCCTTGAGTTCTCAAACATTGAAACCATAGCAATTATCACCACCAAAACAACCTCCTTCATTGCCATTAATTTTGTTTTTTTAATGAAAATTTATATTTTTCTTTTTTAGTCAATGAATGAAGGTGATTATACAGTTCAATGATCATTATATATAGAGTAAGAGAAATGACATGAACCACCAACTAAAGAGATCATGGTACTCTTCATTTTCGATGAAAAATTAACGAAAACTGCTTCTATTAAATTTAAACCATTAAACTAAATCTATCGATAAGATTATGCTATGTCAACAGCCACATAAGAGGTGCAATAACATACATATGGGCTAAAATTATTTTTGTTCCTTAGATTTTATCAACAATAATAAATTACCTCTCAATTTGTACATGTAAAAAATCTGTTAGATTTAACTCGAGAATTGAATAGATTGAGATAATTTGTTATTATTTTAAACTTGAGAAAGAGAAGTGTTCAATTTTAAAAGTTGAGAGGCAATTTGATATAAGTGATAAAACCATGTTGCAAAAATATTATACTATTAATCCATGACATATGAATTGATTTTGCGGCATACTATTTACTCTCGTTGAGGATAATTTTTTGGTTAGACCGAGTCTAAAATCAATGTTTTAGATCAATTCGAAATTCTACTAGTAATTTTAAAAAACTTCATTAGTAACATTATTTTTTTGTTTCACATTTATACTAGTGTTACTACTGAAGTTTCTTAAAATTACATGTGAAGTTTTGAGGTGGTCTAAAATATTAGTTTTAAACTTAATTTAACAAAGTATTTTTGCTTGTTGAGGCACTTACCCTAATTTCCACATTTCACAACTGAATATAACAACTTTTCTCTGTTAGTTCTTCTCCACGCTCTCTTATTAGCTCAACAAATATATATTAATTCTTCTTCAATCTTGCAGTATATTTGGTATTATAAAAAAATTGAAAAAGATCAATGTCTCTTAAGCAAAGAAGTACAAGTTCTAATTAGCAACATTCATCATCACAACCTGATGAGGATGCACCCACAACAATTAGCTTAATCGTCTCAACCATCGACAACGAGCCAGAAACCCTGAAATCTGATTCATCATCAAAACCAACATCTCTATCAACGCGCCATCTCACAAACTCTACCAACAACAGCAAACCTAGCCAAGCTCCTCCCCACAGGTACCCTCTTAGCGTTTCCAGCTCCTCACGCCAACCTTCACGAACAACGGCACGTGTGACTCAGCCACACGCCCCATGACGCTTCTCCTCCTTACCGTCCTCGCGCTCTCTTGCTTCCTTGCTTCCTTCACAGACAGCGTCAAGCTGTCAACGGATGGCCCTGATCCTTCGGGTTCAGGGCTGTCTGATTTGAGTAAGTACAAGATCAGGTTCATTGATGGAGTTCATGCAACTTTGTCTGTGTTAGTATTTGCTGCTATATATGGCTTTGAGGGATAAGAATGTGTTGAGCTGCTTTTATCCAATGCTAAACATGAAACTCAAGAGGTTTTGAACATTATTCCTACTGGGATTGGGCTTATTTGCAGCATCTTGTTTGTGGTTTTTCCATCAAGATGCATGGGACGGGGTATCCTGTTACACCAGGCAAATAATATAAATTTTCTTCTTTTTTTTTTAATTGAGTTTTTTTTTTTTAGAAAAGAAACAAGTAATTCTTGGATGGTTTGTTGATTGTTGCTGCCCTTATCATTAGTTTATTTATTTGTTTCTTCACATGTTAGTTGTAAGGTGTAATTTTGTTTATTTGGCAATGGAATAATCTATAACTTTATTGAAATTGAATTCTTTGATTCTGAATGAAGTGGAAGTTTCGGACGGTTTTAAAATCAATTATTTTTGCTGAATGAGACATCCGGTAGCTATTTTTTCTCTCTTTTACCAGCCCTACATAGCTGTATCCCCTCTCCTTACCTCCTCTATGGAAAATGAACGTCTTACCACTTATCTTAGGTGATACATGCATATATCATAATTCATATGTAGCTTTTTGTCTTGTATATATAAATAATTTTTATATGATTTACTTTATATAAATACAAATAATTTCTTCAAGTGTTAATTATGTATACAAGCGTACGAGGATATGTTAAATTTTTTTGGGATCAAATCCGACGCATAACGATGGCATGCCACTGATTTTAAATTAAATTAGACATATATGCTGATTTCTTAAAGAAAAGAATGTACAAAAAAACACTATTAAGTATTCATGAAGGGATACAGATATAAGATCAGAAAAGTGTCAGTTTATAATTTTGAACACTGTTTGGTAAAGAAAACTTATGTGTGAGAGACATGTTTAGATAGTCGAAAAGAATCGATGTTTCAAAGTTTAGTCTATCGATCTTTTTTAACTAGTTATAATGTTTTCATTAAGTGGAAGTTTAAATCGAGAGATACATTCACTTATGCATGTGTAAAGATTTCAGAAATAACAAAAGTTTAGACTGTTTTGAAAATTATGAAAAATTGTTTAAACATTTTCAACAATAAAAAAGTACGATCGACTGGAGTCAAGGTCCAATCGATTGGATCATGATATTCATAAGACACATTTTTGGCAAAGGGCTATCACAATAGATTGAACCATAAGAAACAACTATTATCATCTTCAACTCTAGACTTAATTTTGTATTTTGTTACTACAAAAATGCTATACAAAACATCAGATTTACTGCACTCATTTATGAGGTTTCATTGTATCCTTAAAGCTATTAGCAGAACCCAGTGTACACTAAATATGATATGTAATAAGAAATTTTTTTTTAAAAAAAATGACATTGTTACACTGTGAAACATCTCTCCAACACTTCCCTATAATTTTCTGCAAATTGCCCTAACAAATATGTATTTGATAATATCGCTTATCATAACCATTGGATTGTGTAACATTTTGGAAAACAAATAAAAACAATTGCCAATGAAATTTATAGGGAAGACATTGTAGCCTTGTAGGTATGGTTTTCTCAGCAACAATGCACACGTATATTGAAATTCGTTCTTTTTTTTTCTTGATCAGTAAAATTAAAGTGCCAAAGAAGCAACTCCTGCACCATGGATGGGTCACTCTTGGACCCACATAAAATTCCTATATTCATCTGAAGATGTAACAGAATGTCTGTGTACAAACGCATTTTGTTTAACCTATAACAAGAAAAAAAGAATCCCTCTCAAAATAAGAAAGTTTCACAAATGCATACATAGGAAAAAACAAATGACAAGCCTTCTCATTTATTATCTGTATGAAGCAATGACAATGCAGATTGGATAACGTTCTCCAATTTGTGACTCAAGCTCAAAACTGTGTTCTTTAATAGATCACAACTCATCTCCTCGAGGACAAATTTGTCATGTTCCATCGAATAGAGCTGCCTCTCCAAATATCTACCAAGACTAGCCTCTGCAACGTTAATGAGACTGAGAAAAGCATTTGTATGCATAAACTTTGCAACTAGAAATCCAGCTAGAATTTGCTGATCTGCCTTCACAAGTTCTGATAAGAAACATGGGAAGAGGATTCTTCCGAAAAGGAACAAGAAGTCTTTCTCATTGTTTCTGACTTCATTTTTTCCTTTCTTTGTCGACCTTGATAACTGGGCTTCCTGAAACTTGCGAGAGAGATTCCCAACCATGTAGCAGAGATAGAAGAAAACAGTACCATAGGAAGATTTCACGATGATAGTTGATATAACCCCAGAAGATAACACAAGCAATAAAAGTTCATGGTCCTGGCCTACGATATCTGGGATGCCTCCTAGTTTCAGCTCGTCTTCGACCACATTCAAACACTGCATCCTTATTGCTTCGTAAGGCAATAAAAGCACCATCTTTAAAGCCACAGAACAATCCATCCCAAGTAGAATCTGACTCAAGCTCCCAGCACCATCTTCGTCTACCAATACTCCATTACATTTTGACAAGGATTGGTCTATCAGTCTTAAGACATCGCTAAACCTACACAAAGTAATAAGTTTTTTGAAAATCTCCAGCCAACACATATGTAAAGGATGAACTGAAAGGGAATCCTCATTCTTCTCTTTGTCAAGAGCTTCTACCTCCTGAAAGCTTTCCCATCCTTCATCCCAATCATCATTGCTCCAGTTGTTTACTGCTTCTGCAGAGGCTACTTCATCACTCCTAACAACAAAAAGACCTTCCCACTCTTCTAAAATGGCTAGCAAAGCATCAACATGAGGATCTGTACTGGCAGCTGCACACAACTTCAAGAAGCAAGAAACTGCTGTGTCAACATTCGACAGATCATCAGGGATAATTTCTAAATCAGGCAAGATGGCTGCCACAAGCTGAGAAGATTTGAGGGCAACTAAAGTACTTGTAAACCTGCTAGAACTATCAGTTTGATCTGGCAACCCATGATTGGCAGCAGTTTCAGTATTTCTACTTGTGCAAAGCAACTCATCCCACCCTTCCCAGGGAAGAACATTTGATTGTAGCTCAAAAGAGAATCCCTTAATATTTCTACCTGAGATAATCTGCATAAGCTCTAAAGCATAAACACGAACTTGACTTGGAAGCTGCAAATTTTCAGAAAAGCTGGCCACTCTTTCCCAAACTAAATGTCTAACCCTCTTTAACTCTTCCAAATCACCTTCCAGATTACTAAGAGAAGACAACAAATGATGCAATTTCTGGTGTTCATGGGATCCAGAAACCAGATCTTGTAAAATTGGTTCCAATATATTTAAATAAAGATTGGGAAGATCCTGTAATTCAGGGTCAGCAATCGGAGTCAAGCTGGTTGGATACTGAGACACTGCTTCCGAGAAGACTTCTGAAATGGCTCCAAATCCACAACCAGAAAATACCATGGCTCTGCAGAAGCTAAAAATTTCAACAGAAAAATCACCAAGTAGACCATAATTTAGGTAACCAAGAATGGTGGCCCACGCCTGACTTGGGGAGACACTGTCCTCCATCACCAACCTCATGAGAACCTTCAGACAACTCGTCACACATTCAGGATTGAACCTGATATTTTCAAGTGAATTCCCACTGGATGCAAATTCCTGCATTTCTTCAGTCAATCTGATCCAGAAGTTCATAAGGAAGATGAGGCAGTCCTGCCATGTTGAGTTGTCTGGTAAATTCCTGCAAGAACCATATAGAGGTATGATAACAGTGAAGTACTGCTTCATAATGTCCAAAGCCTCTGAATGTTCCAAGAGTCTTATATGCGCTCTACAGAAATCATAGGTCTGCTCAAGTTGACTGATAAAGCCCTGAAAATTTTCAGGGCTTTCAATATTGGTATCTATTCTAGTTTTACCCACCAAAGTTTCCAACAAACTAATCACATAATATTTGTGGACATCCTGCCAGGATATGAGACCCCCAGGCACTCGGTCAGTACAGATACCAACCAAGGTCAGTACCATTTTTGACAAGGCTTCCATGCTAAATTCGTTGATATGTGCATAGACTTCACTACTGAAATTCTGCAAATTCAAACCACCTAATCCTGCAATATTCTTGAAATTCAAGTTTTTAACAAAGGAAACTCTTCTACATTCCTGCTCAAGGATGGTATAAAAATGAGGTAACCCAAGAGAGAACACATATGGAGGATCTGGCTGCATCATTGAAAATGATTCCTTGCTTTCCTCCAACTGCATGTAGCACTCGGACAAGAGGCCATATATGTAAGCAAGGCGCTGTTTGTTGCACCCATCAACCGCAGGGTACACAATCAAGGATATAGTTTTGATGGTTTCTGGAGCAAAACCAAGTATTTCTTCTTTGACTTCTGAGACCTCAGCCATGATATCATCATTGGTCCAAACATCAGAAACAAGGATAGAACTCAGGTACCGAAGTATCACCTGCAGAAAAGAAGAAGAAGAAAGGCAACGTCTAACAAGTCAAATGAGCATGAAATTATCTTCTATAATTATAAGTTGAGAGATATAAGCCCACACACCTCAGCCCGGTTCATGCCATAGGTATCAGCCAATTTCAACACATCTTTCAAAATCTGCTTCTTCTCCAACTTAACTGATTTAATCAGGGAAAAAACAACACTCTCAATATAGCTGACATCACCAGACAAAAAGCGAGCAGTTTCAACCCCAGGGACTATTTGCTCCAACACTCTAGAATGATCTGCTACACGCATTTTTTCTTCTAATTTCATCTTCCATTCTCTCCAAAATGTGGACTGTACTTTGTCAATCTTGCTTATTTCATCTGAACCCAATAGTAACATGAGGGGGGGAAAAGAAATCAATAACAATAACATTCCTGTAATTTCTGAGTTAACACAGGGTGTTGTAAATAGAATAGCATAAGAAAAAGTTGGCATCAAGATTTTATAAGTAAAGAACAATGTTAATCACCAGAATTAAGTGGCATGTGCTTCTCTTTAAACTTCCTCCAAAGCAGTTCCCTCCTCTGAGCAGGACCCTTACACTCAACTCCAGAGTTGTGCAATAAACTATATGTCATCCCCACATTCATGATGTTACGAATTTCATGGTAATTTTCCCTTGTTCTCAGCTGCTCTTCTATAACCTCTACTCCACTAAATGCATCCATGAGATTCAACAGGAAGGAGCACCCTATGATGTCTTCCTCTTCAGTAACAGGTGGTTCCATAATTGATTTTGCCAGAGAGGCAATCAGATCATCCCTCGGAGTAAAACCATTCCTTGCCAACCAGGACAGAATGGTAACCAAAGCTGTTGTTTTTACACTCACATATTGCTTTCCAGGAATAAGGCCAGAAATCAGTTTCTTACCATATTCCTCTTTCCTATTCAATTCAACCAACCATGGAAGTTGCAAAGCAGAAAAAGACAAAACTTTATTATTTTCTTTCAAAACAGAATCCCAATTTGTCCCATTTTCAACAGACAAGTTTTTAGAAACAATGGAAAGAGTATTTCTTATGCTGTTCAAATGAGCTTCTTGATCATCACTGCTGACCCCTTCAACCAGTTGAGAGCTATCTTTTAGGTCAACTACATCATGAATGCTGTAGCCTGGAAGAGAGATAACTGAGGAACCCTGAACTGAGAAATTAGGAGTATCCATCCCTGTCAACATCACCAAAGTCTCACATTGGCTTTGCAGGTCTAGATCTTTCCACACATGGAGCAACTCCACAATTGATTCCTCATCACAATGGCTCAAAGCAAAGCCCAGTAGCTGTTTTCTAGAACTTATGTCCATATTTTCAAGGGAGGGACCTCTTGCTATTGCAGCACATAAATCCCAAATAGGACCATGTCCCTTCTTTGCCAAACCAAGGCAGAGATCAAATGCCAATTGCAGATCACCGGAAACTGCAGCTTCTCTAGCAATAGCTTCCTCAACAGTTAATAAATCTTCAAAAGAGCCCAATCCAAGAAGTTTGGCAACGTCAATGAGTTCGTCTACATGTAGATAAGCTCCAGCTTGACTTGTGATTGCCATCTTAATGATCTCCATTGGATCTTTTATTTGTCTGAACTGCATGGGTAGAAGAGTCACTCCCAGGTTTGGAAGTTTAACAGTAAGTGCGTCAATGATGTCAGCCTCCGCTTTAACATTTCTGCTACTAGGAAATAAATTCAGACATTCCTTTGCCTTCCAGATCTGAAAAGAGTTGATAAATGCAATCAATTAACTTATGTAGAAGAATCTCAAATAAGTAAACTCTATTAACTAGAAATTCACTGATGAATATGAAAGCCTTGTTGATTTGAAGTGAGACTCTATTGAACTTAATGGGTAGAACAGAAGATTTCCCATTGCAAAATATTTGTTACCAACTTGTAGTGAGAAACTTGCAAGGACCAAACGACTACAGTACGTGACCTGCATGCACACTTACTTCTGCAGAAGCAAGACTTGAAGCCGAGAAGAAGTACTCCCTTGCAGCCTGAATAACAAGATTTTCTGCTTTTTCTAATGGTAAAGCAACTGAACCTGTACCCTTTAAATAATTTCTTGCAAGAGAAAACTTCCCAGCCTTTAGAAGCCCTCGGCAGAATTCCAGTAACATATATTCAAGGTCAATAAAAGGAAAAGCCTTCTCTCGCAAGAACTGCAGATCATGCCACATACTTACCCAGTTATTATCTGATCGACCAGGCTGACGCCGAATAAATTTCGAAAGCATAAGGCGAAAGATCTGTTTTACACCTTTTTCATCTGAATGAGCCTCTAGGAAAAATTTTATTGGTTTTGGGACCTGTAAAAAATAAACATCATTAAAACCTAAATATGGCTGACATATTGAAGTTTTTTGGGGGAACATCAACCACAGAACACAGTAGCTAGAATATCAATTGTCTATACTATGTACGAAGGCAAAACACCAGTTTGGTCTCCAACCCCAATTACTAGTCTATACTAGATCGAATAGGACAGTTGGGAACCATTTTCACTGTTTTAGGTATCCGTTTCAATTGATGGTCTCAGAATCAGCAGCCATTTAAGCCGCAATTAATAGGTGCTAATAGTTATGAAGATAGATATAATTGAGAGAAACTCGGACAGCGATGCATGTCTAGGACTCCAAAATAATACTGCTCAGGCAGTTTTGTAAAGGATTAAACATATAGGCACCTAGCACCAATATTCACATGGGACGCCATCCAACGTAAAATGCAAATCCAAAGGCATTCCTACCCTTAAATCCCATAAAGAAAGTACCCCAAACTCAAAAGGCATTGACCACAGAAATGGTAACACAAACCTGGTAAAATGCCAAAAGCCTCCCTGCTTCAATGTGACCTTCTGCCAGTTTGTATCTTTTCTCAAAGTCCCCAATACAAATTTCTGTATCTGCATGGCGGAAATGTTCTTTATCATGCTTAACAACAAGATCTTCCAGTATCAACATGATTTGATTAGTCTTATGACATAAGCTTAGAGCATGCATCCAATGCGTGTGCACATGCACAAAATAAGAATCAAGTATACCAAAACTTTTAAGTTTTGGTGATTTAAATTGTATACCAAATTACCAAAATATCTTACATTGATTAAGTGAAACTATAAATGAAAAACTCCTTTTGCAAAAGAAAAAACGAAGAAGTTGTCTTGCAACAACTTACTGAAATCGGAACTTACCAAGATCTGAGACTTATCAATTACTTGAATTAATTGAAGCAGTTATATCTTCTTAAGACTTAAACTGTTTCCTAATTCCAGAAGTAAGTCAACAAAACCTGTAGCTATCTACCAATAAAATACAAAAGTTCCACTCCATTTCTACATTAAACCATCAACCATTTATTCTCTTTGTTCCATCAGATCAGTTATCGGCTGCTTTATTTAATTATATCTTTTCATATTAAGTATAAATTTAAAGCAAAGATATGCTTCTTCTTTTTTCCTTTTAAATGAGTATCAGTGGAACATACACTTGGTACCCCATAGAACCCTTCCCACCCAAGAGAACACTAACCATCCTTAGGAAACTACCTTTATTAGGAGCTAATTATAACTCTCCTTCCTATTGTACAATAAACTGAAATTTTATATAGCTACCAGCCTGCCACATATTGCACACATCCAAGTAACATAAAGTAGAAATTTTAATCATCATTCAAACTGTCTTGGGGGTCAACCAAAGAAGGAACACAAAATTAGTTGAACTCCGTAGATTTCATTGAGAAAGCCATATGATTCAATCCAGGCTTAAGTGGAAATACATACAATTCCCAACGGATCATATGAAAGGTTTAACAGATCAAGCAGAAATGAATTAGATAATTCATCTCAAATTGATTATGCCTATAAGATATTGAACAAACAACAAAACTTCCTTTGCCTAACTTTTAATGAGTGCAAGTAAAGAACTTACCTAGCTTTTGTGGTAGCTTTGAAAATATTGCTGCCACAGTGTTCCACCTATCAGTAACCGTGCACAAATATATACACTGCAGAGCACAATCTATAGCTTCAACCTCATCCCTGAAAAAGTGGTTGCTATGGAAGTCCCCACAACCTTCCTCAATGACTGTCAAGCATATGTCTAATTTATTCTCCGCTGCAATCTCCTTCAGCCATCTAACCAGAAACGATTCCTTATCATGATCTTGAGTAACCAATATCATATCACAAAACCTATTCTGCATAAATGGAATTGCCTTACTGTGTAACCTTTCAACTACATTTGCTTCTTTAATTCCCTTGAGCATTGTTCTAAACTTTTCATAGTCAGATAATCGTTCCCATGCAACAAGACTAATGCTTAAGCATATTTCATCATCATTTTCATCAGAATAAATAAGTTGGTGCAAGTAAGAAATATCCTCACGGAATTGCTGCAATGCATAGACACCTTTCTGACAAGCAAAGTCAACCAAGCAAAGGGAGTTTTCAAGCTGCCCACTATGGGAATCAATGTCTCTAGCTCTATTCTTGTACCATACTGAAAGTTCGTCGGTTAACGGCCAAAAAGATCCCAGGCACCTCTTGACAATTGCCTCAGTTCCGATCTGAGTACTAATCCCATGATTCTCAGGCAATCTATTAATAAAGTTCACCATTCTGTCACATTCAACCCAATCTTCTTCCCTCATAGTAATACTTGTAGGAGGAGACTTCCCAGGAAGAAGCTGAATATATGTTTGTACTGGAACTGTTTCAGGAATAGCAGCTAAAATTTGCAGCATGGAAGGAGCCAGTGAATGAGGATGACGCTTGAAAAGTAGGTTTAAGGCCCCAATTTTACCAGTTTCAGCAAGTGCAACTGCAGCTTCTTCAATAGGCATAACTCGGAATTTGCTATATTCCTGCATAGAAAACCTGCAGAAGACTACGACATTAAGGTCTCAGTCAGTAGAAACTAAAATCAACATCATATTAGTAATGAATTTCCAGTGACTTGACCAGAAAAAATTATATTAAGTTGAAAATACATGACAAGGAAAAACAAAATACAATAATAAACTCTTATATCCAATATCAATTGGCCATCTTGTAGGATGCATTACTTGCAAACAAAAACATATTGAGGAACTAATCCTATTTGAACGGTTCGGCCACAGAAAAGAATGTGACTAGTAAAGATTCCAAAACACAATATAATGACCATCTGTGTAGCATTTCATAGCCACATTATATTTTACATAGGTTGAGCTATTATAAAAAGACAAGGAGCAAATTGAACAGAAGATGTGTTTTTGTAAAATTATCAATTTTAGTTCTCTTTACTGTAACAACGAAATAAGCTCTGGAAAGCACAATACCTGCCCATGTTTATCCCTAGATATGTTTCCAATCTGTCACTGAATTGCAATAACTGAAGTCTTGCCATACGGAAGTCCCAGAGTTGGTTACATTCATGATTTTCTAATTCAGAAAATGCATACTGGTTGGTTAGACGGAGACCATATGCAAGTAAAGCCTTCACAGCATCTTCTGTTGGTCCAACTTTCTCTACGCATTCAGAAAGTATGAAAACTTGATCTTTAATGTTCGGCAAAATCATATTTATTTCATTCATTCCTTGGTCTGAATGCAACCACTGTGACTTCAAAACTTCATCTCTATCCAACCCATGACAATTAGCAAAGTTCAAGGCAGCCTGATACTTGTGATTGCTAATTAAAATATTATACATTTCAGGAACAGATTTCTCTGAAAATGATATCAAGCTCCAGCACAGCCTAGAAATGTCAAATTGATTAAATTTGTGTTCAGTAGTCTGCTCCATATGATGCAAATCACTTGTTTCTCTGTTACAATTAGATGGATCTGATCTCTCTTCAGATGATGAACTCTCTAAAAGAAAAAGGTGTCCTTCAAACTTCTGTACTCTTTCCACAACAGGCATAGAATATACAGGATCATTCTCTTGAAGTTTTAAATCACTAAGGATGTCAAACATGGTGACGATGCCGCTCCTTTTCACAAGAGTAATGATATGGTCAGACCACCAAGTGAAATCTACAATATCCCTTAAAACTTCACTCCACCCATATAATAATTTATCAGTCATTTGTGAGTCAGATCTCTCTCTGCAAGCAAACTTTGAAAGCGAACAACTTTCTTTATCCAACTCAAAAATGTACATGCATCCATTCACATCTAGAGTAGCAATGTATTTGCCCCGCGGTGAGATTAGCACCTTTGGATATGCTAGCTGACCTACATAACCTTTTGGTTCGCAATATAAGCCTTCAAACTGAGTAGAGAACAATAGTTCCAGATCAAAATTCTGACATTTTCGCCAAAGAGAAAGAAAACAGGACCCTGAAAGAAAGTTAATTAACTATTATTGAACTAAGATGAAATCAAACCAATATGTTGAAAGCATGTCATCTCTGTTTCCTAGAATACAAGTGATTAGAGATAGAGAGTACAATCTTAATATTAAGTAGGGAAAAGTACCATACACAAACCACACATAACATAGAACTTCACGTTAATATATGTTCGCCCTATTCGAACAGTTAGGATCCCAAACACAGGATGGTTTATTATAATCAACTGATTGAATGCTTTAACCGCCCGTTTCGTTTGCACAAGGAATAGAATGGGAATGGAATAGGTTTAATACTTTAAGAATGAAGCTTGAGGGGGGGTGTGGGAGATGAGTGCTTGTATTTTTGTTGATAGAGTATGTTGCTTTGTGTCCAACTGAACGGAATAGGATTGCCAAACAGGAGCTTAAGATGTATCCATGAATTTTGAAAGAAAATATCAACAATTAAATGAACAAGACAAAAAAAAATTGAAGTTCATCCGATCATTTTAACCCTTAACATATTTAACTGATACATAAATATCATTGCTTCTTCAGTTCAAATATAACGGTTTCAACCAAGAATGTAACATACTACTCCGTACTACATCAGCAATATAAGTTCAAAGTTCACATAAAAGACACAAGGAAAATGAGTTGTACAAAACCTTACCAGAATTCCCATTAGAGGTTAGGGAGATGCTGACAGCAGTACCAACAATAACAAGCAAAGAAAACTCTTGATAATAGTCAAAGCAGAATACTTTATGAGGGAACTGCCTTTTCACAGCTAATCCACTATTTAATGTATGTCTGGAGGAAAGAGAGGCACTTGGCTCTTGACTGATTTCAATATGATGAAGGAATCCATCTGACATTAGAATACTGAAGGTACACCTGAGAACATTACTATTTAATTAAACATTTTCCACAACTATATAGCTTGCCGAGTGTTCAAACAGTCAAATATATAGATAAGACAAAAGAAATAATTTTTTAGCAACAAAACAAAGATATACTTGGAAACCCATAAACTCAAGATTGATTTTAGTTTTTTATATGCCTGGGGAGAACAAAAATTTAAATGAATAAACAAAAGACTTACAAGCAAGATCTCTGTACATCAGTATCATCCTGTACAATCAGGCCTAATATTGGAGATGACACTTTTAAATGCCTCTTTGTGAGTCTAGTTATCTCTTCACCGTTTGCTTTGATAAAATAAAGTGCATCAGTGTCATCGGCAAGTCCAAGAACATCATGAGCTTCTGACCATGCTCCAGAAGTAAATGAACCTAAATTGCTGCCTGAAGAATATAACACAAGTTAGAGAGGATTATAAAAAAGGGAGAAAAATGCAGTGAAAAATCTACAAACTTTGAGAGAGGCCCTTTCTGATTTTTCAAACAGTGAAAGAATTTCATAGCTCATACTGCCAAGATTAAACCCCCATATCAGTCGATGTGTATCATAAGCTTTAACCAACACCAATTTTCAGTGGGCTATCATACGGTGGATGCATTTCTACAAAATGTTCTCCCCAATTATACTCATCCCAAGTTCGTTTTTTGTTAAGTATTTCAATCATCTTGATTCTCAATAAAAGGCATTCCATAAGAGACAAGAAGGGGCTTCAAACAATGCTGATGTTGATGACAGGAATGCTTTTTTTTTATATGTGATACCGAGTGCGAGTCAAAATCCAAATATTTAGATAAAGCAATACACACTTTATTCAAAGTACATGTTAATGTTAGTTTGCATTGGTGAGAACGGATGTGGTGCATCAAAAATCATCGATGGACCCATAATACACAATAGTAGAAACGATACTAATGTTTCTAAGCCATTTCTGTGAACAGCAAGGAAATCTTACAAGTAAAAATTCCAAAAGGCTCCTGGTAGTTATCCTCCTTCCGCAAAATTGTAATCTGGTTCCCAGCTGCAACAGCCACACGTTCACCTCTAGGGGAGACAAACAAGGATATCTGTTTCTTGATTTTTCTTGGATGCCTGTATTCACTCCATTTCTCCTTAAGTTGACTAACACCTTTGTGGTATTTGCGGGAGAAATAAGAAAGGGCAGCATCAATTAATAGATTGCAAGAACCAACAATATCACAGAAGCAGGAAGCAGGAAAATCAAGATACTGATGTTTAAGTTCAACAACAAAAATCAACACAAAGAATTGTATAGTCAAATGAAGTCACAAACAACACTTGAAGCTTCTCATCATAAACAAAACTTGGAAACAATATCCATGTGATAAGTCACTTTGAAGATGCAACCCTTGAGGCCTCATTAGGGTCTATGACGATCACGGCAAGTAAAATTATAGCCTGTACACTAAAGCCTGATCTATCTCAAATGATGTTAACTCTGCTTACAATAATAACTTGACAATTTAGAAAAAACAAAAAAAAAAGTATCATAGACATTACATCACATTTACATAATTATTCTTGCCTCTGTTTGACAGTTCATGATACACTTTGATAACATGTCTCATGTCACTAAAACGCCCACATAGAATATGCAACTCATTGAAAATTGTTTAGAAACACAACTTAAGAAATGTTTGACAATAAAAATCATTTTATATTCATTTGAGCAACATAACAACATGTAAATAATGATATTAAGAAAAAGAAAAGAAAGACACCACATCAATCTTTTCACTCAAACATTAATTTAAACAAAAAAACTAGGGCAAACCTCGATAATCAAATAAAACCTTAATGATAAAGCAAAAACTAAACCAACCTCGAAAAGAAAGAAGGGACAAAAGGCCCCCTTTAGCACCTTCATTATTTGCCTAAAATCAGAGAAAAAATATTTAAATTTATTAGTATGTAAATTGAAATAAGAAAAGAAAATTAAAAAAAAAAAAAAAGAGAGATTAACTAGCTTCAGTTACTTAAAGCACAACAAGCTGGTAACTGTAAAATTTAATCTCGAAATGAATTAAGAAAAAGAGAGAGATAGATCTTATGACCTGAGGAAGAGGAGGGTAATTAGAAGTGTAGGGCCCGGAAGCATGATTGCGTGTCTCATATAGAACTTGTCGTATGGACTCCTCCATTACCAAAGGCTGTCTTACTATTCTCTCTTTCTATTTCCTCATAGATCTCCTCACATATACAGACAAACAATCGCATCAAGGCAGCTAGCATCAAAGAAATAAAACAGCAAGGCAGAAAGCATGAAATTAAAGCAGTAAAGCAAACAAAAGAGGATGTATGGCATTCAAAAAAGTATGTACGTATGGTAAAACAAACAAGCTAACATTACCTATATGCATATATCAAACAAAAATACAGAATCATATCAAAAGAAAATAACAGCAATGTACAAAGTAACCAACGAAACATTTTACTCTCATATCAGGACTAGCACTGATTTTTAAACAGTTACTTCTCAATCAATACCAAGTACTAATCAAGTGTCCCACCAGATTTCCTATAATCGATCATATCTTAATATCACAACCCATTGTAATTCTCTTTTTTCTTTTTTGATTGGTCACAACTCATTGTAATTCTAACATAAGCACATGTCATCAACCGAAAACTGAGAATTAAATCCAGTTCTGGAACATTAAATCTTTACAATCCGGAACAAAATCAAGTCAAGCGTTATGCTTAGAACTTAGCTTTTACATTAACAAGCTTCAATCAAACAAATTAAAAAGAAAACAAAGAGCCTGGATGTTTAAGAACCGGACTAATTCAAAGTTCAAACAAAGATTATTATTCGCCGATCACCGTAGAAAATGATCCCAAAAAAGAATATGATTAAACTCCCTTTTGTGTAAATCTCCAACTTTCTGCAGCAGATAGAGAAAAGATAAAGTAGAGAGAGATACCTGAAGAAGGGGACAGAATTAAAGAGAATCCAAAGAAGACCTCCAAATCTAAGAAACTGAAAAACCAATGCTTTGCTTTCTGAGCTTCCTTATAATTTTCTCTAAAGAAACCGATAAAGAAAATTAAGGGGCAAAGCGAGAGAAACTAAGAAAGGAAGAGAGGAGAGGAGAGAGAGACAACTTACTGTCCTGCAGTGGGTGCCAGATTTAGAGAAGAGGAGAAATTAGTAAATATTAATTTTAGTCCCTAATGTTTGGATCAAATAACAATTAGTCCTTTTGATCAGTTTCAATTTAAATAATCATATTCTTGCCAAATGCTGAATATTTACGAGCATGTTTGGATAATAGTTTTTTGTTTTCAGTTTTCATTTTCGAAACAGTTTTCTTACGTTTTTTGAAGAAAACACGTTTGAATAACTGTAACTCGAATACTGTTTCCAAAACAGAAAACAATGAAATGTTGTTTGGATAATCTTATTTTGAAAACTGTTTTGATACAAATTGTAATTATTTTTAGTTTTGAGTTTAAATTTAAAATCTATATTAATTTTATTTTCATATTTACTAAATATTTTAAAATAATTAATATTAATATTATTTTATTTTCAAAATTTTAATTTTTTTATATACCACAGAGGAAAATGAAACAGAGAAGTGAACACTGATTTTAGGATTATTTTTAGAAAATTATGTCAGAAAACACCAAATTAGAGTTTTCAGAAAATAGTTTTTGAAAACTGGAGCTATGTTTGGTTTGGGTTTTCAAAAACTCTTTTCAGTTTTCAAAACCCAAAAACACTTTTCAAAACCCAAGTAACATGTTTGGCCAGCAGTTTTGAAAAAAAAGTATTTAAATTTTTTTTTTCTAAAATTCAATTTTCAAACACTAATTTTAGAAAACTCCCAATTAGAGTTTTCGGTGTTCATTTTCAATTTTGATGCCCTAAAACATTACTCTCTGCTCTCTACTCTTTACTCTCTACTCTCGATCGAGTGTTCTCTCTCAGCTTCTGCTCTCGTTGTCATTTTTCTCTCTTGCAATCTGAAAAAAAACCAGCCCTTCTCATCTCTCACTTTTGCGCAGTCTCAAAACCCATACCCATTATCATCTCTTTATTCCTCGTCTCTCTCTCAACACTCTCTTAACCCATATCTCACTCTGAAACCCTTGCTCTCTCTCTCTCTCTCTCAAACGATAGTCATTTCTCTCTCAAACCCACAGATTCTCTTAACCCATTTCTCTTTCTCAAACCTGTGATATTTCTCAAACAAATCAGTCTTCCCTCTATCTCAAACCCATAGACTCTCTTAACCCATTTCACCATCTCAAATACGTGTTCTGTCTCTCAACAATTAGTCTTCCCTTTCCCTCTCAAACCCACAAATTAGTTTTCTCTAAGTGATGAAGAACCCTAAGCCCAGACTACTCGCGAAGAACCCACCCTTGCTGTGAAGAAACCACAAGCCCCATCGCTGCTCCATTGACCCTCCGTCGCTCCACCGCCTTTTCCGTGAAAAACCAGTGAAGAATTGCCTTAAAGAATCTGCGATTTGAAAAGGTAAAGCTCAAAAACTATTTTCTATTTATTTTTCCTCGCAAATTTGTTGGCAAAGCTGGGTTCCTGGTTTAGCGTAAAGCTAGAGTTTCTGAGGTTTCTGGGTTTAGTCGCAAATTCTCTTTTTCTCTGAATCTCTACTTGATATGTCACTAATTTGTGTTTTATTTTTTCAGTTATTTAAGTTGTCTTCTACTATGTGTGTAGGTATGTTTCACCACTTTTAATTATTTCATTCTCATTATTCCCCTTAATTTTTTTTTTCAATTCTTTGTTTGTAGGAAATTTTTTTTATGGTAACGGTTGAACAGTTGATCTTTTGAGTTGAGCAGGTCACTTTGAAAAAGCATATCGATCAGTAGAAATTATTTTAATCCAATTCACTATTTCCATTCGGGTTGTTCTTTTAAATGACTTTGAGATTTATGAAAATGTCGATGTATTGATCGAATAAGAAGCCTGATGATAGTGTTAGAACCACTTGCTAGTGGAGTTTATGTGCTTTTCTATTTTATCAATTATCAATTTCTGCATTATCTTTTTCTTTACCTCCATATGTAATCATTTATTTCGTAAGCTTATATTCATGTTCTCTATGCATCAAATCTTTCTTTTTTCCTTTTGTCATTTTTTTAAAGAATCTAGAAACGGAACATCTTAGATTAGATGGTAAAATTGAGTGTAATTACACTATGTGATCTTTTGGGTTACAAAAATTTGACCGATGCTTTTAGTAATTTTTTAATATGGTAAATAAGAAAGGGAGAAAGGAAGAGAAAAAGAGGAAGGAAAAGGAACAAAGAGTGGAGGGAATCATACACAATGTGCAGGGTCCAAATCTAGTCTAGAAGTGTGAAAAAGCATATTAAACTTTTATAAAATGGCAGAATTCTTTACATTGCCAATATTAGAGTTCATACAAATGGCAGAATTCTTTACATTGAAGCACTGCTAATAAATCCTACCATACTCAACTAAGCTTCATCCTTACTTGTGGCACCATGGGGAAATGATATCCTATTTTATTGTTTCAAATAATTTCTATTTAGCTCTTCCTCCCACTCTTTTGCAGCTTCTACTAGTAATTAGACATCTGTGTGTACCAATATAATCTTTAGACCTGGATTGTGGATGTCCAAATCATCTAATCCACCATAAAACTTTAGATAATAGTAACTTTTTATTTTTTTAGTAAACTAGCATCACAAATAAAACAACACTTCTACATGGGTTCTTATGGAAAACTTAAATCTCTAGCAAATACCATCTCTGACCTGACATCAAATACGCAGTGGTTGACTCTTAAATAATTTTAGATTACACTCTTCAGTATATATATATATATATATATATATATATATATATATATAAACACCAATCACCAAATTTATGAAGCTTAGTTAAGTATGCCACTTTGCAATTAGAATGCAATATCTTCCATTAGAAGCAGAAGTTTCTATTCACGACATAAAAACGTTGTTGTGTATCTAACAACCATTCTTCAACCTTTAAAGGGAAAAAACTCCTTGTATGACAAAATAATGTTTTGCCAATTTGCACAATGATTTCATTTCTATTGTCATAATTAACAATTTTTATCAACTGGGGTAGATTTATAGATACTTAAACAACTACACCTATGCAATTACAGCTCTATTAAGCAAGAATTAAAACATTTTATTCACTCCTAATGAGGAATAGCTTGTAACAGAAAGCAACAAAACCCACTCACTGCTTATGCAGGGTCCAATTCATCAGATCATAACTAGTATCTCCAACTCTAAAAATAATGTGCAAGGGCTGCTGCAGCAGTCCCTGTGCAAAGGCTATTGCAGCAGTATCTGTGCAAGGGCTGTTGTAGTTGGTGCCTGTACAGGTGCTTGTATGGTTAGATTTGTGTATTCGAAGAATTCTTTGTATGAATAATCACTTGCTTGATTGTAATTTAATTAAACCGGTACTCCTTTCACCATCTAAAGTTTAAAATATAGAATTACTTATAGTCTAGATGGCAGTGAGCTTATTATGTTGGATTCCCTCAATACTTTTTTTAAGGGGACA
Source organism: Bretschneidera sinensis (assembly GCA_023935145.1). Taxonomy (NCBI): domain Eukaryota; kingdom Viridiplantae; phylum Streptophyta; class Magnoliopsida; order Brassicales; family Akaniaceae; genus Bretschneidera; species Bretschneidera sinensis. Next base: position 28,384,303 of record CM043699.1, read on the forward strand.
TAATTAAGAATTAAGGTTTTGATGTAATGTTTGTTGAAGATTTTAGCTTATAACTTGATGCTCTTGTGAACTATGAAATCAATAATTGGCACCAATCAACTAATAAGAAAGCAAATAAGCGTTGTAATTATGTAAGATAGTCATTATAGAAATCTTATTATGTGGGAGAGAGAGAATCACTCATTCTATGGTTGCATTTATTTTTTTTCTTCTGAATTTTATGTTTAAGTGATTGTTTTGCATATTCATAGGGTGTCATCCTTTCATTTTTTATATTGAATGTTGATTCAAAGTTGCCTTATGAATAACTTTATTTACATATAGTTAATTTTATGATTGAAATTTAACAAAGTGAAGGAGCATTGTAAGTGGTAGCACTAAGAACCATTTTCCATATTTATTAGCTGGTCAAAGTAATGTTGCGGCAAAATATAAGGGGAAGATGTTTTAGGTCTATTTAACTATAGGCATTCATCTTTACGTATTGTTATAGAACGTTGCTTTGGGGTCTTAAAGGCGCGCTTTCCAGTTTTAAAAATGATGCCTATATTCAACCCCGCTAGACAACCTCTTATAGTTGTTGCTTGTTGTGTCGTACATAATTTTGTACGCTAGTGTTCTCAGAGTGATCAACTGTTTAATAAATAAGAAGCAGGGGGCCATGAAGTAGAAAGCGAAGGAGGGTCGAGCACATTTACAAATAATTATACAGTTGATTTGTCTGATGTGAGTGCAGCAGCTATGACTGCGTTTCGTGAGCTTTATTGCCAATCAGATGTGGGCAGACTGTTTTAGTATTTGATTTAATATATGGTAATCATGTTAATCTTAGTCGGTAAAAGTTAGTTAATTTAGTGTCCTTATTTGTGTTTAATTTAGTTTTTTTCAGTTACTGAATCATTTTTGTTATTCTTAGGAATATATTGCACATATTGATATATTATTTGACTTATAGGGTGCGAGGATGGCAAACCAACCAAATTGGGCAGTCGAGGCAAAACCTTTTGCATGAAGAATTTTGAGCCGTTCATTTCCTTTTTATCAATTTATCAAAGTTGTATTTGATCAATGAACATTGTATCTTAAAGTTGTCCTCAACAAATTTATTTTTAAGAAGAAAAATACTATGTCATCTTTTAGGCATTGAAAAAACTTGAATATTGTATTTGATGGGTTGGTTGTTCATATTTTATCAAATTGTGAAAGTTGTATTGTATTTTTTATTTTTATTATTTAAAATTTATTTAACAAACAAACATGACGTGACCAAAGGGAAGAGTGTTGTTATGTTTGATCCATGATATATAAAAAATAATAACATTTTAAAAATAAAATAATATTAATTTTTTTCAAGTATTTGATGTGTGCTAAAAAAATGTATATAGTAAATATGAAAAATAAAATTAATTTTAGATTTTAAAATTTAAACTGAAAACTGAAAACAATTATAAGAAGGTATAATTTAAACAGTTTTCTATTTTCAAAATAGTTTTCAAAATAATATTATTCAAACAACATTTCACTGTTTTTTATTTTGGAAACAGTTTTCGAATTACAGTTATCTAAACATGTTTTCTTCAGAAAACATTAGAAAAATGTTTTCAATTTTCATTTTAGAAAATAGTTTTCAAACACCAAAAAATTAAAAATTATTACCTAAACATATCCTAATTTTTTAAAAATTATTTACCAAACATATAAAAGAGTATAACAGTTAAAAAACTAACAAAACATGTATGAAATACGAAAAATGCCCCTTAATACTTTCTAGCACCGCTTATGCCCATGTCTTTCTTCAATTCTCTGTTTCTATCTCTGCAGAACAAGACTCTCTCACTCAAATGGGTAACAGTGAAAAGGGTCCAACAAACCAATTTCCTTTTACTTATATTCACCGTCACAACCTCTCCTCTCCAAATCTAACCCTCCAATTGAAGAATCACTCGCTTAACATCAAGTTATACTACTACAACAACTACAACCTCTTCCAGCCACGCCACTTCTGCAAGAGCTGTCGCCGCTATTGGACCAAAGGCGACGTCCTTCGCAATTTCCCCGTCGGCAGTGGCGCAAGGCCGAGCGCACCAACCTCTCCCAAGTGCACCCAATCGGAAGCCGTGCAGTGAACCTCTCAAGCCACAGGTCGATGTCCGTGCAGCGACGGTTGGGGACGGTGTGGACTTTAATTTCTTGGAGGAATTCCAGGTATGGTTGGCCTTGGCGATTAGCGCCTCGGATCCCGAGGTGCGCGAGGATCCTAAGACGGCTCAGATCAACGCAGCCAAGCGGATTAGCCTAGGCTGCTCGACTTCCGTCACCGTTATGGTCAAGAAAATGTAAGAATCCAGAGTCTTCAAGGTTTTGAGAAAGGGTTTTTATAATCTCTCCGTTATTTCCGATGAATTGGGTTTGATGATTTTGGGGGTGATGTACGTGAAGCAGGGAGGAGGGGGTGCGATTGTAGGTGCCAATGGGGTGAAGGTGAAGGTTCAGGAGAGGGTGGTGATGTCACAGGTCGTTGAGGTAGTGGTGGTGATAGTGTTGCCGGGGGAGGGGATTGAGTTGAAGATGAGATTGGAGAGGGGTCTTGTGGATTATCATTTGGTTGAGACGGTGGGGATGTTGTAGGAGCATTAGAAGTGGGAGGAGAGGAGGGTTGTGGTGGTGGTGTAGTTGCGGTTGGAGGGCGATGGTGAAGTCGTGGCTGGAGTCGGTGGCACGACAAAAGGAGTTGAATTTGGAGGTGGTGATGGGCTTGCTATAACTTAGCAAACCAAATCTAATGATTATTCACTATCTAGTCAGATAAATCATGTACCAAAATCTTTAAGCTTTCATGCATTTTTGTTTAGAATTCTAGCAGAACTCAATCAACAACTTCAAAGCAAATCCAATTTCCCAAACTTGAAAATGACAGATTATTCAATACTGAATTTTACCAACCGAACCCATAAATTTATCACCAATCGAACCCAGAAATAATCCCCAATCAGATTATTCAAACACACTCGGTGTCTTTGTTTACGATTCCTCTGTTTCATGTGTTTGGGTTCATCATGCTGTTGAGAGCAGTGCCGAAGGGGCAGGCTTTGGTAAACTTAATCTCTTTCTTTCGAAAATCTTTGGGTGCAAAATAAAATTTTTACATTGAAAAAAATTTAATTGTTAATTTTTAAAAATTTTATTGATAATATTAATTGAGTATATAAGAATGTTATTGGTGAAGTTTTAAAAGATTATTAATTAAGTTTTCATGCAATATAAAAATTTTATTTAACATTCGGTGTAGTCAAGAATCTTTCACTTTACATTTCATTTTCATGAACGCAATTGATTTTTTAAAAGTTATTTTACCACAATACTTTTTATTTATATGGTGGAGAAAAAAATGGTGGAGCTCATCAACCAATCATTTAAAATGTTGATTATATTTATTGTAAAGTGTATAATATTTATATTTTATTTTAAAAAAACGATAAATAATTTAAAACATCTATTTTAAAAAATTGACACATAAAATTAAATGAAGAGACTATAAATTTATTTATGTTGCACTTGATGAGCATATTAGTCTATCAAAACTAACAATCAGTTTTTTTATTAACTTAATTGTCATGCAACTTGGATAATAATTATAAAATTTTTCGAATAATAACAAACCATTCACACAAAATTTTTATTTATTTTTTTTTGCATCATGTGATTTTTTTTATTTTTTCATCATCATGTTATAAAAAATGATTAGTGAAATCGATTATCTATCAATCACATAGAAATACTTACTAATTGGGTTTTGTGGACCAAGACAAAATTATCCGTAAGTAACCAAACAGGAAGAAAAGCAAAAGCCCAAAAAAGAAAACAACTTTACTCGCTATCTTTGTCTACCTTCTAATTTGAAAATACTTGATTATATTTGGATTAAAATATTAATTTTAAATTCATTCGAAATTTTATTGATAATTTTAAAATTTTTTATTTATAATACCATGAAAAAAATAATGTTACAGTTAAAATTTTCTTAAAATTATATCTTTAGACATTATCTAGCTTCTCCTAACTTCTACATTAAGTAACCAAAAACTACAAAACACACATTTTCTTATTTCTTCACTTACAGTCGCACTCTCTATCTTACAAGATCTTTCTGTCTCTTTCATTCTCTTGATATAAGCACGATTATCATCAGGTTAGTATTGTTTTTTTTTTCTTTTCAAATTTCCGATTGGTATTAACTAGTTTTATAATTCTCGTTAATTTTTTTAAATTTCATTTTTCTTACATTAATTGTAATTTTATGTATATTGCATGATATCGGTTTTAGTAGGGGAACGCTGGAATTTCTTGTTGTTGATTCAATGCATAATTTGGGTTTTTGTTTGGTTGCTGAAGAAGTTCGGGAAATAAAGAGGAAAAAAAAATGAAATTTGAGTGCTAAGTTATTGATTAACGGATGTAGATTAAGGCTCACACTATCACAGATTAATTTTACGTATATTGCATGATATGGGTTTTGGTGGGGGAACGCTGGAATTTCTTGCTGTGGATCAATGCATAATTTGGGTTTTTGTTTGTTTGCTGAAGAAGTTTGGGAAATGAAGAGAAAAAAATATGAAATTTGGGTGTTAAGTTATTGATTGATGGATGTAGATTAAGGTTCACACTATCACACATTTCTCTCGCCTTTTGATTGAAATTATTTTTCTTCTCTTCTTTTGTATTTTATGGTTTCATTGATAAATGATAGGAACACGACAGCAAAAGAGGTTCGTGTATGATTTTCTTTTTCTGGGGAGGGGGTATGTATTTTGTTTTCCTCGGGTCCCATTTGATTTAAATGATCACTTGATGATTTTGTATCCTTTATATTTACCTGAATTTTCTGATAACTAGATGATAATGGAAATGTAGTTCAATTTTGTAACTTTTTTATGATTTTAAAGTACATTCTTTGAGATTATATTTGTAGCGTGTGCATTTAGGAGGGGTATGGGATGTTAAATCTCATACATTATCTTAGAATATGTTAAGTACGGTCGTTTAACTTAAATGAGTTGAGTTCTTCATTTGTTGATACTTGATAATCAAAACAGTTAATAGAATAAGGTTAAACTTGATCTTTTTTCCCATTATTTTCGGCCTCCCATATAGGTTCTGTTTGTTGTTGTTATCTAAGAGTTAATTGTTTTTAATACCGTGTTTTATACTCGGACATTGGGGGTTTCCTTTCAGGTTTTTGTATGAAAGAGTTTACTTAATTCTGGGAACTGAAAGTGTTTGATCTTTGTTGAAAGATGAATTCTGAAGGAAAAGACAAGGACACTGTGGTAACTCAAGTTAGTTTTGGTGGATTTGACCATCATGTCACAGCAAAAGATCTTACGGATTTCTTGGAAGAAGAAATTGGACTTGTGTGGCGATGCAGATTGAAGACTTCTTGGACTCCTAGAGAGTCGTATCCAAATTTTGAGATAATTGACACTGCAGTTAGCAAAAGAACACACAATTATGAGATGGTGGAACCCCATGCATTTGTGCATTTTGTCTTGCCTCAATCAGCAACTTCGGCTGTGGAGGCTGCAGGGCGGTGTGAGCTTTTCTTAAACAATCAGCAGTTGAAGATCAGTTTGGGGCCTAAAACTCCGTTTTGTTTAAATCAGAGGAGGAGGACTACAACACCATACAAATTGTCTGATGTGCTTGTTGAGATTGGAACCTTGGTTAGCCTCGATGATTTTTTTGTTGGTTGGAGAGGACCTCCCTCGGGGGTTGACTTTCTAGTTGATCCTTTTGATGGGACATGCAAATTTTCTTTCTCAAGGGATACAACTTTCTCTTTTAAAAGTGTTCAGCAGCATGCAGTGATAAAATGCGACTTTAAGCTGGAGTTCTTGGTGAGAGATATCAATGAGATCAGGCATTATAAAGATTCATCAGGTTTTGTAATTCTGTTGCACCTCTCTTCATCACCTTTAGTCTGGTATAGAACTGCTGATGATGATATCTATCTAACAGTTCCTTTTGATGTCTTGGATGACGATGATCCTTGGATTCGAACCACAGATTTGACACCTAGTGGGACCATTGGTCGCTGTAATTCTTATAGAGTGTCAATCCCTCCCCGTCATGAAGGAAAACTGAAGAATGCCATGGATTATCTCAAGAATCAAAGGGTGCAGCAAGACCACCTCAGATGGCCACCTAGGGTCAGGGATGAACCTGATTTTGGAATGCCCATGGCAGATCCATTCTTCTGTATCCACTATAAAGAAGAGATTGCCTTTGAGATTATGTTTTTGGTGAATGCAGTAATGCACAGAGGCATTTTTAACCAATACCAGTTAACTGAAAGTTTTTTTGACCTACTGAGAAGCCAACCCAAGGAGGTCAATGTGGCTGTGCTAAAGCACCTCTGTACCTATAAACACCAAGAGTTTGATGCCGACAAGAGGCTGAAAGTTGTCCAAGAATGGGTTCTTAAAAATCCCAAACTTTTTAAGATCCCTAAACAGTTTGATGATATTATTGAAATCAGAAGGTTGGCTATTACTCCAACTAGAGCTTATTGTCTACGACCAGAAGTTGAACTCTCCAATAGAGTTCTTAGGAAATTCAAAGAAGTTTCTGATCGGTTTTTAAGGGTTACCTTTATGGATGAAGGAATGCAGACAATGAATCAAAATGCTCTAACTTACTATGTTGCTCCAATTGTGAGGAATATAACATCAAACCCCTTCCCCCAGAGAACCCATGTGTACAAAAGGGTGATAAGTATTCTGACTGATGGATTCTGTCTGTGTGGTCAGAAATACTCTTTTCTAGCCTTTTCATCCAATCAATTGAGGGACCGTTCTGCCTGGTTTTTTGCTGAAGACAAGAATATAAGAGTGCGTGACATCATAAGTTGGATGGGGAAGTTCAGCGGGAATATTGCAAAGTGTGCTGCGAGGATGGGTCAGTGCTTCTCATCTACTTATGCTACAGTAGAAGTTCCACCAATGGAGGTAAATCCTGAGCTTCCAGACATTGAAAGAAATAGGTATGTCTTCTCAGATGGGATTGGCATTATTACTCCTGATCTTGCAATGGAAGCTGCAAAGAAACTGAAATTGGACATGAACCACCCGCCTTGTGCTTATCAGATTAGATATGCTGGTTGCAAAGGGGTTGTGGCTTGTTGGCCACCAAAAGGTGATGGGATTCGACTCTCCTTGAGGCCTAGCATGAACAAGTTCTTTTCTAATCACACGACCTTGGAAATCTGTTCTTGGACTAGGTTTCAACCTGGTTTCCTAAACAGGCAAATAGTGACCTTGCTTTCTACCCTGAGTGTTCCAGATGAAATATTTTGGGAAATGCAGGAGTCTATGATTTCCAAACTAAACAAGATGCTAGAGGAAACAGATATGGCTTTTGAAGTTCTCACCATGTCCTGTGCTGAGCAAGGAAACACTGCAGCAATAATGTTAAGTGCAGGTTTCAAGCCTCAAACAGAACCTCATTTACGAGCCATGCTAACTTCAATAAGAGCAGCTCAGCTTTGGGATCTTAGGGAAAGGGCTAGGATCTTTGTTCCTTCTGGGAGGTGGTTGATGGGTTGCTTAGATGAACTAGGGGTACTTGAACAAGGCCAGTGTTTCATCCAAGTATCTACGCCCTCTCTAGAAAACTGCTTCTTAAAACATGGCTCTAGGTTCAGTGAGACAAAGAGAAACTTACATGTAATTAAAGGATTTGTGGTGATAGCCAAAAATCCTTGTCTTCACCCAGGGGATATAAGGATTCTAGAAGCTGTTGATACCCCTGGTCTACACCATTTATACGATTGCCTTGTTTTCCCTAAAAAAGGTGACAGACCCCACACAAACGAAGCTTCTGGAAGTGACCTTGATGGGGACCTCTATTTTGCCACCTGGGATGAAAATCTTATCCCTCCCAGTAAGAGGAGCTGGATTCCTATGGATTATGATCCTGGAGAGGCCCAAGTTTCGAACAAGCCTGTCACTCATCAGGTATCTATCTCCCCTGTTTGATGTTATCACTGTCCATATTTTCTTTCTTTGGTCATATTATGCCATACTTCTTTTCTTAAACAGTCGTCCTTTCTTTGTTATTAACTTATTATTATTATTTGTTACTCTCAGTATGCTTCACCAAACGTGTTAAGAGAAAGCTGCAATTGAATTATTAGTTGAGCTGATTACAGACTTTCACAACCGTAATGCCTTGTAAAATGTTATTTCTTATAACCTTGGGCAATTAATGGTTTGTCTTGGTGGTGATACAGTGAGTTAAATGCTACTGATTACCAGAGTAGGTAACCTAAAGACTAAAAATAGTTCATAGGGAAAACTTTTGTTAAAGTGCCACTGTAAAAAGGTTCATCCTGATGCATTAAATATGTCCAAGAGTTAAAGTTAAATGCATTCCTCATTTTAAATAATGGGAATTGAGTTTATTGATGGTGGTAAGGGTCTTTAGATACTAAGGTGTAAGAAATAATGATCAGTTGTATGCGTATAAAAGAGTCAATAAGGATTTCAGTGGGCAGATTGTGTTTTGGTGTTATGTTTATGTTGTAAAGGCTGAGGTATATCATGGGATATATTTACTATTTAAGGTTAAGTAGAGCTTAATGAGATTTGCCTCCTGTTCTCACTATTCTAGAAGTTTTTTGCTAGTAAATATATTTCTATTTTTGCTGCTTGGGGTTTTCTTTTTATTGATAAGAAACATTGCAATTATTTCTAGGCTACATCAGTTGATGATTGCATCATCTAGAATTCAGAGCATGCTATGGAGAATCTCTTTGATTCTTTTGTGTTGTGTTTCTCTTACAGGATATAATCAAATTTTTTGCCAATAACATGGTGAATGAGAACTTGGGAGCACTCTGCAATGCACACGTGGTTCATGCTGACCGCAGTGAATATGGGGCTCTTGATGAGAACTGTATATTACTGGCAGAATTGGCCGCTACAGCAGTTGATTTTCCCAAGACTGGGAAGCTTGTTACAATGCCTTCTCATTTGAAACCAAAATTATACCCTGATTTTATGGGAAAAGAGGATTATCAGTCATATAAGTCGGACAAAATTTTGGGAAGGCTTTATCGACGCATAAAAGATGCTTATGATGATGATGATACCTCTTCTGAGCTTAATTTTGGTCCTGGTGACATCCCTTATGATATCTATCTCGAGGTTCCAGGATCTGCTGATTATATTCTTGATGCATGGGATCAGAAATGCTCTTATGATGGGCAGCTTATTGGCCTTCTTGCACAGTACATAGTGAAAAGAGAAGAAGAGGTTGTAACAGGGCACATTTGGTCCATGCCTAAATACAACAGTAGGAAGCAAGGGGATCTGAAGGAGAGGCTGAAGCATTCTTACAGTGCCCTAAAGAAAGAATTTAGGCAAATTTTTGAGAAGATTAACTCAGATTTTGAGCAACTTACTGATGATGAGAAGAATAATTTATATGAACAGAAGGCATCAGCTTGGTACCAGGTTACTTACCACCCTAAATGGGTGAAGAAGTCTCTGGAGTTGCAGGAGGCAGATGGTGCTGGGAACATGGTGATGTTGAGCTTTGCCTGGATTGCAGCTGATTACCTTGCTCGAATCAAGATTGGGTGCCGCAGGATAGGAAATGTTGACCCTTCTAAGCCAATCAACTCTCTGGCTAGGTATCTTGCTGATCGGATATGACCAGCATTTGAAGCTGTTAAACAGCTATGATTCATGGCTGTTTCACACTCTAGGCTGCAAGACCACTCTGCCTTTTTGAAATGTGTGCTCTCATATAATTTTGTTAGGTATAGGGTTGCCTTTTGAAGTTATCGGTGCTACACTCTTTAAGTTTCTTGATCCTAATCAAACTATTATTGAAACTTCTATGCTTTCTTTGGAAATTTGATTATGTTGTCACATTTCCTGCTTCCATTTGAAATTTGATTAGTTTAGTTTCTTGAGATTGTAGTGTTGGATTTCTTAAGATTGTGGCAGGTCCATCTTTGACTGGCCTGATTTATCAATGGAGCAGGGTGTGATTCTAGATTTGTGGCAGGGCTGGTCAAATGGTATCTTTGCCATTGTGTGGTTATAGGGGGCCATGGTGCTATGCTTGAATTGCATCCTGCTCTCGATTTTATTTTCTTTGTATGCTGGTGCTGTACATAGATGTGTAGAATTTGAACTGCATTTGATTCAAAACAGTCAAACAATCATGAGTGTGTATAATATAAATCTAATGATTTGTTTATGAATGGGGTATCAATCTGCTCGTCTTTCCACATAGGTCTTGAATGTAGGCATTGTTGGCCAGATGTAGGAACAACTTTCCCATGTGAGATAAAAGCAGTAGGTTTGTTTTGTTCGGTCTAGCTTCAGTACCGTCAAGTTCTTCATTAATGCAGGATGATGACCCAAATTCAGGGAATCAGGGTACATTGTGCATACTACTTAGGCTTGGAGGTAGTAAAGTGTTAAAGAACGGGAAGGGGGGAAAACAATGAGAAAGAAAACCCTAGAACTTAATGGAAGGTGACTGGATACTTATATGAAGGACTCTGAAGCTATAGCTGAAAACTGGACCTTTTTGATAAGAAATTTTAATGAATGTTTTCAAACTTCTCTTTTTATTGGCTCATATCTCTTTGTACTTGGATTCTTCGGATGGTGGAATAATTAAAAGTCCAGAGCTGGTTTATTGCCATCCAACCGAGATGGCAAGGATGGATCACACTCATCATAGTTCAAAGCTCTGTTGGAGGATTTAACCTTTTTAACCTTCTGAATGGGTATTTGCCTGTGTTCCCCATAATTATCTTGAGAAAAGGAAAATAAGAAAAGCATTAGAATGATCGGATCTAGAAATACATTTTGAAAGGTAACCAGGGTACGAAGTACAGCGATACCTTTCAGCAAACTACCTTTAGAGTCAGAATCTCAACCTCTCACCCTTGTTATGAAGCTTTGAATAAGGATGCTAACCCAAAGTACTACATAATGTCTGGTCCATATGTTTATTTGTAATTTGTTATTTTCGGTGTTGGCAAGAAGGCGTTGGCTTAGGTAGTGACAGGATCAGGTGGTTTGAGGTATGTTGGAATTTTATCTCTAAAAATTTATTACTCAAATTTTAGGTAAAAAATACAACCACAATAATTAAATAAGTAAATAAAATAAAGAGTAAAAACACAAAAAATTAACGTGGTTTGGCATCTTTTTTGCTTACTCCACCAATAAATCTACTACTTTATTAATCTTCAATTATAATTTTAGGAAGAGTAAAGTTATCAAACTCTCACCCCAAAGTCCTAATACAATAAAAACTCTTAACCTAGCTCTAGTTGTAAGTGCCATTTCTACTTGACAACACAAAACTCCAATACACCCAAAGCTCTCATCTTAGCTCTAGTAGTAAACCCCTCAATTTTACAATGATTATGAGAATTATGAGTGTGCCTCAATTATTCTCTGGGACCTCCTTTATATAGATGAGATTTTCCTAATACTAATAGCAAAAGAACAATAATAAAGAAAACGACTTCAACTATTAGTAGGACAAGCAATATCCAATAGGAAACTACTATCACTCCTATTAGAACAAACAACAATAAAATAAGAAATCACTTTCCCAAACCAATTAGAAGTTTTCCTCGTTGGGAATTGAGCCAAAATCTTAACAAATCTCCACCTTGACTCAAATTCTCTACTTCATCATCAAATTTGATTTCTTTCTTTGGTTGGTGCGATTTTTCCTTTTGGTATTCCCATCTCGTCCGCTTACCTTTCAAAGCAACCATCCTCTTATTCAACACGGACAAGCTCTCTTCGTTCATGGTATCTCTTATCATTACCTTTGAACTACCAAAAACTTGCATCTCATAATTCTCATTAGCCTTTCCATTATTACTCTCCTTTGTTCTACTTAACTCCTCCAAGTCCTCCACCATGGCCTTGTTTAGCAATTGTGTGTTCTTCTTCCTCGTTATTGATGCACTCCTTATTTGAAAAATTTAGAGACCTAGATCTTGATCTTTCCCCCACCTTCCTTGAAGTGCTCCACTTGCTCACTCTGTTTGGCTCTTTTCTTTATATAATCACGAACAATCCTTCAACCTCGAACACTTTTGACCTCTTCAACTTATCTCTTTCTAGAGGTGCTGCGGGAACCTCTTCATCCATCCAAACTTCCTTGCCCACCATTAACATTGTGACTTCTTCTTCTGGTGGCAAGTACTTCATCTCTGTCAACGTACTACTCAACAAATTAGTGATAATGGAATTGAAAAAGCTAATATTCATCATACATTTTTCCATCTTCAATTCATCAAATAGTTCAATATTAATTATGTCTATTTTTGTATTTTTGCTATCAGAACCATAACTCTGATACTACTTGTTGAGATTTTACCTTTAAAAATCCACCTACTCAAATTTTAGACAAAAAACACAACCACAACAATTAAATAGACAAATAAAATAAAAAACAAGAACAACAAGAATTAATATGGTTTGTGCAATTTTTTTGCGTACTCCACCAACAAATCAACTACTTTATTAATCTTCAATTACAACTTTAGAAAGAGCAAAGTTGTCAAATTCTCACTCCAATACAAAAGAAGCTCTTAACCTAGTTCTAATTGTAAGTCCTCTACTTGACAACCTAAAACCCCAATACACCTAAAGCTCTCATCCTAACTCTAGTAGTAAACCCCTCTAGTTTACAATGTCTATAAGAATTATGAGTTTGCCTCAAATCTTCTGTGTGACCCTTTTATACATAGGAGATTTTCCTAATACTAATAGGAAAAGAACAACAACAAAGAAAACAACTTCTACTTTTACTAGGACAAGCAATATCCAATAGGAAACTACTACTACCACTACTTCTATTAGAACAAATAACTATAAAATAGGAAATCACTTTTCGCAAACAAATTAGAAGTCCTTCTTATGGAGAATTAAGCCAAAATCGTAACAAGGTACGTCTTAGATTCTAATCTTAACAAATCATAGAAGAAGAAGTTTTGAGGTGCCAAAGAAAGTATTGATCAGTTAGTTCAAAACCTTCCAAACTTGTCAAGTTCTCCTTGAAAGGCTGATGGATCCCAAACTTGCTGTGTTTTTAATATAAGAGCATCTTGTAGACTTCTGGTGCAAAAGAGTCCATCTAACACTCTTGAGGCTTTTCCTACAAAAATTTTAACAAAGAAAACATATTAAAGGTGACGCTATAGTTAAGAACCTAACAATTAGCTAGAGATTAGAACACCGGCATTGCATTTTAATGTGATGGTTGGTAAGACATGAACTATGAAGCAATATAGCAATTAACCCTCTTCGGAAGGTTTAGAGCAAGAGTGCAAGACCATATGATATGATGATATATACTCCAATCAATATTTTGTCTATTTGTTCATAAATCAATGTAAACTAGGTGTTGGGAATTTTGACACCCCAAAGCAATTACACAATCACAATAGCAAAAATAAAGAGAAAAAAGCATAAGAATTTTTAACGTGGTTTGACATCGCTTGTCTACGTCCACGAGCCATTTTAATTCCACTACTTTTGCACATTTTGGATGGAGGAAAGCTACTAAAACTCATTACACCACAATAAACAGTTTTTCTAGACAAAACTGTAAAACTGTGTGAAAACCCTCCAAAATCTCACAACCCGAAACCCCAATACACCCAATGTTCACTCAACCCTTGGATCCCTATATTGGTGTTTGGTTGCCATACTCCCATCTAGCCAACTATTCCTGGTTAACGAATAAGGGTGAGGGACTAACTCTTTCTATCCTCGTATTTATAATAACTAGTACCCACATCCTTTTGGCACATAGACGATGTGGGACTAGAACAACTTATAATAACATTTCTCTCCGATGTGCAATTTGAGGAGTATCTCAACAAATTCCTCCATCGACTCAAATCCCCACATATTTTGATACCCGTGCTGGTTTGCCTCCACTCGATCAAAACCTCTCTATTTCAGTCGGGCCTTCAATACCGCTTAATCAGATTTTGGGTATCTAATCTTCAACAACACATCTGACTTGCTTCTTCATCGCATCAGTTCTCTGAATTTTTGCCGTTGTCGAACCTTAGCTCTAATATGATACCACTTGTTGGGTATTATAATATCCAAAAATAACTACACAATCACAATAGCAAAAATAAAGAGAAAAAAGCAACGTGGTTCGACACTTTTTGCCTATGTCTATGAGTCAATCGTTATTTCACTACTTTTGTAACTTTTGGAGGGAGGAAAGCTGCTAACTCACTATACCATAATACACAATTTTTCTGGACAAAACTATGTGAAAAATCTCATCAATCTCACAACCCAAAACCCCCAATACACCCAATGTTCACTCAACCATTGAATTCCTATATTGGTGTTTGGTTGCCACACTCCCATTTGATCAACTATTCCTAGTTAAGGAACAAGAGTGAGGGACCCATATTTATAATAACTAGTACCCACATTTTTTTGGCACATAGACAATGTGAGATTAGAATAACTTACAATGACACTTCTCTTTGATGTGAGATTTAAATAATATCCTAACAAAAGGGATATATGACTAATCAGGTATAAAAGCCATTGCTGGAGCATTAGCATGGTGGTGTGATGAGGGACCTTAATGGAAAATAGATAGCGGATTTCAGATGCAAATTGGGGAGTTCTTTGGTCCTTATGGTCGAGTTCGGAGATGCTGATCTTGAGTTCCATCCTTATGAAATCTATTGTAGCTGATTCTCTGAAACCTAATTATTCATCTTTGAATTTTGGACCATTCTTCATGTGTCAGCTCCTCCATTAGGTTTCTGAGGTACTGTGGGCATGTTCCTGCATAGAGCTTAGTTTCGTTTTTATTGTATTAATTTCTTTTAATTTTTCATTTGATATCCAAATGAAACAAAGAAAAATGTTAATAATGTTAATTTTATATATATATATATATATATATATATATATATATATCCCAAAGTTTCCAACATTACAGGTGATATGGCAATTTGAGATGGGAGTTTATTTTGATAATAATTTTTTTTATTGGTAAAAGACACATACACCACCACTTGAATTTGGTAATTTTAAGAATTAGGACCTCAACTTTAACCATTGAGCCAGTGCATTATTGACCATTTTGATAATAAATTTGAAATACAAATCTATTTTGGTAAAAAAAAATCCTTTACAATTTGTGCTCTAGTAATATCCTCACCTTTCTTTTTATTTTTGACTAAATCATAATAAAATCACACAACAGAAAAGAAAAATGTATCCACGAGGTAAATCCCTATAGATATGATTGCTGGTAGTTGTAGAGCACTAGTATTTATTTACTGAGACTAGCATTCCTTGTTTCTATCATTATATGAAGACAGCTTTAGAACTAGAAAACTAGAAATTGATGTTAAAGTTGATCCACACACAGTAGCATCTTAATTTGTTTAGAGGATCACTCAAAAGAAAAACAAAAGGAAAAGGAAAAGGGAAAGGCGAAAAGAAAAAGACAGAGAGATGTCAACACGCATTGCCCAACGCTCTCCACCTAACCAATGGCATTGAAAGTGTGTTGAGAAGTGGTCTTCCGAGTTCCAAATTGATGGCAACACATGATGTGTGGCATACTCACTGATATTTGGAAGCATTAAGTATCACCCACCTACTTAGAGCTGGCCCCTTCACAAATGTCAAATTCGTTTTTATGATCTTGTTAGGACATTGTTGCATCTTTCCATGACTCTAATGAATGTTCATAGGCCACATGACTTTCATCCTCTAAGCTGCAAGTTACATGAATATAGCTTGTTTAATCTTATGAATATTTATGACAAATTGACAAACTTACTGATAAAATAGGTTTCACTTTTATCATAAATACACTACATTTCGATCCAAATATTAATTTCTACTCCACATTTTCAATTATTACAATTTGCTCTCTGATCACTTTAATATTCAATAACATCTTATCATCTATAATGATATTAAAATTAACAAAAAAACCGTAAATTCAATGCACTTGAGTTTACTTACAACTAGTGTGGAATTTTATGCACGCTGCACTTGAGTTGTCTCACATTAAAAAGAAATAAAAATAATGATAGTGAGGTTATATATATATATAGTTTGGACCAAAGATTTTGCGCTTAAACTTTTGAGTTATATTAATGTCTACTCATATCTATCAAGCCTATGTTCATGTGATTTCCTATATGTGTGAAGTACTTCCAAGTGGTATCAGAGCCTGGTTCGAGTTGATCACGATCGTGTGACTCTACGTTGAACACCCCGTGGTTGAATATGTGGATGTGAAGTTTGTGTACCTATGGTTTCTTGGAAGAGTGTCATGTATGCGTAGTAATACAGTCTATCTCGTGGAGGAATTCTCGTTGATCGCGTGATCAATGATTCCATTCAAAGAATGTTTGATATATAACTTACATTTGAGAGGAGATTTGTTAGAATCCATATGTGAGCACGTTATCACACGCTAGAAAAGAATATAAAAAAATAAGTATGTTATATGCATGGTTTAAGCTAAAAACTTTTGAATTTAAACTTTTGAATCATATTAATGTCTATCTATATATATGAATTTCGTGTTCATGTGATCCCTCATGTATGAAATACTTCTGACCTTAACAAATGTTGGGACTCAGACTTTTGGATTTGGTGTTGTCAGCATTGTTAGATAAACGGAAGAGTGAGTTGTTTAAAAAAGGAATGTTTGGCGATGAATTATAACACCAATGAAAAAAACCAGAGAAAAAAATAAACCACACATAAAATGACACTATTAAACCAAATTTTGAAAAAACTCACTCTGATGTCATATTAAAAAAATATTGGGAATGAGTTAACTATTTTTCTTTTATACTCAACCACTAACCACACATAACTTTTTAGAGATTTATAATTCAAAATCTTTCCACTTTCAATTATCGCAATTGATAAAAGGAAAAAAATAGTAGTTAGAACTTGTTCTTATTCTCTCTTTAGGTAGCTTTTATCATTCGAAAGCCATCATCCCATGTAGAACATTAATTTAACGCTGAAAATGTTTTTATTACAATATATATTTTCAGTGTTCAAAAAGAAAAATGTCTTTGAGTAAATTAATTTGAAAGGAAATGGGGAAATAGGTACCAATCAGAGACCAATTTCAGATAAAGCAGGAAATCACTCTATCCTCTGTACCTCCCAGTAGTTCACATTTCATAATAAATTAATTATTAATATCAATGACATCATTTGGACTAGTACTATGATATTATCTCCTTAATTTACACAAAAAGAAAACAAAAATTCTTTTTTGGGAGGTCCTTCTCCACTTAAACATATTGACGGTAGAGAGATCGATCTTTGATCTCTTATATGGAGAACTCGAAAATACCGATTAGATCAAAAATTCTGGATCTGCATTTATCACTTTTCATTTGGAACTAAAACCAAACTATATGGAGTGTGAAAGAAAAATTCTCTGCACTGGCATCTTTAACAATTACTGGCATCTTTAACAATTACTTCCACTTAACATGAATCACAGAGAGAGCACCACAAAATCTTTGCACTTAAGAAATATAGCTCCTAATTAACATAATCACATTGATAAATATATAGCAGAAGTAAAATGTACATCAACTTACATTACAGACTTATTAGTGTGTTAAATTAAACTCCTCTGCAAAGTGCAGTATCTCTTTCAACAATTCTAACAAATTAATCAGCAACTACAACAGTGCTTATCCAAGTAATTGCTTGTAGCATTCAGTGATTGAAAGATGCAGTAATTGCAGAGGATGCTATACTAATTAAGGACTTTAGACAAAGGGAAATTTAAATCAATGAAGGTACAATTTTTCACTCTAAAAAATTAAAGTAACCCAGTTGAAGGTGAAGTAGTAGTAATATTAGGAGAATTCCAATTTAGCAATTCTTCAATCATCTGCATTGCAACAATATCCTCTTCATCCATTCCATTTCCAGATTCTGTTGGTTCTGCCAAAACCTGTTGTGACTTGTTGTTGTTCCCTGCAGCAGCAGCTAGCTCAAGTCTCATGACCCAACTGGAGCTTGATCGAGCAGTACCTGCACGTTTTTGCCACACACCAATGTGAGCACTGTCAGTGTCAAGCCTCAGGCATGTGAGTGAAGGAGATTGGTCCTTGCAGCTCTTTCGCAACTTTGCGTTAAGCAGCTCAGACAGAGCCTTTGGAGGCATTAATGGAGAATCATGATCATGATCATGATCACAATGATTTGTCTGATCTCCCGCAGCTGGGTGATCAGTATTAGTCTTCACAACAGGGAAATTGATCTTTGCATTTTGGCCATTCATCAATATGGCTGCTTGGTCATATGCTTTTGCTGCTGCCTCTGCTGTCTCAAATGTTCCTAGCCATACCCTTCTCTTCCTGCATTTAATTTAATTAACAAAAACCAACAATGAATCAAAAGTCATATAATGAAAATTCAACATAGCTAGTAAAGCTTATAATAAGATGATCATGTATATTTATCAAGGGCAAAGGCAAAGGCAGAGACAGAGAAGGAGAGATCACAATGAAGATCCATTGATGTAAAAATATATATGT
The DNA here is from genome assembly GCA_023935145.1 of Bretschneidera sinensis. Lineage (NCBI taxonomy): Eukaryota > Viridiplantae > Streptophyta > Magnoliopsida > Brassicales > Akaniaceae > Bretschneidera > Bretschneidera sinensis. The sequence continues at coordinate 28,402,934 of CM043699.1, forward strand.
TGCAAATAATAATGTGAGTTGGTGAAGTTACAGTAATGGATGGCGAATTTCGGACACCCAAGAGCCCCACTGACGTTGGCGGACGCCTCTGAACTTCTTTGTTGGTATCATATTTTGTTCCTTTTTCTTCAGGGAGAGTTAGAGATAGAACTACCTTACGCTCAGGCTGCAGAGATCATAAATATTAATATAGATGAGGGGGATGAGGGATTTTTAGGAAATTTACGAAAAGTCACACAACGTATGTGTATGTGTAGAAAAAATTGAATTCAGTGGGCGGTGGATGGGAAGGAAAAGTACACAAGTAATTTAGTTGCAATAAAGGTTTCACCTAAACAACTATGATAAAAATCTTACTTACATAATGACCACAAGAATAAATGAATTTTAACCCTATGATTATAAATGAAAAAGGTTCTTCTCAATCATGTGCTACAATAATTTGAAAAGGAAAACAGCATATTTACTACTGAATTATATCCTACAACAGTTTTTCAGTGTGATGCATGTGCGTGCATAAAAGAGAGTGACTAAAGTGTGGAGCCATACTTAATTATATGAATTTTTTATTATAACGATGGAAAACAAAAAAGGTTGAACTCCAATTTTTTATATAAAAAAATTAAAAATAACCATTAAATCAAAAAATTTAAATTTGTTTATAAGAACTTTTAATTTAGATAATTAACTATCTAAAGTATAATTCTAAACATTGTTACACATAATTTAGAATTTTGTTAAATTAAGTTTCAATTTATGATATTTTAGTTTTTTTTCTTTAAATTATTACTCTGGAACCATTGAATATTTGAATGTTCGTTTAACTACTTCCTATTGTTTGTTAAATTAATTAAACAAAATTCTATACCACATCATGTGACACTAACTAAAATCACCACTTGTGTTTGGTGACATAGCATTGAGGTTTGAAATTAAAATTATAGTAGAATCATGATTTTTTTTCATCAATTTTACTGTTTAATTTTTAAATTAATTTTAATTTCAAACTTCAATTTTATACTACAAAATGTAATATTCATTTATTTTTTGTTGTCATTTTTTTTATTATTGAAATGATGTTAAATACAAGTAATACACTGATTGATTTGATTATATTATACTATCCCATTATAAATATAAAGAGCCCACAATACTATAACAACCCACCTAAAGTATTGAAAACGGACAAATAACTCACACATCGTAAAAATCAAACCTAAGACCTTGTAGTCCCAAAGCCCCAACCTTGATCACTAAACCAATACCTCATCGGTTTTTCTGCTATTTTTTGAAGAAAAAAGGCATTATGAGTAGAACATATTGGAAAAAAAAAGTAATAGAAATTTAATAATGTGTCGACACCCTAATTTTGCATCAAGATTATCCTAGTAATTGTGATTCATTTAAGTAGTAACTAACTCATGCAAATCAATCAAAGACTTATGTAAGGAGTTCTACAAGACCGATTTCACGAGAAGACTCCAGAGCAAGGAAAGTTTTCAATTCCGCAAAACCGATATCACCAAAAGACTCCAAAACAAAAAAGGTTGGAAAGAAAATGCCAGAATATGCCATATCAATTGCTCACACCAATCGTGAGTTGCTACAGGTGGTTCATTGCCAGTGTTAACATATATGATTTTTCTATTCCTATTGCAATATAAGTTTATTAGTTTCATATGTATTAATTTCTTAATTAGTTTAGTTTCTTGATTTATTATAACCCTAAGTTTTCTATTTCTATTAGGTTTTATATTCTTAGTCTCTATATAAAGGTATGTATTCGTCTTTTACAACACATCAGTAATACAAAAGTTTCATCTCCAATCTCTTTTTTTTTTCTTAACATGGTATTAGAGTTACCAGTAGAGTTCTTCACCGAAGTTTGTTCTTCTTGGTGTTTTTTTTATTTGGTTTACAAACTCAAGTTGACATCCACTTTAGTACTTTGACTTTGAGGAGAGCTGTTAAAGTATATGATTTTTCTATTCCTATTGCAATATTAGTTTCATATTTTCATATGTATTAGTTTCCTAATTAGTTTAGTTTCTTGATTTATTATAACCCTAAGTTTCTTATTTCTATTAGATCTTATATTCTTAGTCTCTGTATAAAAGTATGCATTCTTTTTATACATCACATCAATAAAATAAGAGTTTTTTCTTCAATCTCTCTTCTTTTCTTAACAGCCAGAAGAGTTCATGATATGTTGATTCCTTGGGTACATGCAAAAAGAACCAGTCTATGATTTGAGGAATATTGATCACTTGAAGACACTTGAAACAACCAGATCGAGCCACTGTGGTGTTGAAGTAATCACATAAAGTACTCACATGCTCAACAATTCGAGTTGTTTACAAGCAATTTTCAAGTTGTATTAATTTTAAACTTTGTAGTTGTAGGAAGTTATCATGTCAAGTTTTATATTTCAAAAACAAAAGGAACGGTTACTTCTATTGTACTATAAATATTGCATTATCGCATTTAATAAAAAGCTCTCACGAAATTCATCATCAAACTGATGTTATCTTTTCAATCTTAAGAAAAACTATAACTTAACTAGTGTTAGGTATGATAACCTACGTTTCCCAAACTTGGGCTTGGAGAGTCCACAAAGCAAATGCTCAATATATGATGTAGGAGACCATATGAACCAAAAAGCTTAAGCTAATGGTTTATGGTTCCACCACCATTTATATGTCATTCACTTATATACCATTCATGTGTGAGTCAATTGCTCCTCCTCACCATCTACCAATTCCAAACTCGCACCATAATCCAACAGGCACACCTGAAAAGTCACATGTTCTCTTATCAGGGTCAGAGAACCACCCACCGACTTTCAACAACGACCTTTATAGACTCCACCTTGCGAACCACACGGACTTCACCATGCGAGCATCACCCATTCACTACCCAAGTCACATTGTTTGCGCCACATGAGTCCTTCGAGCTCCCCTTGTTGTTTGACAATATCACCGCGAGAATCCACATGATCTGGTCACACCCACCCGAACCATCAGCTCTAATACCACTTGTTAGGAAATTTGACATCCTAAGACAACTATGCAATCACAACAACAAAAATAAAGAGAAAAAAATACAAGAATTTTTAACATGGTTTGACACCTCTCGCCTACGTTCATGAACCAATCGTTATTTTACTAATTTTGCAACTTTTGGATGGAGGAAAACTGCTAAAAATCACTACACCACAATATACAATTTTTCTAGACAAAACTATGTAAAAAATCTCCCCAATCTCATAACCCAAAACCCCAATAAACTCAATGTTCACTTAACCCTTGGATCTCTATATTGGTATTTGGTTGCTACACTCCCATCTGACCAAGTATTCCTAATTAAGGAATAGGGGTGAGGGACTACGTTTCTTGATGCCTATATTTATAATAACTAGTAACCACTTCCTTTTGATACATAGACGATGTGAGACTAAAATTACTTACAATAACACTTTTATTCGATGTGGGATTTGAGGATCATTCTGAAAAATTCCTAATTTGACTCAAATCCCCAAATACCTCCATCTCTGGTCTGGATTTGCTTTCACCCAATCAAAACCTCCATGTTTTAATTAGGCTTTCAATAACGCTTAATCAGATTTTGGACCAATACTGCTTGATGAGAGTCATAAAATGCATCTTAACAGTACTTAATTGTTATCATTTTAGGGTTGATCTAGGTTTTAATTGCACTTTTATACGTTAACAACTCTAAAGTATCATTCTTGAATCATTGATCTATTTCGGTGCATTTTCAGGTACTTTAAGCTCAAAAGAGGAGAACAAGTTATCATTGCTTGAAGCACAAAGACTCAAGACATACTGGATTGAAGGAATGCTTTCGAAAGGACAAGATGGAGGGCTTAAAGGAGCAACAGCTGCTGCCCGCACTGGAAAAGAGTTTCACTAAATTGCCAGAATTGCCCGTACAGATCAATCATCTTTAAAAATTAAACTGTATTGATACAAGAAGAACCAGGAGATGAGCCATATATGCTTAGAAAGATCCAAAAGTCTATTTTTTTGGAGAATTTTACGGTTCGTCAAAAGGATTTTTCTAGAGAAAGTTATGGCAGTTTAAGTAGACAAAGGTCAGGCTGTGCGAGCTGTGTGGGATTTCAACGTGATTTTGGGTTTAAATCCCACATCCCACATTGGTTGGAAAACACATTTCTATATCCCATATCCCACATCGGATTGGAAACACATTGCACTTGTGGTATTTCCCTATAAAAGGCCTACTCCACTTCAGCTTTGATCAATCAATCGGGGATGAATCCAGAGGGCCTTTAGGAGCAATCCAAAGGGTCTTTAGGAGGAACTCGAAGTTTAAAGTTTGAAGGTCGGGAGAGATGATCGTCGGGAGGCCGGAGGCAACTCGAGGACGCATGAGCCCCATGGCCGGCTAGTCTCCAAGCAAGGCAAAGGGATGAATCCCTAGGTGTAGTTATTCTTATTTTTCCTTTATTTGATTCGGTTGTAGTTAGAGTTATTTTCGTTAAATATTGTTATGTTTTATTTTTTAATTTAATTAGTAGATTTATTATAACTCCGGTGGTTGCATGCTTCTTTTCCATATAAGTTCAGTCAGACTTTTCTTATGTGTACCTGTTTGGGTGTGATTGAGTCTGGTAGATCTCTTTTATAGATTTGTCCATTGCTGCGATATTGTCGTTTAGATATATCATCGTCTCTTGATAATTTATAAGTTAGGTCATGTGTCATTGAAAGTAAAGAAGATTTCATAACAATTACATTAGGATTTATAAATGCGCTTTAATTGAATATTTTCCGATTGCCTATTTGGGATGTGAAACTTACAATCGAGATAAAAACAACTGAATCAAGTTAGGATTAGAGCAACGAACCTAGGGAGGATTTTCGGAACCTTGTCATTTTTATTTTAAACTTATTTACACAATTACCCTTTTTCTCAAACAACTCAGATTCTTTTAATCTTTTATCGTTTGTGTTGAGGTTTACACCTTCTGTTGTACTTAACTTGTTTCTCTATGGAATCGACACCCCAAAACTATACTACAATAACCGTGTTATGTTTTGGTTGTAATCAAATTTTGGCGCTGTTGCCGGAGAAACGCGCTTAAGTACAAAGAAGATTGTTAACTTTTGACATGACGGTAAAAGAGTTGTAAATAGTTTTTCTTTTCAGCAGCTGTAAAGGCGGTAACTTCGTTCCTTCTTTTAGCTTGCTGCATTAATTTTTATTTTATTTGATTTTTTCTTTTTTATAGCATTTTTATTATTTTGTTACCTCACATGCACTGACATTGAGACGTTGTGGGTAGATTTGGTTGTAGGCCTGTGTTAGAGTCAGAATTTAATTCTTTTTCAAATCCTTTATTTGACAATCCATCTAGTCCCGAAGAAATGAGTGAACACGAAGATCAACCCCCTAGGACACCTAAGGATTACTTGCACCCTAACCGTACAGCCACACCATCGTGTATCATGTTCCCCCCCAATGTTCAACAAGCCGGGCATGATCCAGTTGCTACCAACTTTCTATGGGTTTGAGAATGAAAATCCCTACATCCATATTAGGGAATTTGAGGAAATAGTAGCTGTTTTTCACAGTAGGACTGATATGATAGACACCGTTAAACTTCAGTTTTTCCCTTTTTTCACTTAAGGAAAAAGCCAAGGCTTGGCTGTACTCATTAAGGCCTAGGTCCATAGGTAGTTGGGATGAGATGACCTGAATTTTCTTCCAAAAACACTTCACAACCCATAAGACCAACAACCTCAAGAGACAAATCTCAAACTTTGCACAAAAAGAGAGTAAAACCTTATATCAAGTTTGGGAACGTTTCAAGGACCTTTTGAATTCTTGTCCACACCATGGGTATGAGAGTTGGCGGGTAGTTAGCTATTTCTATGATGGACTCCTAAGTAGGGAAAGGCAGTTCATAGAAATGATGTGCAATGAGAATTTTCTTCAAAAAATCCCAACCAAGCCATAGATTTCCTAGATGACCTATCAGAAAAAGCTCACACTTGGACTGAACCAAATGCCATGGAAGGCACTAGGAGAAATCAACCCGCTGGGATTTACCAACTTAAGGAAGAGGACAGTCTTAAAGTCTGTTTAGAGGTCCTAACTAAGGAAATTGAAGCCTTAAAAACCAAGGATAATAGTGCCCCTAAACCGGTTGCTAGGGTAGAGTCCTATGAGCCTTGTTTCGTGTGTAATAAGGTAGATTATTTACCAAAGGATTGTCCAGTTTATTTTGAGATGAAGGAAGAGTGTAATGCTATAGGTATACCCTTTGGGAAACCACACTCACCCTACTCTAACACCTACAATCCCGGTTGGAAGAATCACCCTAATTTCAGTTGGAAATCCGATATACAACCCCCTACCCACTCTAGTACCCAATGGCAATCGGAAGCAACCTCATTTAATGCACCTCAACAATCTTTACCTTTGGAAGATATGTTTAAGTCATTTATGCAGGTACATGCCAAGAGTGTGGAAGATCAAGGAAAAATAAATCAATGGTTGTTAGAGGAACAACAAGCGATCAAAGAGGAACAAAGGGTAATAAAGAGTCAACTCACCAAGTTGACTAGTTTATTGACGATTCAAGAACAATGTCAGTTTCCTTCACAGCCACAACCTAATCTAAGGGGACAATATATGGCACAAACCTCTAATCCTGAAAATCAAAACATTAGAGAGGCTAATGCCATAATTACTTGCAACGGTAAGACAATTGATGGTCCCACTTTACCATCATACTTGATTCCTAATACCGTAAGCAACAAGGATAAAGCCCCCAAGGAACAAGAGGCCCATGATGTTTATCGCCCACCGGTGCCTTTCCTTCAAGCACTCCTTAAACCTAAGGAGATAAATACAGCATTAAAAGGTGAGATTCTTGAACAACTTCAGCATGTTAAAATTAATCTTCCTCTTCTTCATGTCATAAAACAGATTCCCAACTATGCTAAAGTCATCAAGGATCTATGCACACTCAAGATGAAGCACAATGTGAAGAAGACGGCATTCTTAATGGAGCAAGCAAGTGCTGTAATTAACAGCAAGACACCGCCCAAATATAAAGATCCAGGTTGTCCAACGGTGGCTTGCCAAATTGGAAATAAACCTTGTGGCCAAGCATTGCTAGATTTAGGTGCTAGTGTGAACCTCATGCCATACTCCATGTACTTGCAGCTTGGTCTAGGTGAGATCAAACCAACCTCCGTGGTACTTCAATTAGCGGATAGATCGGTAAGAAAACCAAGAGGTATTGTAGAAGATGTTTTGTTGCAAATTGATAATTTCTACTATCCTGTTGATTTTTTGGTTTTAGATATTGTATCTACTATAAACATGGAGTCCAAAATTCCTTTGATACTTGGAAGACCATTCATTGCCACCGCCAATGCCCTCATTAATTGTAGGAATGGCCTAATGACATTATCATTTGGAAATAGGACTCTAGAGGTAAATGTTTTTCGAGTCCCATGACAACCACATGAAGAGGATGAGTACATCAAAGATAATTCTAACTCTTCAGAATTCATTCCTAATAATCTTGAGTTCAAAGATTCTTCAAATTATCCCCATGCCATTAATGTTGTTGATGTTTTTGATAAGCCACAAGAATTTATTAAGACATCTTGCCAACCATGCTTTAAGAAGTTGCTTGAGAGAAGTCACATAGATGCGGGAATCAAATACCCTACTGCTGATAGTAAATGGGCATCACCAAAAACACTTGAGCCACATGTGGTGGACTTTAAGTATTCCTTGCCATTGCCAAAACATACAAGTATAAAATTTTGTAGCAAAACAGTGGCTGGTGCATCTAACTCATGTTTTTTGAGGAGGGAATAAAAGCGTCTGGTTGAACATAAAACTTAGCGCTCATGGGAGGCAACCCACAACATATCCTTTTACTTTTACTGTTTTTCATATTTCTTTTTCTTGTTTATTATTATTATTTTGCTATTTTCCAGTTTTACTTTAGTATTTATTTTTCAGGGACAAATAAACGAAGTAGTTCAAATAATTGTGCACAACTTTCAAGTCCATGCACCTTTGGTTAAAAAGGGAGTTTTCTTAACTTTTGCTTTTACATTGAGAACAATGCTTATCTTAAGTTAGGGGTGGAAGATATACATTTCTTACTGCATATCATTGAATTGTTGTTGGGTGTCATTTTCTTTTCTTCTTCTCCTTTTTGTTTGTGTTTAGCATGCTTTGTGTTAGCCTTAGAGTCAATTTACATGTAAATGATATAAACTTAATTGAGATAACAGATAGCATGTAGAAGAAGTTAAATCTTGCTTCAGTTTGAAATTAATTTAAGTATCAATCTTCATTTGGTTTGAGACTCTAGTTTGTGGTAAGATTGTATGATTAGTCTTAAACATTTAGAGAAATTTTATGTGTGATTATTTTGTGAATATTTTTGCGGTCTCGACAAGCTTTAGAACTTACTTGATAATCACTTGAGGCAAATTCTTAGAATGCACACTACTTAGGATATGATATAGGCCATTTTTGGACCGTTTGAGCCTTTCAAACCTACCATTGCTATATTTACCATTAGTCACCTATTTGAGCCTTTTCTTGAAAAAGAATTTGAGCCTTGTTTCTTTCAATAGCCCATTTACTCACCCTTATGATCCTAAAGAGAATATTTTATCCTTACCTTTCTCTTAAAAGAACTTAGCTATACACATTTGTTGAGAAGCACTTAAAAGGAGTAGGGAGGGAAATATGAAAAAATATTACTACCATAGCCCAAATACATTAAAGGAGATAAGTTGGGGGTTGTGGAAAAGAAAATAAAAAAAAATGAAAAAGAAGGTGAATGGTTATGTGCCAAAAAAAAAAGAAAAGAATTATGCCAAAGAAAGAAAAAAGAAAGAAAAGAAAAAATGGTGATTTGTTGAAAGAAATGCTCGAAAAATGGTTGAAAGAGTTGGGTGTTGAAGTAAAGTTATCCAGTGCTTAAAGAGTTGTGTTCAAAACTAAGAGATTAAGTTCTTCTAACCTTTACCTTAGCCTAACGTTAATAAGTAATCAAGATAGATATGGTTGAAAGAGTTGGGTGTTGAATCCTTCCCGTTCTCTCTTAACCTTTACCTTAGCCTAACATTACAAGCTTATTAAAGACTTTTTGATCCAATGTAGTGTGATTTTTCTACAATAGTGGAGAGTGATTTGAAAAGTGAGCCTATGGAGCTTGTTTTTGTGATTGATGTCACACAATTTATTATGTTTTTAGAGGCCAAGACTTGTATCGATGAATGTTATGCATAAAATTATCCGGGTGTTTGGATTAATGGTTTGTGGTAAGATGGATGTTAAGAGTCAATAACGATTTTCAGATTGATGCTTGGATTACTTTTGGACTTAGGTAAAATTTAATGATTCTATGTGCCGTATGTTATGTGTAATTTTTGAGACAAAAAGTGAATTACTCTTGGTTCAACGCTAGCATTGCTTTACTTTGTTTTTAACTCCTACCATAGAATTCATCTCTTATTTTCGCTTCAATTGCTAGGGACTAGCAATAAGCTAGTTGGAGGTTGTGAAGAAAGTCATAAAATGCATCTTAACAGTACTTAACTGTTATCATTTTAGGGTTGATCTAGGTTTTAATTGCACTTTTATACGTTAACAACTCTAAAGTATCATTCTTGGATCATTGATCTATTTCGGTGCATTTTCAAGTACTTTAAGCTCAAAAGAGGAGAACAAGTTATCATTGCTTGAAGCACAAAGACTCGAGGCATACTGGATTGATGGAATGCTTTCGAAAGGACAAGATGGAGGGCTTAAAAGAGCAACAGCTGTTGCCCGCACTGGAAAGGAGTTCACTAAATTGCCAGAATTACCCGTACAGATCAATCATCTTTAAAAATTAAACTGTATTGATACAAGAAGAACCAGAAGATGAGCCATATATTCTTAGAAAGATCCGGAAGTCTATTTTCTATAGAATTTTACAGTTTGTCAAAATGATTTTTCTAGAGAAAGTTATGGCAGTTTAAGTAGACAAAGTTCAGGCTGTGCGGGTTGTGCAGAATTTCAGCGTGATTTTGGGCTTAAATCCCACATCCCACATTGGTTGGAAAACACATTTCTATATCCCACATCCCACATCGGATTGGAAACACATTGCACTCGTGGCATTTCCCTATAAAAGGCCTACTCCACTTTAGCTTTGATCAATCAATCGGGGATGAATCCAGAGGGCCTTTAGGAGCAATCCAGAGGGCCTTTAGGAGGAACCCGAAGTTTAAAGTTTGAAGATCGGGAGAGATGATCGTCGGGAGGCTGGAGGCAACTCGAGGACGCATGAGCCCCATGGCTGGCTAGTCTCCAAGCAAGGCGAAGGGATGAATCCCTAGGGTAGTTGTTCTTATTTTTCCTTTATTTGATTCGGTTGTAGTTGGAATTATTTTCGTTAAATATTGTTATGTTTTATTCTTTAATTTAATTAGTAGATTTATTATAACTCCGGTGGTTGCATGCTTCTTTTCCATATAAGTTCAGTCAGGCTTTTCTTATGTGTACCTGTTTGGGTGTGATTGAGTCTGGTAGATCTCTTTTATAGATTTGTCCATTGCTGCGGTATTGTCGTTTAGATATATCGTCGTCTCTTGATAATTTATAAGTTAGGTCATGTGTGCTTGAAAGTAAAGAAGATTTCATAACAATTACATTAGGATTTATAAATGTGCTTTAATTGAATATTTTCCGATTGCTTATTTGGTATGTGAAACTTGCAATCGAGATAAAAACAACTGAATCAAGTTAGGATTAGAGCAACGAACCTAGGGAGGATTTCCGGAACCTTGTCATTTTTATTTTAAACTTATTTACACAATTACCCTTTTTCTCAAACAACTCAGATTCTTTTAATCTTTTATCGTTTGTGTTGAGGTTTACACATTTTGTTGTATTTAACTTGTTTTCCTGTGAAATTGACATCCCAAAACTATACTACAATAACCGTGTTATGTTTTGGGCGTAATCACCGCTTAATAATATTTTAGGTCTAATCCCAACAATCCTCCACCTAGGCTTAAAATCTGATCTTCAACAATAAATCTAACCTGCTCTTTCACCGCATCAATTCTCTGAGTTTTTACCATTGTCGAACTTGGCTCCGATACCACTTGTTAGGCATGATAACCCAAGTTTGAGGCTTGGAGAGTCCACCAAGGAAAGACTCAATATATGATGTAGGAGACTATATGAAACAAAAAGTGTAAGCTAATGGTTTCTGGTTCCACCACCATATATATGCCATTCACTTATCTAATTTTTTTCTCTATGTGAGATTGATTTTTCACATCTTTTTACTCACACGTGAATTTTCCCAACAACTAGGAGTAGCAATGTAGTAGTTACCTACTTGCTATTACTAAGTGTTAGGATTTGAATTGAGAAAGAGTCACTGAGCAACTGTAGATGAAGCTTTCTTCCTAAAGGGATTACTGAACAACAGTAGGTGAGAATTTCTTTTTCTGAATGAATCACTGAGCAACCGTAGGTGAGACTTTCCCTAAATAATACATTGAGCAGCGGTAGGTGAATTTTTCTCTCATCACATGAATTTTGGGTGCATATTGATCTTAACCGTTTCTATCACATCAATGGCACGTTCGTAAACAATATCGATCATGAAGGTTGAATTGCATTTGCGAAAAACCAGCATTAACAATATGGTGATTATTTTTAAGGGAAAATACACAAAAGTTTCTTGTGGGTTGACCTTATTTAACTTCAATACCAAAGTTCTAAAATTTTAAGTTTGAGTACTTGAGATTTGTTGTTAATCAAATGAAGGACAAACAAAGGTCAAACTACATGGTATTTTTGTCTATATTCTCCTTATTTTATAATAAAAATTAAAAATTCAACCAAATTTATTTCTCTCATGTTCGATATTTATAACTGTAAGTCTACCAAACCGTTGCAACGACCAAATCGACTTGAAGCATGATCACTAAACCCCAAACAAAAAAAATCATTTAACTTTTATATTTTAATAAAATATTAAAACTTCAACCAATTTTCTTCTCTCATGTTCTATATTGATAACTTATGCCTAAAATCATTACAACGACTAAATCAACTTGAAACGTGGTGATTAAAAAGATATATATGTACTCCAAACGGTTTTCAAGATTTTATTTAAAAAATATTTAAATTTTTTTTACTAACTAATGTTGTGAGCTTATTTATTATTTTTATTTATGATTATTTTGATTTAAGAATTATATTAAGGTTTTTAATATTTTTTTATATAATTATAACATGCATATGGGAATAGTATTTTCTATTATAAAGTGTTAATGTAGATAATTCTATGTAAGGGTTCTTAACTTACGCTTTGCAATACTAATAACTAAACAATAGAACGTACTCCATATTAAAAAATAAAGTAAAACAATCCTTGGATGAAAAGATAAAAGACTTGTAATCAAGTTCAAGGGATAAGTGGTATTCCGTAAGTTTTTTTATATTTGATTTATAATTTTTATTTTAAATTTAATTTTAATGATTTTAAATTTCATCATAAAATGATAAAATAGTTTTAATATAATATTTAAATTAAATTAAATCACACTAATTAAAGTTGTTCAAAGGCAAACAAATCTTTATGGATGTTCAATGACTATTCTTTTATTATTTTTTTTAAGGGCGACAAATGTATTTAAATTTTTTGGTATGCGAGATACTTATCTTATTGGGATCTACCACTTGAGGTAACCACCATTGGGTTACTGACTGCTCCTGCATGTGTTCTAGTTAATTTGCTTCCTGTGTTATGGGATATTTCAGCTATACGGCAATGGTTTTGCACCATTAAGATGGACCCAGTTGATGTACCTTTGGAGGTTGTGTGGATAGCATAAATCAATTATCTACCCCCCTCTTAATTGTTGGTGGGGTTGAAAATTTTTAGCGCAGCAATGTCAACTTTTTGGGTTGGCGTATTTAAAGGTAAATTAAGATGTAGTTGATAATTGGGAAAAATAAAATACCTTGTGCATTGGTGCTTTTTAATTAAAGGATATGTGATTTAAAAAGTTAAACTTAAAGTTCAATCATGATAAAAAAAATGTCAAAATAATTAGAGAATTCCCTTTAATTATTATCTTTTAAGTTTAGTCTATTGTTGCAATGGTTTTTTAGACTCAAGTTATTAATATTGAACATGAAAAAAGGAAATTTGGTTGAATCTTTAGGTTTTTTATTAAAATATTAAAGTTTATATCTACTGTCACAGTCCTGAAAATTTTTCCCAAATCAAAAGGATCGCAGAGCATTAAGAATTCTCTAAGTCATGATCAACCTATCTTCAAATCACGTTTTGCTCCAAAACTCGTCACAAACAACTCAGAAAGACAACAAAGAACATATGAGAATTGACGAAACTATTCTGGATTAGATGATCTATCATCTGGTGGTCAGTACCTTGTGATGAGAATATTCTTAGGAATGGTAAAGCTTAGAGTGAGGGAGTCTTAGCGTGGGAATTGAGGAAAAAAATGGGCCTTGTTAATGATGGCAATGAAAAAGTTACGATTGATAAACTTTATCAAATGGAATTAAGGGATACTGAATAGTATGAGAGGTATCTCTTAGTTGGTCTTTTGTTGGTGTTCCATGGTAGGTATCTCTTGCATCTCTAATGCTTGTCAATCATAAATTTTCTTTCGTCAGTAAAAGAAACTTGATTTGATCGTTATGATGATTTTGCAAGTTTATTGTTATTAATATCAAATGTAGCAGAAGGAAACTTTATTGAATTTTTAATTTTCTATTACAATTTAAAGGTAAATATACAAAAATACTCTCTGGTTTGGATCCCTATTTAATTATGACAAAACCTAAAAATTTTGAAGTTTAACTTTTTCAATAATAGGTCTCGGATTTTAAAAACCTTGATTTTTTTTTTACATTAAACTGAGAGAGAGAGAGAGCACATTCATTCGATTGTATTGCTACCCATATGAAAGTTTTTTTTGGATAGATTGGCTTATCACATGACGATAGATCAAATCAATAAGAATTATTATATACAAAAATTAATTATGACCATAGTTAATCAATCAAATATATATGTGACGCTTTTTCATCTATTTGATCTAATTAGGGGTGCAGTTGGGAAAGCTTTTGTCCGCAAAAATACAGCTGGTGGGAATAGATTTGGTAGCTTTTCCTAAAATTGTTGTTTGGTAAAATTTTACTACTACAACTTTTTCAAAAAGACCTGTAAGGGAAAGCTAAAAATCTCTTTTTTGGGGAAGCTTTTAGAATGTGCTTGACCAGATAGCTCATAAAATTTTAATGAATTTTTTATAAAACCAAAATTGTCCTTACTACTTTTCACAAATTCCTATCTAACTCCCTATATATTCAAATTACTTAAACCTTAAATCATCATTTCTCTGTAACTAGATTTCTTCGGGTGGTTACAAATAGTTTTTTTTCTCTTTAATTTCCCTGTAACAAGAGTGAGCAATCGGGTTTCTCTTTCATGGTAATAGTAGATTACATGTTTGAGATGTTGAAAAATAATGTACTATTTGTTTTGATGATAAATATTTTCAAGGAATATTTTTTTTTTTGTGGTTTTTTGGTAGGTTTGCCTCTACCAAGACTCCCATAGCTGTAATATTTTGGCAACCCAATAAAAATATTATTATTATTATTAGGTTGTAAATAACAACAATAGTTTTTTTATAAAAATAACAACAGTAGTCTACCAATTTAAAAAATATTCTTTGATTATCTTTTTTTTTTCCTTCTTAACTTCATTTTAATGCAAATTGTAGTAAATGTAAAATCCCAAAACTGCTAAGCAGAAAACATCATTTTCATGTTATTTAGTTAATTTGTTTTAATTTCTCTTCCAATATTTGTTGTGTTGTGTAAAATTCAGAGATAATTGGTTATCAAAATAGATATTTTATTAATTATTTGTTTTGATTTAAGAGAGATTACGAATTCGATTTAAGAGAAATTTATAGATATTTACGGTGTTAAAGAAAAGAGAGAATTTATTGTATCTTCTCTCCTCATCAACGATAGTAACTAATTTTACTATAAGAATTTCTTTTAATCGGAAATATCCAATTTGGTGATGACCTAAGTTTGAAAATTTTGGAGTTTGGCCATGATAAGAATCCGAGGAAAGGTATTCATGATGGAAAAGATGGTAAAATGGTAGTGCTAAGAAATAGTATTGCTGCTAGTTTGATGAGGGCACTAAGTTAAATTAAATGAGAAATTCAATACATAAACTTGATATTGTTAAATCATTTAATCACAACTGTAGATGCTTTTATTAACTAATAAGTGATTTTATTAGTATAAAGTTGTTGATTATTATTAACCAGTGAATGGTTTATTTTTGTTGTTAATAAAAAATATATCTTTAGTTAATAAAATTATTTATTAAAATAGTATACCTTTTAATCATGTATATTTTGATAATTTACAGTTTCATAGCACAATTAAGATTACAATTACTAAACATTATTATTGGTCATAACACACTTTCACAGTACTTTTGCAAGACAGTTTACCAAACGCTACACTGAGCTTTTAACAACATCACTTTCCACAACTCTTTTGGTGCTAGCACTCTCACAATACTTATGATACCAACACAACACTCCCAAACGCACCTTAGTTCATTACACTAAAAAAATTGGATGCTTTGTCCCTAGAGCAATGCTATACTTATCACAGATTTCGACTTAAACATTTCGAAAAGTGCTCTTGTAATTGTTTGTAAGTTTCATTGGTAATTTGTGTGTTTTTCCAATTTTCCCTTAAATGAAATTATTGTAACGAATGGGGAGAGAAAAACTTAATTTTGAATGGTTGAATGAATGGTCAAAATCTGTGTACGAATAGCGTTACCATTGTCCCACGCCTCACCCACGCATTGCATGGACAGAAAGTGTATCGTTGAGCCAACTAGTTACTGGCCATGTAAACTACCTGATCAGTTGAAGGACTTTCATGATGTCCCAATCAATTCTCTGGAAATAGTTAATGTTTCCATGATTGTAATTTGTAGCACATAAGTTCCCTTTTTTTTCTTTGATCATTATAGAACTTAATAATATTCTGGAAAATGAAAACGTTTCTTGTGTCATGAGACAACCCTCACTTTAGTCGATGCTATCAAATGAATGATCGATTGGAGGAAAACATTGTAGATTGTGCTTTCTGAGAAGCAAAGGATGGAATTGAGTCTAATTTAAAAATTCTCTATTAGAAGGAGCATCTCTTTCTTCAAAGCTCGTATCATGGCCGGATGGCCCTATAAATGAATTTTGCTTCTCAACCTTTTCTTTTCTACAACAGTTCCTTCATTTAAAGCAGTCTTTATTTAGCGAAAATAGAGAGAAAGATATCGATGTGGTATATATGTTGAAAAAGAGATATCAAAATTGGGTTGGGATTTGAGTTGGGACTTGAAACTTGAAAGGCTCGGTTCATACTGGGTTTGAAATTAGATTTGAACGAACTTAAGCCCTGACTCATCCAAATGACTAAACGACCCTAAATATATATCTAGCCACAAACAAAAAAAATTTCAAATCCCAAAGCTAATGCAATTATGCTATTACAAGCAAATAAACTGCTTACTACTTGTTAAAAATGGATTTTAATTTTGGACTAAAAGCGGACCTATTCTTCTTTTAATTGCCACATCATCATGCAAGAGTACAAATTGTTGTAGGAAAAGTAAGAATTAAAAAGAGTGGCAGTTTTGGTGCTAGTAGGAAGCGAAATACAAAATTAAATTGAAGAAGGATTCTCCTTGACCTTGCCTCTATATATATATATATATATATATATATATATATATATATATATATATATATGTATATGTGTGTGTGTGTGTGTGTGTGTGTGTCTATTTCTCTTCTTTCATCAAACTAAAGATATAGCTATACAACAAATAGATCCCTGTGAGTGGTTGAAACTTCTTTTGTTTTAGACTATTGTATTTTCCCAATTAAATTTGTGGTAGCCTAGTTTAACGACCCATCTCGGGTTGGCCATCCCCAAGACAGTGTCATCACATTTTGAAAATTCTAGCATGACACATATATGCAATAATAAAAATAATAACAACAGAAATTATTACTATAATCCTCAACCCTCAACAGGGGAGATACATCAATATGATATTAATTTAAACATAATATATAACTTAAAATACATGAATATTTACAAATAAATTTTTTATATTTCATTTTCTCATTTGTTTGAGGATATTGACACGTACATGGCTTACAGAAAATGATTTTGTCTGACTCTCAACCCACCAGACTACTTGTCCTGTCTGCTACCTGAAATTATTGTACAATGAGGGATGAGGTTCACAAGCTCAGTGAATTAAATTCACAAAAAATATTCAATTTGTATAACTAGCCATTTAATATTTAAACATTTATTTCTCATATGACTGGATAATAGCAAAAAGTCTAACATTTAAATAATTCCTATCAGATCATATTTCTATGTCTTTTTCTCACAGTAATTGTCTCAAGACTCATTTATCTACAAATAAAATAAATGCATAATATCCACAACATTTCAGTAATAAAATCAACATGTAAAACAAATGCAATGCATGAATTATGATTAGGGAACGTCTTCCCACATGTCGATATGTTTTTATCTTAGACCGGCTGCCTTACCGGTTCTTTTATTCTCATTAGACCGGCTACCTTCCTGGTTCTTTTATTCTCATTTAGACCGGCTGCCTTCCCGGTTCTTTTGGTTATTTTATTTAATGCATATGCATATGAACAGTAATATAAAAACAACATGAATTCAAAATATTTAAATTCAACTACTCTGTCTTTCCTAGAATTTCTGCTTGACAAATTTCATTATTTTCTTCTCCTCATATATCACATCAATTTATTAACCAAAACTCGTCAAGAATTTATTTATCACCATCATTGTTAAATCAACTCATTATTCGAATAATATTTCTATAATTTTCTAGGCGTCCAATATTCATATCATACCTATCAATTTAAATTTTATCTACCACCAATGCATAAGCTAATAATTTATTTTAATATTATCACTAGATATTTCATTTTATTTAGATTACTTAAAGTAAATCTAACTTACCATGTAGCACTTAAAGCTACATGTGGATTGCCTCCTTGCCTTTCCTGTTCCTCTCAACAATTTCCCCCGGTTGTTGATCGTCAACACCTGACATAATATTTGTATTAAATTTCTAATTATTTCTTCAATTCTTCATAAACCACACCCTTTAAAAATTCCCACTTTGAATTCCAAGAAATTTCATAAATGCTAAAAATTAAAAAATAAACATGACATTATTATTACCTTATGTTTTTCTGATAGCTTTTCGTGACTCTCTATAAAATTCCCCCGTAAACCCCTTCAAAATTTTGCTCTTTCAACCTTTCTTGGGTCCCCAAGTGTTTAAATAAAATGAGTGATTTGAAGGAGATTAAACGAAATCTAGTAAGTAGAAGTATGTTTACATATGAGTGTGTGTGTGTGTGTGTGTGTGTGTGTGTGTGTGTGTATATATATATATATATATATATATATATATATATATATATATATATTTGCTGCACAAAAACTCGGCAGCTCACCAAAAATTTCTTGCACCATCAGCAATCCTAAACTCCTAAAAACACTCCACGTTTTGCCTTAAAAATCTCCCACCACTCCACGTTTTAAGCTACTTGTAATACATTCATCCTTCAAAAATAAAACTTGGAAGCAGGTGCTGCCACCTGTTGCCAAGTTTTGCTTGGTTTTTTTTTTTTGAAAACTTTTTCCCTTTTTTTTTTCTTTCTTATTGCTGGACGTCCATATTTTTTTTTTAAAAATTTGACTTTTCGCATTTAAATGTATATATTATTTTAATTTTATGTCATATTTATTAAAGTACTTCTTTACCGTTATTTTACAAATACGAGTACTAAACCTAGATTTGGGTGTATTTGGGATTGAGCTTAGGGAGTTTTATCTCTCTTGATTTGTACTCCAATTTTGATTATAGTAGAATCTCTCACCATCGCCCGTAGACGTAGGAGTTTTAGCTCCGAACCACTTAGATTTTTTGTGTATGTTTATTTTTCCGCTGCTTTATTCCTAACAAATTGGTATCAGAGTTATTGTTAAAATCAATATAAGAACGATGTCTTCTACCACTTTGTATGAGATAAAAAAAGTTTGATAGAACCAACAGTTTCAATCTTTGTCAAGTAAAGAGGCAAGCTGTATTAACCCAAAAGGGTTTGAAAAAGGCATTGTTGGGGAAGAAGAAGATGCCTAGTACGATGACAAATGAACAAAAGTTAGAGATTGATGAGAAGGCTTTAACTACAATTCAATTGTGTTTGTCAGATGAAGTTTTGCATGAAGTTCTTACAGAGAAAATCGCCGATGGCTTATAGAGTAAGTTAGAGAATCTATAGATGACGAAAGCCCTCACCAACAAACTGTTCTTGAAGCAACAATTTTATTTGTTGCGTATGGAAAAAGGTACGTTAATGAAATCCCCATGTTGATGAATTTAATTCCATTATTTCCGATTTGAATCCAATGGAAGTTAAATTACACGATGAGGATCAGGCCTTACTATTGCTGTGTTCCCTACCACCATCGTTTACACACTTTAGGAAAACCTTTTTGTTTGGTGGAGATACAATTTCTTTGTAGGATGTTAAGGCTTCACTATTTTCTAAAGAACTGCTTGAGTGACATATGTTAGGGAATAATTATGAGAAACAGAGTCAAGGTTATTCTCTAGTAAGTGGAGGTTCTAGAGGCTGATTTAGAGATAAAGGTTCAAGTAATAATAACAAAAAAATTCAATATAAGTCCATAAATAAGAATGTGACCTGCCATTACTGTAAGAAAAAATGACGTTACAAGTCTGAGTGTTGAAATTTGAAAAAGAAAATTTAAGAAGAAAACAATCAAAATCAAAGTCAAAATTGAGGTCAGAATCGAGATTTGGATTGAAAAGAGAAACAACCTAAAGCTAGTGTTAGTGAAGAAGACTCTGATGACTATGATTATGTCCTTGCTACTAGTGGTAATGGGTTCTTTATATCTGATTTGATTATGTATTCTGCTTGTTCTTACTATTTTTGTCGAAATAAGGATTGATTTTCAGAATATGAGCCTTATGACGGAGTTGTCTTGCTGGGTGATGACGCAACTCAAAAAATTACTTGTATAGGAACTGTCCAGATCATAATGCACGACGGGGCAATAAGGATCTTGACAGAAGTTAGACATATTCCTACCTTAAAAAAGAATTTGATTTCTTTTAAGTATTTTTGATGTCAAAGGGTACAAGTATTTATTTGAAGGTAGAGTTATGAAAGTTAGCAGAGGTGCTATAGTTGTCATGAAAACAAAGATTACTTCTCCAAATTTATATGTTCTATAGGGTATTATCGATACTAGTTCAACGGCTACTTCAACTATGTCAAATTCTGAGGTTACAAAATTGTGGCATATGAGATTGGGTCACATGAGTGAAAAAGGACTAACTTTGTTGACCAAAAGAGTTTTGCTTTGTGGACAGAATACAAGTGAAATGGAATTCTGTGAGCATTGCGTTTTTGGAAATTAAAGATAGTTAGTTTCAGTACAACAATTCACAAAACTAAGGGTATTATGGATTATATTTACTCTTATCTTTGGGGAGCTTCATGTGTTCTATCTAAGGGTGGTGTTAGATATATGCTTACTTCCATTGATGACTAATCAAGAAAAACTTTGGTGTTTATGTTGAAAACCAATAACAAGAGCATATTGATGGCCACCTAGACTAATGGCACTTATTGGACCAAATAAGTCCATATGCAAAAGTTCCAATGGTCTAGTAGTTGACACTACATTTTTTGATTTAAAAGAAATTCTAGTTTGTTTTCCTATTTGACAAGTATTTCATACTTTATCTTTTTTCAAATTTGATTTTGGGTAGTTTAATGACTAAATCTTTTCTTGAAATGATTTTAAGCAAATTCATGTTCACATGACCAAGCCTTTTATGCTATAGCCATGGGTTTTCACTAAATACGGGAAAACATTTTTCATTTTCGGAATGCAATGATTTTAAATTAACTATATAGACATTTTTATGTCTATGGCTAACAAACTTGATTTTGTTACTCTTGATGTCTATAACTAGACAATGAGAGGTTTCAAATATGACTTTGTTGCCTTTGTCACACAGTTGACTAATACTTAGTAGATTTGGCTTAAGGCCTTATACTAGCAATACATTATCTATGGTTGAGAAATCATTACCAACTTTTCCATGCTCGATGATCTTTATTTTTGTGTTGTCTCTAATGGTGACAAGTCTGCCATCTCTTAGAGTTAGCTCCTTGAATACACTTTTATCACCGATCATGTGCTTTGTGCATTCACTATCAAGATACCAACAGTTACCTTTTTCCTTGGTGTGGAGACATATCTCATTTTCATCATCGATTGCCATAAAACATAGGTTTGCAATTTCCTCGTATCCAATCTCTTTATTCGATGAGTCTTCTTCTTCGTCATCACTCCAAGTGGTTGCAATCATAGCTTTCTTTTTAAAGCTCCTATATGGTTTGCTTGTAGCTGTACAATCGGCCTTGATGTGACCGGGCCTCTTGCATCCATAACACACAAGTGGTTCCCTTTTTGAAGTGGGATCCTTTGTGCATGGTATCTTGCTTTTCTTCAAGAACTTGTGAAACCGTTTGGTGATTAAAGCCATCTCACCATCTTCTTCGCTGCTGTCCACCTCTTCTTCTGGTTCCTCTTCTTTGTTGCTCGTAGAGGCTTTGAGAGCAATCACCTTTTTCTTCTTCTCATCATCATTGACATTGGGATTCATTTTTTCCATCTTATATGTCAATAATGACCCAAGAAGTGTTTTGACATTAAGTTTGTCGAGATCTTTGGCCTCCGTGATGGCCGTCTTCTTTGGTTTCCAAGTGGGTGGCAAAGATCTTAAGATTTTTCTTGTTAGTTCAAACTCATCAATGTTCCTACCAAGAAGCTTCAAACTATTAACAATAGTTGTGAAATGTGAGTGCATTTGAGAAATTGTTTCGTTAGGAGACATTTTAAATGATTCATATTTGGATACTAGCATATAGATTTTTGATTTTTTAACCTTCCTTCATATGTGACTTGTAGTTTATCCCAAATCTCCTTAGCCGAAACACATACGAAAATTTTATTATATTAAGATATATCTAAAGCACAATGTAAAATACTTGTGGCTATACTATTGAGAGACATCATTCTACAATCCTCATCATTGAACTCAGTTTTGAGTTTAGGCATTGTATAATTGATTTCTCCAATAGTTATTTCCTTTGATGTAATTCTAGGTCCTTCCTCAATGACTCTCCATAGATTATATTCTTGTCATTCGACAAAGATTTTCATCCTGCTTTTCCAATAGTTATAGTTGGAGCCATTGAATAAGGGAGGCCCAGTGTAGGAATGTCCCTCAGAATAGCTATTCGATACCATCGGATCAACTCAAAGATTTTAAGGCTAAAATTGAGAATGAGGCTCTGATACCAATTGTAGACTGAGGCTCCAATCCAAGAGGGGGTGAATTGAGTTTTTTAAAAACTTTTACTAATTGCTCGCAAGTTTATAAAAATAGTTAAGTGCACAAGTGTATAAATAAGTAAAGTACTTTAAATAAAGGAGTCTAAGGAATAGAAAGTGAATACTCAGTTTATAGTGGTTCGGCAATATCAGATTCGTTCCGACCCTACATCCACTCTCTTCAAGGAACGTCCTTGAAGTAATCTACTAAAACTCTTAGTCGTACAACTTCACGGGTGTTGCACAAACCTTACAAACAATCCCTTCCTCTCAGAAGTTAATCCCTTCCTCTCGGAAGCTAATCTCTTCGTTTTGGAAGTTAATCCCTTTACAATAAATATGAGCTGCTGTAAAGTAAATGGTAGAGAGATATCAATGAATGCTTTTACAATTGAAAAATATCTCTTTTTCAAAGTAAAGCTTGAAGAATGGCTCAACAATAAATGTTTCAAAGCTTTTGTGTATTAATGAGAAAAAACTTGATTGAATGTGTAATCCTCTTTTTTTAAATGCTCATTGGAGTGGGTTTATATAGCCTTGAATTAATATGGCCATTTGGTACTGACTTGGTACGTTTTGGTACTTTAAATGCTTAAGTCTGGCGCCTTAACTACCAGTCAACTGGTACCAGTCGACTAGGTCTTAGTACCAGTCGACTGGGGACATTCTGTCCAATATACCAGTCGACTGGTATGAAGCACCCAGTCAACCGGGGACACACTATCCTATATACCAGTCTTTTGGTATAAGTACCAGTCAACTAGGTTGCCTTTCAACCCAATTATTCATGCTTTGAAATGTTTTTGACTTTATAAACGTTTGAATGAATAGTTTTGTTAAAATGCTTTTTCAAAATGAGCCATAAGATAAGCTAGTTACCTGAACAAGTGAAATTTACAACTTGTTTCAATACCTTATACCTATACTAGATCTTCTGTCTTGACTTGGTATCTGATTCGGGTTGAGTTCTTGTATCTTGATTCTTGGCTGTACGCTTTTATCGTTTAAAACACTTAGATAAAACTGTTAGTATAATTAGAGTTGTGCTTTATCATCATTAAAATTTAGATAAGGGTCAACAGAAAGCAATAGGTCGAGTTTTTGGATATCTTAAAAAGAGAATAAAGCTTGGATTATTCTTTAATAACTTTTCAGCTTTGTTAGAGAGATACACATATGCTAGTTGGATTACTAGCACTAGTGACAATAACCACATCTGGTTGGATGTTTACACTAGGTGGTGGAGCAATACTATGGGCTTCTAAGAAGCAAACGTGTATCTCACATTAAACTATGGAATCTGGGTTCATATCGTTGGCAGCTACAGGAAAGGAAGCAGAATGGCTGAGAAATATGTTATTGGATATAGAGTTGTGGCCACAACCAATGCCAACTATTTCCTTGTATTGTGATAATGAAGTAAACATGTCTAATGCTTATTATAGAATTTATAATGGGAAGTCTAAACATATAAGCTTATGTCATAAGTATGTTAGACATTTGATTCAAGATGGATTCATCATAATACAGTTTGTGAAGTCTAAAAATAATTTGGTGAATCCTTTACTAAAATCTTGAGAAGGACACTTATAGAAAGTACATCCGCTAGAATGGGGCTGAAACCTTTTTAGTCACTAGTAGTGGGAACTTATCTTTATTAATAAAAAACTATAAGTTTTAATGGGTAACAACAAGCTACTATTAAGTAACTGTAGGAATATTGATACTTAAATAACCCAAGGACAATCAGTGTTGACTGTTACATAGAAAGGATAGCTAAAAGGTTTTAATAAGGTTCACATAATAATAGTATCTAAAGTAATAGGGATACTTAAAAGAAACCTTACCTATATGAACATTGAAATGGGGCCGTTTCTAAACAAGAATTTGGGTTTGTTTTTGTAATTGTTCATGAAATCGAGATTGAGCACAAGGCCATAAAAGTGCTAAATGATCAAGAATATGACATTAGAATTATTTATAGTTATATGTGTGATACTTTTTGTTTTAATAACTAGGAGATTTGGTTTAATGCCTAGTCAACCGAAAAATTCACGAAATGTTGTTACAAACCATAGAACCACAAAGAAACAACAGAACAAGCAGCTAGCCTAGCTAGAAGCAAAACCCAACTAAAAACCAATCAGTCAACAATTGATTAAATTATCTAGCTGCTAGTTACTAGCAATACTGGCTTTAAGGTTGATCTTTCCTAGCTTTCGAAACTAAGATTTTGTTTATCACACCACCTGTGTGATTATTTCCAAAACATCAGTACTTCTATGAGACAGAAAACAACTTATATAATTGGAAAACCGCTTACTCTTCTCTTTCTAACATAATATTGAAAAAAAAATGAAAAACATAAGAAAAAAATGTTGTTTCCTTTTTTTCTAACTTTTTCAATATTATGTTGGAAATAGAGCTGTTGTTTTCCTAATTATATTAAGAATGTTAAAATTGTTTGTGCCTTGGATTACTTAGGTGATGTTTGGATTGTGCTTTACGAATTGATTGTCCGGGTATACAAATATCCCCTGATTGATTATTAAGGCTGTGTTTGGATTGTGCTTTAAGCGGCACTTAAAGAAAAAGCAAGGAGAGTTAGTAACTGAGCGACATCTATATGAGCTAGATTGATGATTTACCATTTTAATCTTTAAAAAAACCATTGTTTTATACTGTAGCGAGTGAGAGGGATGGTTTTGATTGGTTGATGGACCGGGTGGCTAGCAAGAATGGGTGGTAATCAATGAGCCATACTTGTGTTTGGGAACTTGATTGACTTACATAAAGGTTGCAAGCTCATTGGTTGCAAGTAGGTTCACAAGACTAAAAGGGATTCCAAAAGAAAGATAGAGAGGTTCAAAGCAAGAGATGAAATTGACTATAATGAGACATTCTCACTGATCTCTTCTAAGAATTCTTTAAAGGTGATTATGACATTAATGCCTCAGATGACTTCAAGGTTAAGGAGGTAGCTAGCTCTTAACCATTAAGCTAACTTATTATTTTTAACAATTTAAATCAAAATATATTACTTGAAGTTTCTGAGTCAGATATATAAAAGAAAAAAATAAAAATAAAAGGAACTCCAACTCTGAAACTACACCAGATATATAAAATGGTAAAAAGAACCCAACTCGATAAGCAAATTCACAAGCTTGAATTGTAATTACAGCAAATTGCTTTTGCATTAAATTATATAAGATTCAAATCCATTCTAATTAGTAAGTCATGCATGCCACTGCTCTATTTTGGTGTAATACATAATAATGTTGTTAGTAGGGTGATAATTTGGATAAAGTTCTTGTAAAATAATTAAATAAAAAAGTATGAAAAAAATAAGTACAGTTGATATCATCTAATAAATTTTGGGCATGGTAAACAAGACTAGAATTCATGACTATCCAAAAATTAAAAATGAAACTTGAGCTCAATGATATTTCAGTTGAAAAACGTAAATAAAATGTTATCGAAATGTACATGCAGTCCTCACACATACTAAGTCATTTGAGTGCACGACTGATAGTAACAATCTTCAATGAGTTATTCACATACTAAAAATGTGCATTTTGGTTTTAAATGAGAATCTGCAAATTTTGGTACGTTATCTTGAAGAAATCTCTGAAAATATTGCAAGATGATTCAGGAATGAATGCTTTTCGGCTTATATATATAAACCAAAGCATTATCAAATCTTGTTCATTGAGAAATTTGATAGAAAGTGAAGTGTTAAAATATTTTTCTTCACTGCATTAAAAATCTTTCTTATCAGCATGATTTAGATTGATGATGTTATTAGCAAAAAGGAGCATAAAGGTTGATGTTCGTGGCATTTCAAAGGAAAACTAGCATACACCTCCCATGTTATATGTAAGGTTTATACTCATTTCAATTTCCTTTAATTATAATTCTCCTAAAATATTTTTTCAACAAAAAATGTGCGCTCTTCTATTGTTGAATATTTTATGCCAGGTGGGGGAGAGTCTTGACAACAGAACAAAAGGAGAGAATATTTTATGCAGCTACAATGTTCAAGCCTAATAATCCTTCTTGCATTGTTGCCTTGTGATCTTCCTATGTATACGGGGAGGTAATTTTGGTGAGACCTTCAACTTAATTTTTGATACCTCTAAATATAATTTCTTGATTTCACTTTGGGCTATGCATTGATCGATTAAGGTTGCCATTGTTCAGCATATTCCATGCAGCTTTGCCCAAAACTATATGAAAGGGGTTTCCGGATTTATCACACTTCAGGTCTCTAGAGGGAAAGAGTGGGCCGTTCAATGCATTTTTGGAGATGGTAAACCTACTAGATTGAGCAAGGGATTGGCTAAATTTCTGCACGACAATAATTAAGATGAAGGGGATTTTTTGTCTTTGAGTTGATTAACACAAATCGGATTAATATAAAAGTGTATTCTCGATCAGTACATCAATTTCCAATGAGAGCTTATATTCAATACATACATGATTTAGCGACATTAAGCTCAAGTTAGTTAAATATAAATTGTCATTAATTAATTATTTTTGTTTAATTTCTTTTCAATTCGCGCACCATGTGATGAATTGAAATAATGTATTCTCTCCATATTTATTTGAACTTTCAGTTCAAAGATTTCTCGCAAATGTAACACATATTAGAGACAAAAATATAAAACACTTATTAATTAACGAGTTGGGGGTACAGACACATCCGTGGGATTGAACATGACTTACAAGGACATATGGAATCCATTTTGGATTACTGGATAACAAAAATGTGGGGTTTAGACTAAAAATGTTAACCACTTAGCGATTTTAGGGGTGAAAATGTAAAACACTAATCAAATTGATGAGTCAGGGTTATCAACATGTGTATAGGTCGAACGGGACTCGTAGGAACAAATGAAATCCATTTTGAATAACTGGTTAGCATAAGTGTTGGTCTTACCGATTTTAAGAGTGAAAATATAAAACACTTATCCAATTGACGAGTCGGGAGTACCGACAAGTTTGTGGGGTTGAGCGTGACTCATGAGAACAAAAGAAATCCATTTTAGATCTCCGATTAGGATTTCATAACAAATGTTTATAACTTTTAAATGCTATTATATAATTTCGTTTTTATTTATATAAATATGTAACGCATATAAATCTTATGGATTTTGTTTTGTTTTAGAGGATCATGCATGTTCGACTGAAGACAATGATTTTCTGACAGATGATCCCGATGATGAGGAGCTTGTGGATCCATGATTTTTTATTTATTTAATGAGAGCATTGTATTAGACTAATTTTAGTTTTGAAATAATTTTTATTTTACTTATGATAGGAAATTTATTTTGTAAATATTTTTAAATTAATTTAATTTGCATGTGATGATCGAAAATTGTTAAGAATGGATGTGGTTTGAACATGTTTTAAACAAGTTTGAAAAATATTTATACAAAAACTAAAAAATAATAAACAAATATTATCATTGATGTACACTGGTCCGTTACTCATAAGCTCTTCTAAAATAAAAATGGTTTCCAGTAATATTTAAAATATAGATTATTTCTGATGGATATGTGTCCATCGCTAATAGTTTTAAAAATAAAACTTTGTTTTATATTCAAAATTATATCTGTCGCTATTCTAAACAGTGTTCCATAGCTGATATATTATTTTATATTTTTTTATAAAAAAAATCATTTTTTTTTAATTTTCTGAATTACTTTCAGCTACCAAAAATTCATTGCTAATACAGAATTTCTATAAGTTGTAAAAATATCATTGATTGCATTATTAGCAATAGAACTATGAATGACAATTTGCCTGCTTTAAAAGTCATTTGAGGTGAATTTTATACTATTTGTGATAGATATTATCCGTCACTGATAAAACTGTTTCGTATAGTAAACTAATTATTGAAGGGCAAATTTCATTGAGGGTTGACCTTAAAATTTTATCATATTGTACTTAAATCTTTAAGATTATTATTTTAAAATTACAACATTTACAACCGAAGCTAGGCACATGTACTCTATAGCTAGTTAAAAGACAAGTAGAAATTTTATGGACCCAATTGTTAAAAAATTTAAGTGCAATTTGCTAAAAAACTTTTTAACTTTAAACGAAAACAACCACAATTACAAAAGATCTTTAAAAGCATCAGATACAAGATTCAAATTATAACATGAGCATCGATAGAGAAGCACAAGATAATGCCACGAACTACACCAAGTAGAGAACCAAATCATAAAGAAAAAACACAAACATATTGATTCTCATCAATAGTAATAAGATGCCCTCTTAACAACGAGAAAGTCTTGAGTGCACTGGGTGAATTGACACAAGTGCATATCGATCGTCCATCAAGAGAGAGAAAGTCACTCTCTCACTTGATGGACGGTTGACATGCACCTGGTATAACTTATACCCGATGCACCCAAAAATTTCACTTGAACTTCAAGAATCACATCAGCAATTTGAACCTATGCAACATCAACTATACTTCAAATTCCTTATAACTGACAAATCCAACATACCGAGCTTCAGACGCACCAGCAACATTCTTGGAACACAACTCTAATAGCATCATTTATATTACTCCATCAAAGTAAACCAAACCACACCCAATTAAGTTCAAAGAAATCGTTGATCAAACAAAAAACCATCAATTTTCCAGATACAACAATCAAAGAGAAGGGGGGGTCCGTGATTTGTACCTTTTCAACCTTGCTCTTTTTGCAAAATAGGGATGGAAGTTATTACAATACATAGATTATGTTATGCAGTTCTTAAAGCTAAATATTTCCTAATAGTAATTTTCTCCAGGCGAATCTTGGATCATCTAGCTCTTTCCTACTCTTGGAGGAGTTTATGGGAAAATCGATCTATTTTACTGAATGGATTACAGTATAGAGTGGGTAATAGGGAAAACATCAACATTTGGCGGGACCATGGGTTCTGGTTCCTTGGTCTTTTAAGGTGGTCTTGCCTAATTGTTTCTTTGGGGTGGTGATCATCCAAACACTCAAGTCTAGAATGATTTATAAAGATGAATCGGAAACAGAAACAGAAAACAAAGAAAAGAAATGACACAACAATTGTTATCGAGGTTCAGTAATAGCTTACGTCCCCATGAGTTCCTCTGAACTCTCTACACTAAATCAATGGTTCTTTACAAATACAGCAATCGTCTCCAAGAAACTCAAGTTCTTGAAGAACCAAAGAAGAGAAGAAAGAAAGTGATAAGAACTAACCCTAGAATTTTCCCAAGAAAATTCCCCTTACAAGCCCTTGAATCCCCTTTCTATTCTACTCTATCTTTCTAAACAACTAGTCTTTACAATGAGTCTCTCTTGTTTTGTGTCTTTGCACTCTTATAATTGATCTCACTTTCAATCACAAGTTATGTCTCTTTGAAGCTAGATGACCCTTTATATAGTGCACCATCTTCTTGACCTATCTTGAGGATCAATATCCACCCTTAGAACTTGAGGACCAATCAACCTTAGCCCTCAATCAATTCTAATTGATCCTGTGCATTTTGAACATGACTCACACACTTAACAAAAGGTTGAACCAAAAGGCATTAGTGTGCCTTTAGGCCGCAGCCTAGAACAGGGCATGCTGCGGCCTAGACCAGGGCATGCCGCGGCCTAGACCAGGGCATGCCGCGGCCTGGAGTGTGCTGAAACTTCACTATGTTGCATCCATTCTGGGCGTCGCAGCCTAGGGGAGGCTGAGCCATGACACACACCTCCTCCAGGTCTTCTCCTTTGCTGGGCGTCATACAGTGCACACTTTCTGGAGTTGCTGTAAGGTGAGGTGCGCACACTTGTGCTAAGGCGCCAAGACTTGATGCTGAACCTCTTCAAACCATGTTTAAACCTTAGACAAACACCAACAATCTCTACCTTTGTCTAAGTGATTAAACTTGAACCCATTGTGTAGAGAACGCAGTATCCAAACTCATCTTGAGTCATCATATCAACCAACTCCAATCCTAAGTAGTCCAAGGAAATGATTGAACTTACTTAGATGTAGAACCTTGGTGCCTAAATCTATAGGATTTTCCTCCGTGGCTATCTTGTCCATATGAATTCATCCTTCTGTAACATTTCCCGAACGAAATGATACCGAACATCCATGTGGTTTGTCCTCTCATGGAACACCAGATTCTTACGCAAGTGCAATGCACTTTGACTATCCGAATACACCACCACCTGCTTTTTCAGGACCTTCAACTCTTCCAACAACCCTTTGCACCACATAGCCTCCTTAATGGCTTCCATTGTCGCTATGTACTTAGCCTCGGTTATTGAGAGTGCTATCACCGGCTGCAACTGAGCTTTCCAACTTATACAACATCCGTTTAAGTTGAAGAAGTAAGAGGTAAAAGATCTTCTTTTATCCTGGTCTGCTCCATAGTCTGAATCTGCATAACCCTCAAGATAGATAGACTTACCCCTCTTCTCATAAATCAGCCCTACTTCTGGGCTTCCCTTCAAGTACCTCAGACACCCCTTCATCCCAAGCCAATGCTCCTTTCCAGGATTACTCATAAGCCTACTGAGGACACTTATTGCATGAGCAATATCAGGTCTAGTGCTTACAATGGTGAACATAACTAAACCAACTACACTAAAGTAAGGGACCATTTCCATTTCTTTCTTCTCCGCCTCCGATATCGGACATTGATCGTTGGAGAATTTGAAATGACCAGCAAGAGGAACCTTCACTGGTTTGCTATCTTCCATAGAGAACTTAAATATCATATTCTCTATGTAGGAAGTCTGAGAAATCTTCAATCTGTTTCTCTCTCTTTCCTGGATTATATTCATCCCACGGATCTTCTGTGCATGGTCAAGATCCTTCATCTCAAACTATGAACCGAGTTGAGACTTCAATTCTTCTATCCTCTCCCTGCTGTTCCCAACCAATAACATATCATCGACATAGATGAGGATGATCACCATTTTCTCCACCTTGTGCCCTTTATAATACAAGCACGAATCATAGTAGCTCCTCATGAAACCCAAGCCGCTTACAAAGGAATCAAACCTCTTATTCCATTGCTGAGGTGATTGCTACAGGCCATAGAAAGATTTCTTCAATTTGCACACCAACTCTCCCTGCATTCCTTCCTTATAGCCTTCGGGTTGCCTCATGTAGATGGTCTCATCAAGCTCTCCATGCAAAAACGTTGTCTTCACATCCATTTGCTTGATCTCCCAATCAAATTGGACCACCATTGCCAATACTATCCGCATCATCTTGTATTTCACAATCGGTGAGAATATTTCGGTGAAATCTATGCCTTCTCTTTGTGTGAATCTCTTCGCCACCAGCCTATCTTTATGCCGGACTTAATCCTCTAGAGGATTCCGTTCTTTGATCTTGTAGATCCTCATACAATCCACAACTCTCTATTTTTCTAGTTTGGGCACCAATTCCCAAGATTTTTTCTTCCTCAAAGAATACATTTCTTCCTCCATAGCTAGCTGCCACTTTGATGAATCCTTACATTCTATGGCTTCCATGTAAGTTTCTGGTTCAACCATCCCTTCTTCTATTAAAGGAGCTACTATATTAGCATCCGCAAACCTATATCTCAAAGGTGGTCTGACCACCCTCCTTTCCTGGTCCCTTGTGAGCTAGTAGTTATTCTGACTTGCTGCATCAACTTCTTCTAGTTCAGCATCATCTTGAGTGCCCTGAGCTTGGCCTTTATCAATGGGCTCTACCTGGTCCGAACCCTCTTGCCTTCCTTGATCTACCTGAACTAAATTCTCCTTGATGCTATACTTCACAAATTCTGGACTGGTTTGCTTACTAGCCCCTGCAGGGTTACTTTTCTCCAAATAAGGAAATAACAATTCATTAAAAATAACTTTCCTACTTATTATGAGTTTCATTCCTTTTGGTTATAAGGACCACATCCTATACCCCTTAACCCCATCACCATACCCTAGAAATACACATTTTTTAGACCTTGGGTTAAGTTTATCATCCTTTTGATGTGCGAATGCAGCACACCCAAAAGTCCTAAGGTTGCTCAACTCAGAGAGTTTCCCACTCCACATCTCTGTGGGAGTCTTGAGCTCTAAAGCTCTAAAGGGTGATCTATTTACCAAGTATGCAGCAGTAGACACAGCTTCCCCCCAAAAATATTTTAGTAAACTAGACCCAATTAACATGCACCTAACCTTTTCCATAAGGGTCTATTCATCCTCTCAGCAACTCCATTTTGCTGAGGTGTTTTTACAACCGTTCTATGTCTTAGAATGCCATTTAACTCACAAAATTTATCAAAATCCTTATTGCAAAATTCTAAGCCATTATTGGTTCGTAAAGCCTTAACTACCCTACCTGTTTGAGTCACTAGCAACTTTTTCCTCACCACAAATTTATTCAAAGCATCTGATATATTTTTAAGCAAATAAACCCAAACCTTTCTTGAATAATCATCAATTAAAGATAGAAAGTAAAAGTTACCTCCTTGTGTTGGTGTTCTTGTTGGTCCCTAAAGGTTCGAATGAATGTAGTCAAGAATGCCCTTAGACTTGTGCACTCCAGTGTTGAAGCTGACCCGGTGTTGCTTCCCAAGAATGCGACACTCGCAGAAATCTAATTTCTCTACTTTATCTCCACCAAGTAGACCATCTTTGTTGAGAACTTACAGGCCCTTTTTCGCTCATATGTCCCAAGTGAGTGTTCCAAAGGGCTGCCTTATCCATCTCAGCTATCAAGCTTGCTGCTTGATCCTTGATTTCTGTCTCTACGATCATCTCATAGAGTCCGTCTTTTATTACTGTTTTGATCACTATCATAGATCCCTTAGTCACCTTGATCTTTCATCCCTCTACTTTGTATGAATACCCCATGGAATCCAGCTGCCCCAATGAGATCAAATTTCTCTTCAAATCCGAAAGATACTTCACATTCCGCAACAGCCTTGTGACTCCATCAAACATCCTCAACTGGATGTCTCCTATCCCCCTCACTTGACAAGAAGTGTCATTCCCCAAAAAAACTTTTCCATCATTGGTTTCCTGGAAATTCTTGAACCAATCCTTGTGAGGGCACATGTGATAAGTGCACCCGGAATCCAGAATCCATTTCTCGCTCCATTGCCTCCTGCTCACATTTGAGCACACAATAAGAACATCATCTTGTTGTTATCCTTCGGTAACCGAAGCCTCTCAATTGTTGGTATGGCTTCTTCCTCTCTCATCCCACATCTTCTTCTTACAATCTTTCTTGAAATGTCCCTCCTTGTTGCAGTAGAAGCATCTATTTCCTCCAAATCTCGGTTTGGAATGAGATCTCCCATGGATCTGCCCTCTACTTCATGATTTCTCCCGGTAATTGCCATGAATGCTACTGCCATTCAAAGTTGCTGGCCTTCCAATAAGAGCTATAAAATGCATCTTAATAGTACTTAATTGTTAGCATTTTAGAGTTGATCTAGGTTTTAATTACACTTTTATATGTTAACAACTCTAAAGTGTCATTTTTGGATCACTAATTTGTTTTGATGCATTTTCAGGTATTTTGAGTCTTAAAGAGATAGAAAATCTATTGTTGAATGAAGCACAAAGATTCTATATATATCAGAGTAAAGGAGTGCTTTCGAAAAGGCTAAACAAAGAGATCAAAGCATGTGGCCGCGCCCTGCAACCAGCTGGGCAGCACCCTCCAGAACAGAGGTCAAAGCAAGCGAAGAAGGCCATCAGGTCAGGGTGCGCCTTGGACCAAGGGGCGTCACCCCCTAAGGTGTGAGGTGCGCCCTGGATTAATCTAGGGTGTGCCCTGAATGGCTGAGGTGCACCCTGGATGGAGCTGGGGTGCACCTTCCAGAAAGTTCACAAGGCTGGCCTAAAACCGAGCCTAGGCGTGAGAAAATCCAAGCCTAGGCGCGGACACAAACTTTGCTCTCTGAGTTAGGTCTGAGTTAGGTCTTTAATATTGTTTAAAACCCTAGAACACCCTTGGACCCTTGTATCATAAATAGATCACTTAGAGTTTGATATTATTCATTCATTAAGCTGGAAGACTCAAGGAAGCAACAACTTCTCCTCCATTAAAGTGTTTAACCATGAGCCCCATGGCTAACTAATCTCCAAGCAAGGCGAAGGGATGAATCCTTAGGTGTAGTTGTTCCTATTTTCTTTTATTTGATTCAGTTGTAATAGAGCTTTATCGTTAAGACATTGTTATGATTTACTTTTTAATCTAATTATAAGATTTCATCTAATTCAGTGATTGTATCTTTCTCATTGATATAAATTTAGTCATGCTTTCCTTATGTTAAGATTATTTGGGTATGATTGAGTCTAGTAGGTTTATCCTTTAGGCTTGTCCATTACTGCAATATTATCATAAAAGATATATTGTCGGTTCTTGATAAACCTATAAGATAGATCATGTGTGCA
Organism: Bretschneidera sinensis; assembly: GCA_023935145.1. Classification (NCBI taxonomy): domain Eukaryota; kingdom Viridiplantae; phylum Streptophyta; class Magnoliopsida; order Brassicales; family Akaniaceae; genus Bretschneidera; species Bretschneidera sinensis. The sequence goes on from CM043699.1 coordinate 28,438,027, forward strand.
TGAATCGAAAATAAAAAGTATTTCATAACAATCAAATTAAGGTTTATACATGTTCTCATTGAATATTTGCCGATTGGATGTTTAGGATGTGAAACGTGTAATCGAGATAAAAACAACTTAATCAAGTTAGGATTAAGGCAACGAACCTAGGGAGAATTCCCGGATCCTTGTTGTCCCTCTATTATATTTTACAACCTACACAATTACTTCATCATCAATTTCAGATTCTCTACTTATTTTGATTATATCGTCTCATATTAAAGTTTACATCTTTCTTTATAGTTAACTTGTCTTCCTGTGGAATCGAAACCCCAAAGCCATGCTACAACTACCGCATTATTGTTTTGGGCGTAATCAAATTTTGGCGCCGTTTCCGGGGAGACACGCTTACATACAAGGAAGTTTGTCAACTCTAAGACAAGACGGTACTATCGTTCTTTCCTTTAAGTTTTCTAATTTTCTTTTTATGTTTTATTTATTTACTCTCTAATTCCTTTGGTGTATGCTTAGACCGAGAGATTCGTGAGGGAGATTCAATTAAAGGACCCAAAATAAAAATACCTTTCCCTTCCACGTCCGTTAGTAAAACCTCGCCTAGATCAAACCCTAGTGTACACCCACCCGAAAATTTAGAAAATTTTGATAACATGGCTGAAAACCCTAATGAAAATGTTGCTAGGACACTTAAAGATTACCTACATCCTAGCCGAACAGCCATACCATCATGCATTATGTTTCCAACCAACACTTACCATCAAGACTTTAAAACAGGGATGATACAATTACTCCCTACTTTTCATGGCTTGGAAAACGAAAACCCATATGTGCACATTAGAGAATTTGAGGAAGTAGTTGAAGGATAAAGCTAAGAGTTGGTTATACTCGCTGAGACCATGATCAATTGGGTCATGGAATGAGATGACCCAAGTCTTTTTTAACAAATACTTCCCTTAACATAAGACTAATGCATTGAAAAGACAAATCTCTACCGTTGCACAAAAGGAAAACGAGACTTTGTATCAGTCTCGGGAGAAATTTAAAGAGCTGTTAAGTATGTCTCCACATCATGGGTATGAAAATTGGCATTTAGTGAGCTATTTCTATGAAGGTCTTACCTATAGAGAACGCCAATTTGTAGAGATAATGTGTAATGGTGAGTTTCTGCAAAAAGACCCTAATGAGGCTATTAAGTACCTCAATGAGCTTGCTGAAAAAGCTCACACATGGACTGGACCTAGTGCTATTGAAAGCACAAATAGGTCATGACCTATAGGAAACCCTAGTGGTGGAGGAATCTACTCTCTTAAGGAAGAGGATAACCTTAAGGCTAAGGTCGAGATGCTTACTAAGGAGTTAGAGGCATTAAAAACTAAAAAACCAACACATATGGTTAATCAAACTGAACCTTTAGAACCATGTATGGCGGAGTTGATCATCTCGCCCAAGAGTGCCCCATATTTGTTGATATGAGAGGGCTGTATGAGGAACAATGTAATGCCTTAGGCATGTACAAGAAGCCTGTAGCACCCTTCTTTAACACTTACAATCCGAGGTGGTGAAATCACCCTAACTTCAGCTAGAAATATGAAAATCAGCAGCATGCACAGCCCCCTAGATCATACCCTGCACCTTATCATGCACCCTCATCCTCTAAGAACTCTTTAGAAGACACCTTACATGCTTTTATATAAGCACAAGGTAAAACAAACCAGAGGTGTGAGACTTTAATTAAACAGGTAGTTGAGGAAAGCAAAGAGATAAGGAGCCAAGTGTCTAAATTAATGGGCTCCTTGAGTGTGACTGAGCGAGGTAAGTTCCTTTCCCAAGCTCAGTCCATACCTCATGGTCAACATATGGCACAAGAAAAGTTGAAAGATGTAAATGCCATTGTGACCCGAAGTGGTAAGTCACTACACATCCCACCAACGAATAAATCCGAGGATGTGGAAAAAGGGAAAGCTAGTAACAATGCAGAGCTGCCCAAAGACACTGAAGTGACCAAAAGTCCTATTAAGGCACCATTCTCCCAAGCCTTAAAATCCAACAAAAAAACTCTGGAAATAAATAATGAAATCCTTGATAACTTAAGGTAAATAAAACTTAATCTTCCTCTTTTTCATGTGATTAAACAAGTCCCTCTCTATGCAAAAGTTCTTAAGGATTTATGCACAATTAAGAGGAAACATCATGTCAAGAAAACAACATTCCTAACTGAGCAAGTTAGTGCGTTAATTGAGCAAAGAATTCCCCCAAAATACAAAGATCCGGGTTGTCCTACCATTGCTTGCAGCATTGGAAATCATGAGGTTGGACATGCCTTGCTAGATTTAGGAGCTAGTGTAAACCTGATGCCATTCTTCATTTACTTACAGCTGGGGTTAGGAGAAATCAAACCAACCTTCGTGGTACTACAATTGGCCAACCGCTCAATCAAAGTATCCCGGGGTGTGGTAGAGGATTTTTGATTCAAATTGATAAATTTTACTATCCTGTTGATTTCTTAATTCATGATACCACTTCTGCTATTGATACTAACTCTAAAATTCCTTTGATTTGGGTAGACCTTTTCTTGCTACTGCGAATGCTCTAATAAATTGTAGGAATAGACTCATGAAGCTGTCCTTTAGCAACATGACCCTTGAAGTAAATATTTTAAATGTTGCAAAACAGCCCGAAGATGAGGACGGAAACCACCAGCTTTACATGATCAAGTCACTCATCAATGAGGGAGTTTCCTTAACTCATGATTATGATCCTTTTAAAAATTTTCTTGTTAATTCTGAGATAGATTTATTTGATGATATAATTGATATCTGTGCTATTTTTGACAAATCTTAGGATTATGGCACTCGGGCATGGCAACCAAGGTTTGAGAAGCTGCCCGAAAGAAGCAAGACACAAGTCCCCTCAAGTGTGAAAGCACCTAAAGTCGAATTGAAGCCATTACCTAAGGGTCTAAAACATGCCTTTCTCGGTCTAGGTGATACATTTCCTGTTATTATTTCTTATGAATTATCTAAAACCCAAGGTAAGAGATTAATTCAAACTTTAAATGCACACAAATCAGCCTTAGGATGGAGCACTGCTGATTTAAAGGGAATTAATCCCCTGATCTGCTCCCATAAAATAAATTTGGATGAAGGAACTAGTCCTCGTAGAGACTCTCAACGTAGGCTTAACCCCACTATGAAAGAAGTAGTGAAAAATGAAGTGCTGAAACTGTTAGATGCAGGTATTATATATCCCATAGCTGATAGTAAGTGGGTAAGCCCTACGCAAGTCGTTCCTAAAAAGTCCGAAGTCACGGTGGTAAAGAATGACCTAGGAGAGCTAGTCCCTACCAAACTTGTGACTGGGTGGCGTATGTGCATTGATTACAGAAAATTAAATGCTGCCACCCAGAAAGACCACTTCCCACTCCCTTTTATTGATCAAATTCTTAAGCGTGTAGCTGGTCATCCCTTTTACTGTTTTCTAGATGGTTATTTTGGTTATTATCAAATAGAAATTGCATTAGAAGACCAAGAAACGACCACCTTTACTTGTCCCTTTGGCACTTATGCTTTTCGTAGAATTCCATTTGGATTATGTAATGCCCCTGCTACTTTTCAACGCTGCATGATGAGTATTTTTAGTGACATGTTTGAAAATTGCATGGAGGTTTTTATGGATGACCTAACTATTTTTGGTTCTTCATTTGAAGCATACTTAATGAATTTAGAAAGAGTATTAATTCGCTGTGAGGAAAAAGAATTGGTCATAAATTGGGAAAAATGTCATTTCATGGTACCATCCAGTATTATTTTAGGGCGTATTGTCTCTTCTAAAGGGATAGAGGTTGATCAATCTAAGATTGAATTAATCTCTAAACTACCTACCCCTAAGACAATAAAGGATGTGAGATCTTTCCTTGGTCATGCTGGTTTTAATAGGAGGTTCATACAAAATTTTTTCGAACATATCTAGGACACTATGTGCCCTCCTATTTAAAGACACCCCTTTTGAGTAGACAGAAGCTTGTCAAGAAGCATTTCAAATGCTGATCGGCAAGCTTATTTCTGCACCTATAATGCAGTCACTAGATTGAACTTTGCTTTTTGAAATCATGTGTGATGCTAGTGACTACGTTGTCGGTGCTGTTCTTGGACAGCGAAGGTAAGATAAACCTTCTATCATTTACTATGCTAGTAAGACTTTAAACAGTGCTCCAATGAATTACTCTACAACTGAAAAAGAATTGCTAGTTGTAGTATTTGCTTTAGATAAATTTCATGCTTATTTGATTGGTTCTTCTATCCTTATTTTTACAGATCATGCAGCCCTTAAGTATCTTCTTACAAAGAAGGATGCTAAGGCACGACTAATCCGATGGATCCCCCTCTTGCAAGAATTTGATATCACCATCAAGGATAAGAAAGGAGTGGAGAACGTAGTAGTTGACCATTTATCGAGGCTCACTTTTGAGGACACTTGTGATGACATGCCAATCAAAGATGACTTTCCCGATGAGAATTTACTCTCCGTTACTTCTTTACCATGGTTTTCTCACATCGTGAATTATTTGGTTACAGGTGAGATACCAATGGATTAGAGCGCTCAAGACAAAAGAAAATTATTATATGAGGTACGTAATTTCTATTGGGATGACCCTATCTTTTCAAGTACCGCCCTGACCAAATTCCAAGGCGTTGCATCCCTAATGAAGAGATTGTAAGTGTCTTAGAATTTTGTCATTCCCAAGCTTGTGGAGGCCACTTTTCAATGAAAAAAACCGCTGCAAAAATTTTGCAGTGTGGATTTTATTGGCCAACCTTGTTTAAAGATGCAAACACCTATTGTCGCTCTTGTGAAAGGTGTCAAAAATTAGGAGCTGTGCCTCGGCGAAATATGATGCCCTTAAACCCTATTTTAGTGATTGAAATCTTTGATTGTTGGGGCATCGATTTCGTGGGACCTTTTCTGCCTTCTTTCGGATACCAATATATCATTGTGGCAATAGACTATGTATCTAAGTGGGTAGAGGTAGCAGCCTACCAAAGCAATGATAATAGAACGGTGATTAAATTCCTTAAAGGAAATGTGTTCTCTCGATTTGGTACACCACGTGCTATAATTAGTGATCGAGGTACACATTTTTGCAACCGTTCTTTTGAAGCATTGATGAAAAAATATGGGGTATTACATAAAATCTCTACTGCCTATCATTCTCAGACTAGTGGTCAAGTAGAGCTTGCTAATAGGGAAATTAAACAAATTTTAGAAAAAAACGGTTAACCCGAATCGCAAGGATTGGTCTTTGAGACTAGTTGATACGCTTTGGGTTTACTGCACAGCTTTTAAAAGTCCCTTAAGTATGTCACCTTATCAGCTTGTTTTTAGAAAGCCTTGCTACTTACCCATAGAGCTCGAATATAGAGCTTATTGGGCCATCAAGTCTTTTAATTTTGATATAGGAGAGGCGGGTAAGCTTAGAAAGTATCAACTAACCGAGTTAGAGGAATTAATAAACAATGCTTATGAGAACTTTAGAATCTATAAGACCAAGATGAAATCATTCCATGATAAAAACATTTTGAGGAAAACATTTAGACCTAATGATCGAGTGTTCTTATATGACTCTAGACTTCATAAGCATCCTGGAAAACTTCGGTCAAGATGGATCGGCCCTTTTATAGTAAAAAATGTTTTTGAAAATGGGGCAGTGGAAATTGAGGACACTAAGAATGGTTGGATTTTTAAAGTGAATGGTCAATGACTTAAGATCTTAATCGATAGACAAGATCCGAAAGTGGAAGACATTCCGTTTATGGATCCGATCTATTCACCTTAACCACACAACAAAGGTACGTTTTTTTTATATTTATTTTTACTTTTTTTGTTTTGTGAGTTTATTTTTAATTTTTAGTTTAATTTAATCTGTATATATATATATATATATATATATATATATATATATATATATATATTTATTGTTATTTTGGCTGATTCTATTTTTCTTTTTCTCTTTGGCAAACAAACAATTTTTTTTGACTCAGGTCGCGCCATGCCCCACAGAACGCCCCCTCACTCCCACAGCCCAAGCCGCGCCCCACGGCTTGCCCTGATTTGCCACCTGCACACACACTTAAAACCCTTTTTTCACTCTCTCTTCTTCATATCAACACACGAACCCAGCAGCCCCTTTTCCCCCTTTTCTCTTCCTCCTCCAAACCCTAACCTCCCTCATCATTTTTCCTCAAAATTTCTTTATTCTACCTCCATGTCTTGTAGGATTTTGCACTAATCTTGCAACTTTTGTTGAAAATTTCTCCAGGTTCAGAGAAGCTTTTGGTGTTCAACAAGCAAACTTCAAGTTGGTGGTTAGTCTTCTTCTCTCCAATTTTGAGTATCAAGTAAGCACAAATTCTTCCCTTCTTGTTCAATTGTGCTATTTGGGTGGTTGATTTTACCTTTATATTATTATTCTATACACTTGATTCACATGGCACCCAAATCTAAGAGACCAAGAGGGAAACAACCTCAAGAATATGATGAGAACAAGTTTGTTACTTTTGAGGCTAGTGAGAGATATAATAGCTTGTTAAATATTAGGAAAATCATTCCTGAGAGAGGTTTCAATATCACTAAGAGGGGAAACCCATTCTTATTTAAAATGATTATTGATAGAAATTGGGGTATCTTTTCAAAACAACCATCTAATTCTCTCCCAAATATAGCTCGCGAATTCTATGCCAATGCCGACGAACATAAGAATGGTAAGGTCTTGGTGAGAGGAAAAACAGTCTCTTTCAGCCGCTCATCCATTAATAGGTTCTATGGGTTACCCGACATAGAACACAGTGAGTATCTTGCATATGCATCTAATATTGATTATGATGAGATTTTACATACTCTCTGTATTCCGGGCATAACTTGGAAAATGATGGGCAATACACATAAAACCTTGCCTGGTGCATCTTTAAATGTCAATGCTCGGGCTTAGCAATATTTTGTATGTCATAAATTAATGTCTGCTTTACATTATAGTGACCTAACTGTTGAGAGAGCTATTTTGATATATGCCATTTTAATGGGTATGACCATAGATGTGGGCGCAGTAATATCCAATTCTATCTTACACACTGTGGGACATAAGCTTGAATTATACTTTCCTTCTTTGATCACCCAACTATGCATCCAAGCTGATATCCCTTACAGTAGTATTGAGGAACACCACCCACCTAAGAAACCCATCGATGATGGCCTGCTCACTCTAATTAGAACTTCAAGGCCATCAATCCCGAGAGAGCAGGCAGTGATTACTGCCCCTCCTCCTCCCTCTAGAAATTTCACTGTTGTAGAGCGCCTTGAGCATTTAGAGAGTCGTTTTGACGAGCACCAGAAACTGTTATTTGATAGGTTAGATCATCAAGACCAATTCTTGGCTTGTCAAGATCGATTCTTGGCTCGGCAAGCCAACTATCAAGCAGAAGTCAACTCCACCTTTGTTCAGATGTACCAATACCTTGCCTCCGCTACTGGTTGTAATATGAGTCATTTTCCTACCATGTCAACCTATCCAGGTTCATCTTTTGATCCACATCCAGAGGAAGGTGAAGAGAGTGAAGGGAATGTAGATGATGATGAGAATCTAGAGGAATAATTTTGGGTTATATCTCTTATTTTCCATTTTCCTCATATTATTTTTCATTATTTTCTTTTTCTCATTTTAGTGATTTTTCTACATTTTATGTGCTAACCTAACATACGGTGGGAATCTTAAGGGCACACCATAATTATTTTCTTTTTATTGTCTTGTTTTATGTTGTAGATTGGAATTTCAGCAAGAAGAGTGGCAAGCAATTCCCTGGTGGTACACCTTTTTCAGCACCTGTGCACTCGTGCTTACAAAGGGAGTTTTTCTTTACTTTCTCTTTAACATTGAGGACAATGCAAATTTTAAGTTGGGGATGGAGACGTATTTCTTAAAAATTGCTTGGTGTTACTTTCCTTTACCTTTTGTTTTTAGCATGTTTGGTGTTAGCCTTAGAGTTTATTCACATGTCAATGATATGAGCTTAATTGAGATAGCATATAGCATTCAGAAGAAGTTAAATCTTGCTTCGGTTTGAAATTAATTTAAGTATCAATCTTCATTTGGTTTGAGACTCTAATTTGTGGTAAGATTGTATGATTAGTCTCGATAAGCTGTAGAACTTACTTGATAACCACTTGAGGCGAATTCCTAGAATGCATATTACTTAGGATATGATACAAGCCATTTTTGGACCGTTTGAGCCTGTCAAACCCACCATTGCTATATTTACCACTAGTCACCTATTTGAACTATTTTTCTTGAAAAAGAATTTGAGCCTTGTTTCTTTCAATAGCCCACTTAATCACCTTTATGAGCCTAAGAAAATATTTTATCCTTACCTTCCTCTTAAAAGAACTTAGCTGTACACATTTGTTGAGAAGCACTTAAAAGGAGTAAGGATCACTACCATAACCCAAGTACATTAAAGGAGATAAGTTGGGGGTTATGGAAAAGAAAATAAAAATGGAAAAGGAGGTGAATGGTCTTATGCCAAAATACAAAAGAAAAGAAAAGAAAAGAGAAACGAATTATGGCAAAGAAAGAAGAAAAGAAAAGAAAAGTGGTGATTAGAGAAAAATGCTCGAAAAATAGTTGAAAAGTTGGGTGTTGAAGTAAGGTTATCTAGTGCTTAAAAGTGGTTGTGTTTAAAGCTAAGAGATTGAGTTCTTTTACTTATGAATCCTTCCTATTCTCTCTTAACTTTTACCTTAGCCTAACGTTACAAGCTTATTAAAGACCTATTAATCCAATGTAATGTGATTTTTCTACAATAGTGGAGAATGGTTTGAAATGTAAGCCTATTGAGCTTGTTTTTGTGATTAATGTCACACAATTTATCATGTTTAAAAGGCCAATACTTGTATTCACGAATGTCATGCATAAAGTCATCCGGATATTTGGATTAATGGATTGTGGTAAGATGGATGTTAAGAGTCGATAACAATTTTAAGATTGATTTTTAGATTACTTTTGAACTCGGGTGAAATTTAATTATTCTATGTGTTGTGTACTATGTGAAATTTTTGAGACAAAATGTGAATTACTCTTGGTTAACACTAATATTGTTCTACTTTGTTGTGATCCCCACAGAAAAATTTATCTCTTGTTTTTGCTTGAATTGCTAGGGACTAGCAATAAGCTAGTTGGGGGTTGTGATGAGAGCTATAAAATGCATCTTAATAGTACTTAATTTTTAGCATTTTAGAGTTGATCTAGGTTTTAATTGCATTTTTATATGTTAACAACTCTAAAGTTTCATCTTTGGATCACTAATTTTTTTTTTATGCATTTTCAGGTATTTTGAGTCTTAAAGAGATAGAAAAGCTATTGTTGAATGAAGCACAAAGATTCCATGTATATCGGAGCAAATGAGTGCTTTCAAAAAGGCTAAACAAAGAGATCCAAGCATGTGTGCCGCGCTCTGGAACCAGCTGGGCTGCACCCTCCAGAATAGAGGCCAAAGCAAGCAAAGAAGGCCATCAGGTCAGGATGCGCCTTGGACCAAGGGGTGCCTCGCCCTGAGGTGTGAGGTGCGCCTTGGATTAATCTAGGGTGTGCCCTGAAGGGCTGAGGTGCACCCTGGATGGAGCTGAGGCTCATCTTCCAGAAAGTTCACAAGACTGGCCTAAAACCGAGCCTAGGCGCGAGAAAATCCAAGCCTAGGTGCGGACACGAACTTTTCTCTCCGAGTTAGGTCTGAATTAGGTCTTTAATGATTGTTTAAAACCCTAGAACACCCTTGGACCCTTATATTATAAATAGATCACTTAGGGTTTGATATTATTCATTCATTAAGCTGGAAGACTTAAGGAAGCAGCAACTTCTCCTCCATCAAAGTGTTCAATCATGAGCCCCATGGCTAACTAATCTCCAAGCAAGGCGAAGGGATGAATCCCTAGGTTTAGTTGTTCCTATTTTTCTTTATTTGATTCAGTTGTAATAGAGCTTTATCGTTAAGACATTGTTATGATTTACTTTTTAATCTAATTATAAGATTTCATCTAATTCGGTGATTGTATCTTTCTCCTTGATATAAATTTAGTCATGCTTTCCTTATGTCAAGATTGTTTGGGTATGATTGAGTCCGATAGGTTTATTCTTTAGGTTTGTCCATTACTGCAATATTGTCATAAAAGATATATTGTCGTTTCTTGATATACCTATAGGATAGATCATGTGTGCATGAATCAAAAATAAAAAGTATTTCATAACAATCAAATTAGGGTTTATACATGTTCTCATTGAATATTTTCCGATTGCATGTTTGGGATGTGAAACATGCAATCGAGATAAAAACAACTGAATCAAGTTAGGATTAGGGCAACGAACCTAGGGAGGATTCTCGGATCCTTGTTGTCTCTCTATTATATTTTACAACCTACACAATTACTTCATCATCAATTTCAGATTCTCTACTTATTTTGATTATATCGTCTCATATTAAAGTTTACATCTTTCTTTATAGTTAACTTGTCTCCCTGTGGAATCGACACCCCAAAGTCGTGCTATAACTACCGTATTACTGTTTTGGGCGTAATCATCTTCCTCTAACGAACAGCCCTTCTCCACTTGATGCTTCCCTCATCTTGGCTTTGAAATCATGAGCCCTTATGGCATTGATCACAATCTCCTTGGTTAAAGTATCTCTTCTATATTCAATTACATTAATCAAATTATCAAAACAATCAGGAAGAGAATTCAACAAAATAACAGCCAATTGTTCATCTGGGAATATTATGCTATAGTTATTCAAATCTTGAACTAGCTTATTAAACACATCAAGATTATCTTGCAACTCTTTATTAGGATCCATTTTAAAAGCAAAGATTCTTTTAAGAAGATAAATCTTATTAGGGAGAGTTTTGATAAGAAATAACTCATCTAGTTTCTTCCATATGACAACAGGATCTTTCGAGTCTCCGCACTTCCTTGTGACACTATCCGACATGTGCAAGAAAATGGTGTTGTATGCCATCTTCTTCATCTCAATCCGCTAGTCCTCTATGATACTTGCTGGAAAAGCATCATCTTCTCAAATAGCCAAGTCCACCTTCTATTGCATAAGAACAGCCTTGATCTTCCGCTTCCAAAGGGCAAAGTCTCCCTTTCCATCAAACTTCTCAACAACGAAATTTGAAGCCATCTTGTGGAGAAAATCCCATATTTATGCAGCACCCACAATTGCTTTCCAACTTCTTCTAAACCTTAAGAACATGATCGAAGATTAATCTCAATACCGTTCTTGAATCACCCTCAAGAACACGATCTGATCTTGATCTTTACTCCATTCTTGAATCACCCAAGAAGTTGATCTTTGATTCTTGGAGTCTTGACTCCGTCACCTTCTGTTCCAGCTCCGATACCAACTGTCCAAAGCTCCTTCGGCTCTGATACCACTGTTGGGAAATCACCTTGGAGATGCCCAGGTGGTGATCTTCCAAACACCCAAGTCTAGAATGACTTGTAAAGATGAATCGAAAACAGAAAAAGAAAACAAAGAAAGGAAAAGACACAGCAATTGTTATCGAGGTTCGGCAATAGCCTACGTCCCCGTGAGTTCCTTTGAACTCTCTGTACTAAATCAATGGTTCTTTACAAATACAGCAACCCTCTCCAAGAAACTCAAGTTCTTGAAGAACCAAAGAAGAGAAGAAAGAAAGTAATAAGAACTAACCCTGGAATTTTCCCAAGAAAATTCCCCTTACAAGTCCTTGAATCCCCTTTCTATTCTACTCTCTCTTTCTAAAAAACCAGCCTTTAAAATGAGTCTCTCTTATTTTGTGTCTTTGCACTCTTACAATTGATCTCACTTTCAATCACAAGTTATGTCTCCTTGAAGCTAGGTGACCCTTTATATAGTGCACCATCTTTTTGACCCATCTTGAGGATCAATATCCACCCTTAGATCTTAAGGACCAATGAACCTTAATCCTGAATTAATTCTAAGTGATCCTATGCGTTTTGAACATGCTTCATGCACTTAACAAAAGGCTGAACCAAAAGGTTTCAGTGTGCCTAGAACAGGGCATGCCGCGGCCTGGAGTGTGCTGAAACTTCACCATGTTGCATTCATTCTAGGCTCTATGGCCTAGGGGAGGCTGAGCCACGGCGCACACCTCCTCTAGGTCTTCTCCTTTGCTAGGCACTGCACCTTGGAAGAGCTGAGCCGCGGCGCACACTGTTGTGCACACTTTCTGGAGTTGCTACAAGGTGAGGTGCGCACACTTGTGCTGAGGCGCCAAGACTTGAGGCTGAACCTTTTCAAACCATGTTTAAACCTTAGACAAACACCAACAGTAGTAGAGCTCATTCATCATCCAACATCCACTTGGAATACACAAGTTTCTTCCTCATGAGCTGGAGATTATTTCATCTATACATCTAAGTTGGAATCAGCCTAATGACCAAATTATTTGGCACTATAATTCTTCTGGTGCGCACACAGTCCGAAGCGGATATCAGGTGGCCTTGGCAGCTGTTTGTAGTAGAGAGGATTCAAGGGCAGTTTCGACGACGAAGGGAGGTGGTCCAGGGCTGGGTAGTGATAAAGTATGGCAGAGCATTTGGTCATTACCTACACCTAATAAAATTAGAGTTTTTGCTTGGAGGTTATGTCATTCTGTGCTTCCATGTAAAATTAATTTAGTGAGGCGTGTTGTTAATACCCAGATATTATGTGGACTGTGTGGATCAGTTATAGAAGACGAAATTCATGTAATTCTTAGTTGCCCAAGTGCTAGAGCAGTATGGAAACTAGTTATAGATAATCAATTTAATTTGAAGGATTGTACTAGGATGGGGATTTGGGAATGGTTGCATTCGGTAGTGGATTTATGGGAAAAAGACAAGCTGACGGTGTGGTTTATCACAGCATAAATAATATGGTCTAATCGCAACTCGGTCAATATAGGCAAGGCTGGTAAATCACCATCTGACCTTGCTCTTACAGATGTTAACTTGGGTTGAACATTAATGCTGGAGCTGATCATTTACCAGGGACAGAGGTTGAGGTTAGGTGGCTGCCTTCAAGGATCTCCCTGTGTGAAGCTCAACACGAATGGGGCTTTGTTCAAGCACGACAAGGCAGCAGGTGGATAAGCGGTTCTGCGTGATGATGCATATTCTTTTATTGCTGCTAAATCGACAAGGTATCAACAGGTTACTGATCCTTTTCTGGATGAGTTGATGGCAGCTAGGGAGGGGCTAAAGTTTGCAAGGTAGCATAGGTATACGGAGATTGAGTTCGAAATAGATAGTCTACATTTGATTCAGGCAGTAAAGAGCACTCTTCCTTCTTTGTCAACTTGGGAAGTGCTTAACTTTTCAACTTTTCAATTTTGCTCTTTCAGTTATATTTTTAGACTAGCTAATGGTGTCGCTCATTTGTTAGCTCAGCAGGCTTTATTTGTAATAACCGATAGGACCTAGGAAGGGGTTCCTTCCAATTTTATTTCTGCACAGCTTTTGTTGGAAGCTGCTGGTTGAATAAAGGTTTCTAGTTTTATTTCAACAAAAAAAAGAGCAATCAAAGAGAAATAAAAGCAACCAGTATCCATGCCTCCAAATCAATATTTCTATTAACACTAGCCCATAGTTACTGAGATTCCTATACCCCCTACGAATCACGATCAGGATTTTACGTTCTGATTCGTGGTGTATTCGCGCACAGGATCCTTAAAATGACGATCCAGATTTTTAATAAGAATTTTAGCTAAATTTGTTTATAAAAAAAATTTAGACATAAGAAAAGATTTAAGAGAATGCTCAAACTTTATTTTTAAATTATGTTTTCTAATATTATGTTTGTTGACCTTACTATTTTTGTCAAAACTCTAACATCTTCTAAACTATTATTATGCCCATAGTTCTATTTATATTGTGCTCATAAATATATCTAATATTTTAATTTTATATATGATATAAATCATTTAAGTCTACCCCCAACGTACCACGTACGGGGTGGGTGTACTATGTTCCCATACCTGTACCGTAAAACAGAGCATACCAAATTTCTAGTAACTATCTCCAACCTTTTGTAAGACCATAGTGGAATTAACTTCGCAAGGGATCTTCGCAAACTGTTCATTCCCAATCATCGATCCGTTTCACTAAGAGCCTTAAATCCTAATATTTCCAAGGCTTGTCATTGTAGAATCTGATTCAATGATCAAAGATAGAGATTCATTCCAATTGGATCTTTCAAAATTCACAAGAGTATCATTGCTAGCAATCAATTCTGAAAAATTAGAATTTGCAAATCCACTTGTCAAAGAGAGCTTTATTCATTGTCACCACACTTAGGATTCCTAAAACAACTTTCTTCCTCAAACAACAGGTTTCCGGGCAGTGCAATTATTTCTTCTCTCCATAACCATCCCACAAAAAAATCTCTCTGTAACCTTTCTATCTCATGAGCAACAGTCGCTGGAATTTTGTATATAGACATAAAGTATGATGGTAAATTACTTAGGGAGGATTTGATTAGAGCCACTCTTCCTCCAATAGACAACAACTGACTCTTCCAAATGGACAACTAATTTATTATCCCATTGATTATAGGTCTCCATGACTCAAAATATCAAACACTTGTAAAATCCACAGCATGCATCTAACAAGCCAATTTTATTTATCTTCTGATAAAAAAGCCCATTAGATGTCAAAAATAAAATGAAGAACGATTTTTTCTTAAAATTGATATTAATAGGGGTGTGCATGGGTTGGGCTGGGTCAGGTTAGAGGTCAACCCTCACCCAACCCATAATATAATTTTTTTAACCTTAACCCAACTCAACCCATGATGGGTTATGTTGGAGTTTATCTAAGATTTAAACGGAAAAAATGAAGAAAGAAAAATCAGCATGTTCAGCATGGGGTGCACACCAGTGTGCACCATGGCCCAGTCTTGGCTAGGCCGCGACGCCCAGCAAGGAGGAGTGCTGGAGGAAGAAGCAAGCTGCAGCGCTGCCTTCCCCAAGCCACAACTTCCAGAGGGGCAGCAAGTGTGCCCAGCTCCAGGCTGCAGCGCTCCCTGTTCTAGGCCGCATCGCTAGGCACACTGATGCACACATATTTCAGCCTTTAGTTGAGTTCGTGAGACATGCTCAAAACATATAGGATCACTAAGGATTGATGGAGGGCCATGGTTGATTGGTCATCAAGATCTAATGGTGGAGAATGACACTCAAGATTGATCAAGAAGTTGGTGCACTATATAAAGGGCCACCTAGCTTCAATCTCAACAAAAATTGTGACAAAGAAATACAAGAGATTAATGTGATCATTATACAAGAGAGAATTATATGAGAGTGCAAAGACACAAAACACAAGAGGGACTAATTGTAGAGAGGCTGGTTGTAAAGAGAGAGTAGCATAGATTTGATAGAGAGCTTTTATAATAGTTCTAATCATCTTCTTTCTTCTCTTCTTGGTTTCTTCAAGAACTTAGGTTTCTTGGAGAGGGTTGTTGTGATTGTAAAAGAACTCCATTGATAAGATAGTGCAGAGAGCTCGGAGAAGCTCACAGGGACATAGGCACATTGTCGAACCTCGATAACAAATCGCTTGTGTTCTTTTCTTTCTTGCTTTCGTTTGCTATTTCATTTCATTACAAGTCATTCTAGACTTGGCTGTTTGGAAGATCACCACCTGGGCATCTTGTCAAGGTGATTTCCAACAGTGGTATCAGAGCTTGCACAGCTGGGTATCGGAGCAAAAACAGAAGGTATCAGAGCAAAATTTCAAGAATTAAAGAACAAACTTCTTGGGTGATTCAAGAACGGAGTAAAGATCAAGATTAGATCGTGTTCTTGAGGTTGATTCAAGAACGGTGTTGAGATCAATCTTTGATCGTGTTCTTAAGGTTTAAAAGAAGTTAGAAAGCATTTGTGGGTGCTGCACATATCTGGGATCATCTCCGCAAGATGGGATCAAATTTCATTGTTGAGAAGTTTGATGGAAAATGAGATTTTTCCTTGTGGAAGCGAAAGATCAAGGCTATTCTTATGCAACAGAAGGTGGACTTGTCTATTGGAGAAGATGATGCTTTTTCATCAAGTATCATGGAGGACCAGTGGATTGAGGTGAAGAAGATGGCTTACAGCACCATCTTCCTACATATGTTGGATAGTGTCACAAGGGAGTACGGAGACACGGAAGATCCTGCTGTCATATGGAAGAAACTAGATGAGTTGTTTCTTACCAAAACTCTCCCTAACAAGATTTATCTTCTTAAAAGAATCTTTGCTTTTAAAATAGATCCTAATAAAGAATTGCAAGATAATCTTGATGTCTTTAATAAACTAGTTCAAGATTTGGCTAGTTGTAGTATTAAATTCCCGGATGAACAATTTGTTGTTATGTTATTAAATTCTCTTCCTGATTGTTTTGATAGTTTAATTAATGCAATTAAATATGGAAGAGATACACTAACCAAAGAAATTGTGGTCAATGCTATAAAGGCTCACGATTTCAAAGCCAAGAGTAGGGAGGCATCAAGTGGGGAAGGGCTGTTCGTAAGAGGAAGGCCAGTAACTCGAAATGGCAATAGCATTCATGGCAACTACTGAGAGAAATCAAGAGGTAGAGGGTAGAACCATGGGAGAGCACATTCCAAACCAAGATTTGGAGGAAAGAGGTGCTTCTACTACAACAAGGAGAGTCACTTCAAGAAAGATTACAAGAAGAGGTTGTGGGATAAGAGAGGGAGAAGCCATACCAACAATGGAGAGGCTTCTGTTGCCAAAAGAGAACAGCGAGATGATGTTCTTCTTGTGTACTCAAATGTGAGCAGGAGGCAAGGCAGCAAGAAATGGATTATGGATTTCGGGTGCCCTTATCACATGTGCCCTCACAAGGAATGGTTCAAGAATTTCAAGAAGATCAATGATGGAAAGGTCTTCTTGGGGAATGAAAATTCTTGCCAAATGAGGAGGATTGGAGACATCCAGTTGAGGATGTTTGATAGAGTCACAAGGCTGCTGCGGAATGTGAGGTATCTTTCAGATTTGAAGAGGAATTTGATCTCATTGGGGTAGTTAGATTCCATGGGGTATTCATACAAAGCAGAGGGAGGAAAGATCAAGGTGAATAAAGGATCTTTGATAGTGATCAAAGTAGAAATAAAAGATGGACTCTATGAGATGATTGGAGAGACAGAAATCAATGATCAAGCAGCAAGCTTGATGGCTGAGATGGATAGGGCAGCCCTTTGGCACACTCGCTTGGGACATATGAGCGAAAATGGCCTGCAAGTTCTTAGAAAAAATGGCCTACTTGTTGGAGACAAAGTAGATAAACTTGATTTCTGCGAGTGTTGCATTCTTGGAAGCAACACCGGGTCAGCTTCAACACCAGAGTGCACAAGTCTAAGGGGATTCTCGACTACATTCATTCGGACCTTTGAGGACCAGCAAGAACACTAACACAAGGAGGTAACTTTTACTTTATGTCTTTAATTGATGATTATTCAAGAAAGGTTTGGGTTTATTTGCTTAAAAATAAATCAGATGCTTTGAATAAATTTTTGGTGTGAAAAAAGTTGCTGGAGACTCAAACGGGTAGGGTAGTTAAGGTGTTAAGAACTGATAATGGCTTAGAATTTTTTAATAAGGATTTTGATAAATTCTATGAATTAAATGGCATTCTAAGACATAGAATGGTTGTGAAAACCCCTCAGCAAAATGGAGTTGCTGAGAGGATGAATAGATCTCTTATGGAAAAGGTTAGGTGCATGTTAATTGGGTCCGGTTTACCAAAATATTTTTGGGGAGAAGTTGTGTCTACAGCTGCATACTTGGTTAATAGATCACCCTCTAGGGCTTTAGACCTTAAGACTCCTATGGAGATGTGGAGTGGAAAAGCCCCTGAGTTGAACAACCTTAGGACTTTTGGGTGTGCTGCATATGCACATCAAAATGATGATAAACTTAACCCAAGGTCTAGAAAATGTGTGTTTCTAGGGTATGGTGATGGGGTTAAGGGGTATAGGTTGTGGTCCTTATAACCAAAAGGAATGAAACTCATAATAAGTAGGGATTTTATTTTTAATGAATTGTTATTTCCCTACTTGGAGAAAACTAACCCTGCAGGGGCTAGTGAGCAAACCAGTCCGAAATTTGTGAAGCATTGCATCAAGGAGAATTCGATTCAGGTAGAGCAAGGAAGGCAAGAGGATTCGGACCAGGTAGAGCCCATTGATGAAGGCCAAGCTCAAGAAACTCAAGAGGAGGCTGAACTATAAGAAGTTGATGCAGCAAGTCAAAATGACTACCAGCTCACAAGGGACCGGGAAAGGAGGGTGGTTAGACCACCTTTGAGATATGGTTTTACGGATACTAATGTAGCAGCTTCTTGGACAGAAGGATGGATGGTTGAACCAGAAACTTACATGGATGCCATGGAGTGTAAGGATTCGTCAAAGTGGCAGCTAGCTATGGAGGAAGAAATAGATTCTTTGAGGAAGAACAACTTTTGGGAATTGGTGCTCAAACCAGAAAAATAGAAAGTTGTGGATTATAGATGGATCTACAAGATCAAATAAAGGAATACTCCAGAAGATGAAGTCTGGTGTAAAGCTAGGCTGGTGGCGAAGGGGTTCACACAAAAAGAAGGCATAGATTTCACCGAAATCTTCTCAAGGGTTGTGAAGTACAAGACGATACGGATAGTATTGGCAATGGTGGTCCAATTCAATTGGGAAATCGAGCAAATGGATGTGAAGATAGCGTTCTTGCATGGAGAGCTTGATAAGACCATCTACATCAGGCAACCCGAAGGCTATGAAGAAGGAAGGCAGGGAAAGTTGGTGTGCAAATTGAAGAAATTTCTCTATGGCCTGAAGCAATCACCTCGACAATGGAATAAGAGGTTTGATTCCTTTGTGATCAACTTGGGTTTCATGAGGAGCTACTATGATTCGTGCTTATACTACAAGAGGCAGAAGGTTGAGGAAGTGGTGATCATCCTCATCTATGTTGATGATATGTTGTTGGTTGGGAGCAGCATGGAAAGGATAAGAAAATTGAAGGCTCAACTCAGTGAGGAGTTGAGATGAAGGATCTTGGCCATACACAGAAGATCCTTGGGATGTGTATCATCCGGGAAAAGGAGAGAAACAGATTAAAGATCTCTCAAACTTCCTACATAGAGAAGATGATATCTAAGTTCTCTATGAAAGATAGCAAACCAGTGAAGGTTTCCCTTGCTGGTCATTTCAAGTTCTCCAGTGATCAATGTCCAACATCAAATGAGGAGAATAAGGAATTGAAAAAGGTTCCCTACTCTAGTGCGGTTGGTTCTGTAATGTTCACCATGGTAAGCACTAGACCTGACATTGCTCATGCAATGAGTGTTCTTAGCAGGTTTATGAGTAATCTCGAAAATGAGCATTGGCTTGGGATGAAGTAGTTGCTGAGGTACTTGAAGGGAAGCCCAGATGTGGGGCTGGTTTATGAGAAAAGGGGTAAGTTCATCTGTCTTGAGGGTTATGCTAATTCGGACTATGGAGCAGACCAAGATAAAAGGAGATCGATTACTTCCTACTTCTTCAACTTAAATAGATGTTGTATAAGTTGGAAGGCTCAGTTGTAGCCAGTGGTAGCACTCTCAACAACTGAGGTTGAGTACATAACGACTACAGAAGCCATCAAGGAGGCTATGTGATGCAAAGGGTTGCTAGAAGAGTTGAAGGTACTAGAGGATCAGGTTGTGGTGTATTTGGATAGCCAAAGTGCATTGCAATTGTGCAAGAATCCGGTGTTCCATGAGAGGACAAAGCACATGGATGTTCGGTACCATTTCATTCGGTAAAATGTTACGAAAGGATGCATCCGTGTGGACAAGGTAGCCACGGAAGAAAACCCTGCGGATTTAGGTACTAAAGTTCTACCTCTAAGCAAGTTCAATCATTTCCTTGGACTTCTTAGGATTGGATTCGGTTGATATAATGACTCAAGATGAATTTGGATACTGAGTTCTCTGCACAATGGGTTTAGTTTAAATGCTTAGACAAAGGTAGAGATTGTTGGAGTTTGTCTAAGATTTAAACGGAAAAAAGGAAGGATGAAAAATCATCATGTTCAGTATGGGGTGCACACTAGTGTGCGCCATGGCCCAGCCTTGTCCAGGCCGCGGTGCCCAGCAAAGACGAGTGCTGGAGGAAGGAGCAAGCCATGGCGTTGCCTTCCCCAGGCCGCAGTGCCCAGAGGGGCAGCAAGTGTGCCCAGCTCTAGGCCGCAGTGCGCCTTGTTCTAAGCCGCATCGCTAGGCACACTGATGCACACATATTTCAGCCTTTAGTTGAGTTCGTGAGACATACTCAAAATGCATAGGATCACTAAGGATTAATGGAGGGCCATGGTTGATTGGTCATCAAGATCTAAGGGTGGAGAATGATACTCAAGATTGATCAAGAAGTTGGGCACTATATAAAGGGTCACCTAGCTTCAATCTCAACAACAATTGTGACAAAGCAATACAAGAGATTAATGTGATCATTATACAAGAGATAAAAGAGAGAATTATGTGAGAGCGCAAAGACACAAAGCACAAGAGGGACTCATTGTAGAGAGGCTGGTTGTAAAGAGAGAGTAGCATAGATTTGATAGACAGCTTTTGTAATAGTTCTTATCATCTTCTTTCTTCTCTTCTTGGTTTCTTCAAGAACTTGGGTTTCTTGGAGAGGGTTGCTGTGATTGTAAAAGAACTCCATTGATAAGATAGTGCAGAGAGCTCGGAGGAGCTCACGGGGACGTAGGCACATTGCCGAACCTCGATAACAAATCGCTTGTGTTCTTTTCTTTCTTGCTTTCGTTTGCTGTTTCATTTCATTACAAGTCATTCTAGACTTGGGTGTTTGGAATATCACCACCTGGGCATCTTGTCAAGGTGATTTCCAACAGGTTACATAAATCTCAACCCTAACCCAACCCACGAAAACTTGTGCTGAGTTCGGGTTAGCTTGTTAAATCAAAATAAGTTTAAATAGATTGGGTTGAATTGGGTCAGATTAGATTCTTGAAGTCTATTTTTGTTTGATCCAAGATTTCTCCACTTAATTGGGTGTGGTTTGGTTTACTTTGATGGAGTTCGGGTTAGCTTGTGAAATCAAAATAAGTTTAAATAGATTGGGTTGAATTGGGTCAGATTAGATTCTTGAAGTCTATTTTTGTTTGATCCAAGATTTCTCCACTTAATTGGGCGTGGTTTGGTTTACTTTGATGGAGTAGTATAAATGATCCTATTAGAGTTGTGTGTTTTTGGATTGTTGCTAGTGCGTCTGAAGCTCAGTATGTTGGATTTGTCAGTTATAAGGAATTTGAAGTATGGTTGATGATGCATAGGTTCAAATTACTGATGTGATTCTCTAAGTTGAGGTGAAATTTTTGGGTGCACCGGATGTAAATTATACCTAGTGCATGTTAGCCATCCATCAAGTGAGAGTGATTTTTTCTTTTTTGATGGAGGATTGACATGCACCTGGTGCACTAAAGATTTTCTCATTGTTGAGAGGGCATCTTGTTACTAGTGATGAGAATCAATATGTTTGTGCTATTTCTATCATGATTTGGTTCTCTACTTTCGTGGCATTATCTTGTGCTTTTGTATCGTTGCTCAATGTTATGGTTTGAATTCAGTAAGGGTTAGTCTGATGCTTTTAAAGCTCTGAGGTTGTTTTTGCTTAAATTTAAAAAGTTTTTTCTCGTTTTCAGGAAGAAAGTACATAAAAAATTCCTAAAATTTTAGAACATTGCACTTAAATTTTTGAATAATTGGTCCCTAAAATTTCTATTTGTCTTTTACGTTGCTATAGAGTACATGCGCCTAGCTTATGCTTAAATGTTGTAATCTTAAAATGATAATTTTAAAGATTTAAGTACAATATAAAATTTCAAGGTCAACCCTCAATGAAATTTACCTTTCAATAATTGATGTACTTCATGAAACAACTCTTTTAGTGACAGATAACATCTATCACAAATAATCTAGAATTTGTCGCAAATAACTATTAATGAAGGCAATCAGTCATTCATAGTTCCGTCGCTAATACTGCAGTGATATTTTTACAACTGAAAAAAACTGTCACTGAAAAACCTATCGTGAATTGATTACTGTTTATATCAGCAACGAATTTTCATTCGAAAAATCAAAAGTGATCTTTTTTTTCAAAAATAATATATAATCTATGGAACACTATTCATGATAGCGATAGATATAAGTTTTAAAAATATTTCTTTAATGTAAAACAAAATTTTATTTTTAAAATCTATTAGTGACAGAAACGTGTCCGTAACTAATAATCTATATTTTATTAAATATTAGTACAAAAAAATTATTTTAAAAAACTTATCGGTGATGGAAATGTGTCCATCAATGATAATATTTGTTTATTATTTTTATTTTTTTATAAATATTTTTTCAAACCTATTTAAAATTTGTTCAAACAAGCCACATCCATTCTTAACAATATACTATCATCAAATCCTAATTAAATTAATTAAAAATATTTACAAAATACAATTTTTGATAAGAAAATAAAAAATATTTCAAAAAAATTAGTCTAAAACAATGCTCTCATTAAAAAAACAGCATCATGGATCCACAAGCTCCCATCATTGGGATCATCTTCTAAAAAATCATTGTCTTCAGTCGAACATGAATTTTCTTGTAAAACAAAACAAAAGTCATAAGATATATATGCATTACATATTTATATAAATAAAAATAAAATTATATAATATCATTTAAAAGTTGTAAACATTTGCTATGGAATCCTAATCGGTGATTCAAAATAGATTTCTTTTATTCCTAGATGTCACGTACGACTTTATGGACGTGCCGGTACTCCTGACTCATCAATTGGATAAATGTTTTACATTTTCGCTTATAAAACCGTTAAATGTTAAACATTTTTAACTTAAAACCCACACTTTTGCTAATCGGTGATCCAAAATAGATTTCGTTTGTTCTCACGAGTCAAGTTTGATTCATGAGCATGTCGGTAGCTCCGAATCGTCAATTGGATAACTATTATACATTTTCCCTTAAAATTATTAAGTATTAAACTTTTTTAGCATAAACCCCACATTTTTGTTAATCGGTGATCCAAAATAGATTTTGTATTCCCATAAGACACATTCGATCCCAAAGACATGCCAATGACCCCAACTTGTCAATTGGATAACTATTTTATATTTTCGGCTTTCAAATGGCTAAATATTACATTTGTGAGAAATCTCCACACTAGAAATTCCAAAAAATGTGGAGGGGAGAAATTATTTCAATTAATCACATGCAGCGCGGATTGGAAAGAAATTAAACAAAGATTATTAATTAATGATAATTGAGAATTACATTTAGCTTAATGTCACTTGTTAAGGTTTAAGAGAGGAAGTGAGACAATACAAAGAAGAGAATTGTATTGAATGGTGTGATTTACTTACAAGTGAGCTATCCTATTTATAGGAGCCAATAAGAGAGCCAAAGATATACACAACCAATGTGGGATTAAACTAACTAAGCAATAACTATGCTATACATAATCTAACAGCCCCCCTCAAACTCAAGGTGGAATATGAGAAACCAACTTGAGTTTGAAAACAAGATCACGAAAACGCCCTGGAGGATGTGACTTGGTAAAGATGTCTGCGAGCTGATCCTTGGATGTGACAGAATGAAGCTGTAGGGAGCCTTGAAGGAGATGATGACGGACAAAATGACAATCAATCTCAATATGTTTGGTCCGTTCATGAAACACATCATTATGAGCAATCTGAATAGCACTTCTATTGTCATAGTATACAGGAGTGGCAGCAGAAAGTGATACACCCATATCTTGTAACAACCATCGTAACCAAAGAAGCTCAGAGGTGGTGTCAGCTAAAGCACGATATTCTGCCTCTGTACTAGATCGAGCAACAAAAGTTTGTTTCTTACTACGCCAAGAGATAAGAGAGGTGCCAAGTAGGAAACAATAACCGGTGGTAGAACGACGATCTGTAGGATCACCTGCCCAATCTGCATCGGTATAAGCACACAACTGAAGAGGAGACTGAGAGGAGAAAAAGAGCCCATGAAACAATGTCCCCTTTAGGTAACGAAGGATGCGAAGAACAGCAGCAAAATGAGTAGAGCGAGGAGCAGCCATAAACTGACTCACCTGATGGACAGCATACGAGATATCAGGTCGAGTAACAGTAAGGTAGACAAGACTGCCAACCAAATGTCGATATAAAGTAAAATCACGAAGAAGTTCGCCATCATGGGGTGTAAGACGAGTATTAAGCTCAGTTGGTGTGTCAACAACCTTACTGTCTGTGAGATTTGCCCGAGAAAGCATATCAGAGATATATTTGGCTTGTGTCAAATAATAACCATCAGAAGAAGACGAAATCTCAAGACCAAGAAAATAGCTGAGAGGACCAAGATCTTTCATCTCAAAATGTTGATTGAGAAATTGTTTAAGTTCCTGAATACCAATGGGATCATCCCCGGTGATAATCATGTCGTCAACATATAACAGAAGAAGTATGATGCCCCGGTCTGTGCGGCGAACAAACAAAGCTGAATCATAGGAGCTGATGGAATATCCAAGGCTAGACAAAGTGTTGCTAAACTTAGCAAACCATGCTCGAGGAGCCTGCTTAAGTCCATATAGAGCTCGACGAAGACGACATACCTTGTTTGTTGGATTAGATAGTCCGGGAGGTGGTTGCATATAAACTTCTTCATTAAGATCACCATTAAAGAATGCATTTTTAACATCCATTTGAAAAAGTGACCAATGACGAGAGGCTGCAACAGCTAGCAAAGCACGCACAGAAGATAGACGAGCAACTGGAGCAAAGGTCTCCTCATAGTCCACACCATACTCTTGAGTAAAACCCCTGGCAACAAGTCGAGCCTTATACCTGTCAACAGTACCATCTGAACAAGTCTTAATTTTGTAAACCCATTTACTGCCAATCACAGACTTTCCAGGAGGCAAGTCAACCAAATCCCATGTATTATTCTTGTGTAAAGCATCAAGTTCCTCTTTCATTGCAGTCTGCCAAAAAGGGTTAGTGGAAGCCTCACGATAGGAGTGGGGCTCATGTAAAGTAGCTAAAGCATGAAAGCAATGAAAATTCTGGAGATGGGATGGAAGAGATCTTACTCTGGTGGATCGGCGAAGGTCTGGAGAGGAAGTGTGAACATGATCCTCATACGTAACAGACCCTGGGGGCTCAGGCGAAGCGACGTCGAGAGTATCAGGTGGAGTGGAATCAAGAGTATTAGGTGAGGGAGACTCGGGCAAGACATTACTAGTGTGAGGTGAGGGAGACTCGGGCAAGACATCACTAGTGTGAGTATGAGAAATAGGAGGCTCCATAAGTGTGGTAAAAGGAGGAAAAGATGGCATGCTGAATTTGCCAATTTCATGAAATAGTCTATGCTCCCAGAAAACTACATGACGGGAAATACGAAGACGACGAGACACAGTATCATAACACCGATAGCCTTTTTGTTCAATTCCATATCCAAGAAAGCAACACATCCGAGAACGAGGCTCAAGTTTGGTGCGCTCATGAGGTTGGAGTAAAACAAAACAAGCAGAACCAAACACACGAAGATGGTGGTATGAGGGAACATAGCCAAACAACCGCTCGTAAGGAGTGCAATTATCAAGGATAGGGGTAGGCAACCTATTGATCGTGTAGATAGCCGTTAGAGTGGCTTCACCCCAAAATGGGGTAGGAACAGATATGGAAATGAGGAGGGCTAGAACAGTGTCTAAAATGTGCCTAAGTTTACGTTCAGCTCGACCATTTTGTTGTGAAGTGCCAGGACATGACAAGTGAGGAACAGTGCCATAACTTTTTAGGATGTCTTTAAAAGCATGTTGAGTATATTCTAAAGCATTATCAGAACGAAAAGCTTTGATAGGTTTTGAAAATTGAGTTTCAATCATTTTAGCAAAAGTACGATAAATATCCAATAATTCAGAACGAGATTTCATTAAAAATACCCAAGTGTAACGAGAGAAATCATCAACAAAAATTACAAAATAGCGTGAACCACTCATACTAGCAACGGGAGAAGGTCCCCAAACATCAGAATGAATTAAATCAAACGAAGCAGTAGCATGAGACTCACTATTATTAAAAGGCAAAGCCGGCTGTTTTCCAAGTTGACACGAAATACAATCAAAAGAACTTTTAGACACTGACCCTAACAACCCCTTTGAAGCTAAAAGTTGTACCCGAGATGCAGATGCATGACTAAGACGTGAATGCCAAAGTGCAAGGGATGGTGGTGACAAGGAGGCAGCAGCAGAGACGTTAGAGGCATGAAGGTTGGGCAGGTGTAAGGATGAGAGTTCGAACATGCGCCCAATTCTACGCCCGGTCCCAAGGGTCTGACCAGTACGAGGATCCTGCACATTCACACCAGAAAAGTCAAAGATAATTCTATATCCAAGTTCACATATTTGCCCAACGGAAAGAAGATTATAAGATAATTCTGGCACATGAAAAACTTCAGGAATAGAAAGAGAACGACTATTGATGGTGCCTATAGTTTTAACAGTCATAGTGGAGCCATCAGCTGTGCGAATGAATGAGGAATGAGGCGAAGGTGCAGATGTATTAAATGAAGCTGGGAAAGGTGTCATATGGTTGCAACAAGCGGAATCAAAAAGCCAAGAGGCTGAATTACCTGGCAGGACTGAGAGGGCAGAGGAAGATGCATTACCAGAACGAGACTGGATGACCTGATTAACTATTGCCTCGAAGTCAGTTGCAGATAAGGTGACAGTAGAACCTGATGACCCGTTAGAGAGTGCAACTGAAGATGAAGCTGTAGTCGCAGATGGATATGGAACAACTGTAGAGAGAGTGCTCTCAGGATGAGCAACTGCTGCAGTGGGAGCATTGGATCTTCCCCTTTGCCAACATTTATCAATAGTGTGCCCTCGACGTTTACAAAAACGACAGAAATTGTTGTCACGAGGCTTAGGAGAAGGTCGAGGAGCACCAAACCTGTCAGAATGCTTTGGCTGAAATGATGAAGAACTAGATAATGGAGCAGCCAACACTGAAGGACTATGTTGAGAGTGCATAGTCTGTGATCTGCTTTCTGCACGAACAAGTTCAAATATAGCATTGTCCAAAGTAGGGAGAGGAGAGCGATGTAAAAGTTGCACACGAATAGGCTCAAAATCATCACGTAATGCCATAAGAAAATGGTGAAGACGATGTTGATCCCTTCGTTCAGCATACATTTTGGCATCTGTAGGATCCTTCCAAATAGGATCAGAGAGATCAATTTGATTCCATAAGAATTGCATGCGAGCAAGAAAATCATTAATACTCTGCCCCGGTTCTTGCTTCAGGCAGAAGAGCTCAAACAGGAGCTGATATTCTCGAGCACCATCAACAGCAGAATAACGAGAAGCAAGCATATCCCAAGCACCCTTAGCTTCATCAAAGCTACCAAATAGGGCAGAAATAGATGGAATAGTAGTATTACGAAACCATGTGAGAATTTGATGATGATTACTTTCCCAATCAATGAGACGAGTGAGAAAAGCATCATTAGTTTCAGTAGCCCCTTTAACTGGCTTCTCGACAATACCAACCACGTAAGATCAAAGCTTACGACTTTTGAGGAAACTTCGCATAGATTGAGACCAAACAATATAGTTTGTACCATCCAATATAGACTGAACATGACGAAAAATATCTTTTTCTGCCATCTGGTCAAATCTGGTTGTCGGTCAATGGTCAACGGTTGAATAGTGACGTCGATGGAGCAGCGGCTGAGATGACGTCGATGGAGATTGAGACTCCGACTATAGTGGTGACCCGACAGACATGAAAAGGATATTCAAGAAGTTTTTCTGATGTGAAGGATCCACTAATAGTGGCAATCACAGAGCATACTCAACTCTTAATATACCGACAACCTTAAAGAAGTTTTTCTGATGTGAAAGATCCACTAATAGTGGCAATCACAGAGCATACTCAACTCTTAATATACCGAGAACCACGAAGGCTCTGATACCATGTTAAGGTTTAAGAGAGGAAGTGAGACAATACAAAGAAGAGAATTGTATTGAATGGTGTGATTTACTTACAAGTGAGCTATCCTATTTATAGGAGCCAATAAGAGAGCCAAAGATATACACAACCAATGTGGGATTAAACTAACTAAGCAATAACTATGCTATACATAATCTAACATCACTAAATCATGTATTTATTGAATAAGGTCTCATTGGAAATTGAGGTACTGATCGAGAATTTCAATTGATACCAGGAAAAAAAAAAGTTACCATCTTGAAGCTTGTAAGGAGCAGTAGATATTGTGGTGATGGTAGCACACAGTTGGGGCCTGGTGTGATCTGAAACATAAATATATATCTTTGGCTCTTCAAATAATAATAAAAAAAAAACATACCTCGTGCTTAGAGTACTTGAACTTTTGTTAACCAGTGTTATGTCTTCACATGGACGAACCAGTAAGCATATGCACCAAAACTCCACTATGTGCCCGACGCACTTGAAGGAACACCAAAACTCCACTATGTGTTAGGTCGTGACAATTTTTAACATCCAAACTCTTCTTAACATGCTAAATGAAATTATCAAATATTAAGTCAATTATATGTCGTATTTTCACTTTTCTTTGTTTCAACAAAAAATTTAAGAGAATGGATCACGATCCTCTCAATTTAAAAAATGAAATGGAGTTCAAGTTTATGATGAGATTAAATGCCACATTGACAAATATAAATTTGAATATTCTTCATTTGATGATATTGCATTCAATCTCACCATAAACTTGACTTTATTTCAATTTTCAAATGGAGAGAATCATAATCCTAAGAGAATAAAACACTTGCGCATCGAAAAAAAAAAGTAGCTGAAATAGAGTCATAAATCCTAAAGATTTGATAGTTAGAGAAGAATTTTCATCACAACATTTACAAATAAAATGTATATAAAATCTTCAACAATAGAAGAGCATGAGAGGTGTATGCTAGTTTTCCTTTGAAATGCCATGAACAACAATGAACACCAACCATTTGCTCCTCTTTACTGATAACTCCATTACTTTATCACTTCACTTCTATCAAATTTGTCAATGAACAAGATTTGGTAATGCTTTGGTTTATATAAGCCGCATTGCATTAAGTTTCGAATCATCTTGCAATATTTTCAAAAATTACTTTAAGATAACTTACCAAAAAATGTTGATTCTCATTTATAGATATCATGTGATAGCTCATTGAGGACCGCTACAATCAGTCATACACATGCATGATTTAACGCATGTGACATCTACGCATTCAATTCATTAGATATTTTATTTATGTTTTTGAATTGTTACCATATTTCTCAATGAAGAAGATTTGGTATCGTTTTGGTTTATATAAGCCGAGAAGCATTAAATTTTGAATCGTATTGCAATATTTTCAAAGATTACCTCAAGATAGCTTACCAAAAATTGTTGATTCTCACTTATACATCATGCACGTTTATTTTATCATGTGATAGCTCATTGAGTACTGCTCTCATCAGTAATGAACTTAGCGCTTGTAAGCACCGCGTATAGAATTCTATAGATATTTTATTTACTTTTTGAATTGTACTGCAATTGAGCTCAAGTTTCATTTTTTTTTTTTTTGATAGTAAATTCTAGACTTGTTACCATACCCATTTATGTTTTTGAATTATACATTTTTTGTTATTTTTGGTTATTTATTTACGAGAATTATAACTCCCCAACTCATATCCAAATTTGAACCCTAATATAACAACATTATTATGTATTACACAGCAAAATACAAGTGATATGTATGGGCTTACTAACATGAATGGATTTGAAATTTACATAATTCAATGCAAAAACAATTTTCTATAATTGCAATTCGAGCATGTTAATTTACTATGTTGAAAGACATTTTTCCTATTAAGAAAAGAACATATATTTAGCTGTTGTTCTTTCTTTTATTTTAAATATATTTTCTCCTTTGAAAATTGATGGTATCATTTATTTGGCACGTGAAAATTTATATCTTTGAATCATGGAATATCCTTGATAAATTCATGGAATTTATACTTAAAGAGTCTTTTTTAGATGCATTGGAAAATCTGTTTTAGACTTCCTCTCTGTTTGATTGGGGGAAAGAATTGTGGCTAATAGAGAAGTTTGGAAATTGGACTCCAAAGTTATTTATGCAGTCATTTTGCAGATTCTGTGGTGATCAAAGGAGGATTCCTAAGATGGATTTGTCTATTTTTTTCGTGTGACAAGTTTGCCTTGGGAAGGATTGGGGTGAAGGAGGTACTCCTCAATATGAACTATCAAATTCTGCAGCAGCTGTCTCTTGGGTAGCAGATTAAGCTAGGTGACAAGCCTTGGAAATATTGGAAGGTTCTTAATGAAATAAATAACTTAAAAGTTAAAACAGATCAATGATTTTATGGCTGATGGTCTTGCCAAGACTAGTGTCAATAGAAGTGTTGATTTGGAGGTATGGATGTAGGAAGGTACTTTTGATTGCAATATTTTCATTGTTGGAGAACCTCAGATGCCAAATTGATAAATTAAGAACCTAAGTGTTAGGGGAATAGTTCAAAGATTTTTGGTGAAATTAACTCAAAAAGATCATATTCCTTATGCCTCATTTTCTCAAAGATATAAAACCAATATTTTCTCCTTAATGGTCCATCTTGTGTCAGTTTAGTCTTATTGCAGCACTTTCTACCAAACTTCTTAATGAATAAAATTTAGTCACACTAATTTATATAGGAAAATGCACTATATTTGAAATCTATATCTTACAATATTTTCAAAGATTAGCTCAGAATAAAACTTATTAAAATTTGCTGATTTTCATTTATAATCATACACTGATATAAATAACTCATTGAGAGCAGTTAGTGTCATGTGCATGACTAGGTGTGCGCGAGCACCGCACATGCCATTTGATAGATTAAATTTTATTTCTTTTTAAATTGCGGCCTCTACGAATATTGCAGTTTTGACATCTTCCGAGTCCCATTTTGGCGGAAATAGCAGGAAACATAAAAGATTTCTCAACAGTAGGAGTCTAGGAAATCAGCTGGCGTGAGACAGAGACCGTGGGCTAGGAGATTTTTGGTGGTGATGAGATGAGACGGTGATAGTCAGGTGAAATGAGCGCAGAGAGAGAGTTCTGTTTGGCAGGGATGAAATTTGTATACCATTTAGCAAATGAGATCCTTTAAATATGAAGGCCGAAGTTTATTGGACTCTAAAACATTAGATCATTTCCGATGAACATGATTCAGCGCAAGTTCGTAATCACTTTGGACTCTAAAATTTATTAGATGATATCAGCTGTATATATTTTTTCATACTTTTTTCTTTAATAATTTTACAAGAACTATATCTCCCACCTCATATCCAAATTATCACCCTACTAACAACATTATAATGTATTACACACAAATAAAACAGTGACATGCATGGTTTATTAATTAGAATGGATTTGAAACTTATATAATTTAATGCAAAAGCAATTTTTTATAATTGCAATTCGAGCATGTTAATTTGCTTATCAATATCTCCTTGATGTTCTTTCTTTTATTTTAAATTTATTTCCTCCCTGAAAAATTAATATATATTTTTGGTATAGAAAAATGATATTTTAATCATGAAATATCTATAATACTATCATACTTAGAGTAACTAAAGTGAGGGTTTAGGTGTATGATTTAGATTTGAAATATTTTTGTTATTTAGTATTAGAAAATTACATTAAAAGGTTCCTAAAATTTTAGCACATTGCACTTAAATCTTTGCAACTTTAATTTTATCATTTGATATATCTGGTGCAGTTTCAGAGTTGTGATTCTTTTTATTTTTTTATTTTATATATCTGGCTCAATAGCTTCAAGTAATATATTTTGATTTAAATTGTTAAAATGAATGAGTTAGCTTAATGGTTAAGAGCTAGCTATCTCCTTATCCTTGAAGTCAATAGCTCTAGGTCATAGTGAGTCACTAATGTCATAATCACATTTAAAGAATTCTTAAAAGAGACCAGTGAGAATGTTTCATTATAGTCAATTAATTCTCTCGTTTTGAACATTTTTATCACTACAACATAAGTGGCAGACACCGATGTAGTGCCAGTACCAGCACTTAAGGTAAGCACCGCAATATGCATAATTTTGTGGCGCTTTGAAGCGTCGCTATATTGTAGTAAGTGGCAGACACCGATGTAGTGCCAGTACCAGCACTTAAGGTAAGCACCGCAATATGCATAATTTTGTGGCGCTTTGAAGCGTCGCTATATCAATATAATAGCGCTTCAAAGCGCTACAATATATCGGCGCTATAAAATTATGCATATTGCGGTGCTTTGAAGCGCTGCAATATATTGGAGCTTCCAAACGCCACTATATTATATTGGAGCTTCCAAGTGCCACAATATAGTGGCACTACCGCAATACACCAGATATTGGCAATTTTTATGGCACTTTAAAGTGCTATAATACACTTGGCTTATGTTTTTATACTATTTTGGTTTAATATCAACACCTACTATAAAACCCATGTTCTTCAATAAATATACCATCAAATCCATATAAATTCAAATATCAATACAAAAGTCATTTCATTCACACAAAAAACATTCATAGTTAACATATAAATTTATACACAGCCAAGTAATTGAACGAAGTGTGAAAAATTATTTTACCATTACACTTGAAATCAAATATGAGATCCTCTATTAACCAACCGCTGCAGTAAAGACTTGAGCTCCTCCATTGGGACTGCATACTAGTTATTTGATCATCGTGCTTCGTCGTTATTTCTTGAATCTAATGCTCATGCTTTTGATTGAGTTCTTCTATTTGTGCTTTCAAATTATGTATCTCTTCAGCATAAGCTCCATTGTATCCCATATCATTCCTAATTTGAGCTGAAAATCCATAGACGGCTGTGGGAGTAACTTTAAACCCTTGACCTCGTACACATCCATAACTCTTTTCACCCATAAGCTTCGTGAAGACTTCATTTTGTATTTGTAAATTGTTGCTAACATCAAAAGATCATGAAGCAGCAACAAGTTTGGCCACACGAGTTTCAGCAGTCACCTACAGTTACGAAATAACAAAGATAATAAACAAACTCCCCCGAAGATTGAGTAGCTATTTGCAGCGAAAGTTACATAAAACAAAATGAACAAAAGTTAAACAATCAGATTTTATGGAAAAAAAGGCAAAATTTCCCCTCTTTTTTCATAAAACCTCATACAAAAGAAGAACAAAAATACAATCCAAACAAAGTAGCCACAACCAACTTTTGTATGTAACCATAATTTTTTTCATTTTCAAGTCTCATAACATAAAGTATCTGATTGGTTGTCGTTTCTTATCCAAAAAATAAATAAATCTGTTGACCCTCACCTGTATTTTAATTATGACAAAACACAACTGTCATTATACTAATAGTGCAATCTAAGTGTAGTAAGCAACAGAAGCGTTAACCAAGGATCAAGGTGAAAGAACTCAAACTGAATCAATCTTTCAAGTGAAGACTGAAGAACTAGTATAGGTCTAAGGTGTTAAAACCAGTGTAAGTCTCACTTGTACAGCTTGTCCAATGACTCGCATACAAAATGTTTTTTAAACAAGACTTTTTAAACAAACGTTTATAAGTTAAACACTTTTCAAAAACAGAAAAACTGGGTTGGAAGACAACCCAATCGACTGGGTACATATACCAGTTGACTGGTATATGGGACAGTAAGTCCCCATTCGACTGGGTGAAACATACCAGTCGACTGGTAAAATGGACAGTGAGTCCCTGGTCGACTGGATGGAACATACCAGTCGACTAGTAAAATGGACAGACAGTCTCCAGTCAACTAGTAAGGTTAACCCAGTCGATTGATACCCCAGAAGCTTTAAAAACGAGAATTTTTAAGAGGACCCAATCGACTGGTATTATGACCCAGTCGACTGGTAGTTCAAAAAATATGACCGTTGGACTCGAAACCTGATCTTTTAAAGGCACAATCATTTCAATACGACAATTCAGCTGCTGTCTTTATGGCTAAGAACAATAAAAGTGGAAGTCGAAGTAAACACATCGACATTAAGTATTTAGCAATAATAGAGCGTGTCAAAGAAAAGAAAGTGGTCATTGAACACATTAGCACTGAATTGATGATCGCTGATCCTTTGACTAAGGGCATGCCACCTCTGAAATTCAAGGATCATGTAGAGAAAATGGGACTTAGTTCCACTTTGTAAGTGTATACATACAGTTTATTAATGAAACTCTTATATATTTTGATGTTTTCTCATATTCATGTGCAACTTAATTTCTTTGAGAAAATTCATCTGTATAGGACCAAGAATAAACATAGGGTTTATTCATTAAGAAATGTTGCCACATGAAGAATAATACTTGAGGAACTAAATGCATCATAATACATGGAAGGTAATACTCACTCTTAGAGGACTTATTGCCATGATTCATATATTTACTTCTTAAAATATAATCAATGGGATTAAGTTAGGTTAAACGTATGGATCAAGTGGGAAAATGTAACCAATCCATTTATGGTCCATGCTCAACCTTTGGCTGCCTCAACCTTTTGGCTGCCCATGAACCTTTTGGCTGCATAAACCTTTTGGCTGCCCATGAACCTTTTGACTACCTCAACCTTTTGGCTACCCATTGATTGTGGTAACAAATGTATGGAATACGAATGGACGTTCTTGATGGGAGAACAAGTATAAGACTCGGTACTACTCATTTTTTTCTTTCATACACCATCAAATTGGAGAGTTCTGAGAGTCTAGAAGAATCAATACCGAAAGAATAGCAGATTGTGTAAGTGAAAAGCTTCAATGGCTGGAGGTATGTTTACGGTCCTTTTAATTTCATATTTGATCTATATGCTATTTAAATTGTTTAGCATGTTTAGATTATATTTAAGTTTTACAGTTTTACCATTAACTAACAAAATTATTTAATCTCTCAATTACTTTTTTCAAATAAAATAGACTTACTTTCAAACTTAAATATTTGCATGTTTTATCTTTAACTGACAGAAGACTGAAGAACTAGTATAGGTCTAAGGTTTTAAAACCAATGTAAGTCTCATTTGTACATTGTAATAGCTTGTTCAATGGCTCGCACACAAAATATTTTTAAACATAACCTTTTGATCAAATGTTTTGAAGTAAAAACTTATTTTTAACAAAGAAAAACTGGGTTGGAAGACAACCCAGTCGACTGGGTATATATACCAGTCAACTGGTATATGGGACAGTAAGTCCCCAGTCGATTGGGTAAGACATACCAGTCGACTGGTAAAATGGACAGTGAGTCCCCAGTCGACTGGATGGAACATACCAGTCTACTGGTAAATTGGACAGACAGTCCCCAGTCGACTGGTACTCTAGAAGCTTTGAAAATGAGATTTTTCAAGAGAATCCAGTCGACTGATATCACGACCCAGTCGGCTGGTAGTTCAAAAATATGACCGTTAGACACCAAATCTGAACATTTTAAAGCAAATCTGTTTCAAATTAAGTCTCAACGGCCATATTATTTGATGGCTATATAAACCCACTCTATTGAGCATTCAAAAGACAGCTGGAGATATTGAAAAAGAGTTGAACTCACACAATCAAGTTATTGTACTCTTTGAAACACAAAAAGCTTTGAAATATTCTTATTGAGCCATTCTTCAAGCTTTACTTTGAAAGAGAGACATTATTCAGTTGTATAAGCTTTCATTTGCTGTCTCTCTATCATTTACTTTACAGCATCTTTTGTAAAGGGATTACTTCCGAAATGAAGGGGATTACTTCTGAGAGGAATGGGATAGCTTCCGAGAGGAAGGGATTGTAAGGTTTGTACAACACCGGTAAAGTTGTACGACTAAGTTACTTAGTGGATTACTTCAAAGAGATTCCTTGAAGAGAGTGGACGTAGGGTCGGAACGAATCCAATATTGCCGAACCACTATAATCTGATTTTGCATCCTCTACTCTTCAAACTCTTTATTTACAGCACATTACTTGTTTTAATTGTTTGTTGCTTATACGTTTTTATAAACTTGTATTAATTCCGCAAAAGTTTTAGAAACCCAATTCACCCCCCTCTTGGATTGAAACCTCAGTCTACAGAAATGAAAAAGAAACCCAAGAGATATAGATAAAACTAATAGATAAATAAGTGCTCTAACAGAGAAGTGAATAAAATGAGTAGTTAAAAATGCTCTGAATATAATGAGGGAAAAAAACTAATAATAATAGTAAAAAACATAATTTTAAAAATGAAATAAGTTATAAGTTTGAATATTGAAATATTATTTTTTTGATAAGTGCTAAATATTACATGTTTTAGCCCCTTAGTTTACATTTGTTGAGTTCTTAGTTATGTTATTTCGTGCTATTTTATCTATTTTCTGTGTTTTCTGTGTTTTTATAGGTTTTGGAATAAAATGAAGCAATGTGGAAACTACAGGGCTTAAAGAGCAAAAGCTGAGGATGCCTAGTGCGATCAAGCATGCACAGGACATGCGATCGATCACACCTGCGATCGTGCGCACAAGGCATGAGATCAATTGCACCCGTGCTCGAGCGCACCAGACTTGCGATCGATCGCAAGTGACTCGCACATCCCACATTGGAGAGGAAACATTTGCAGTATCATATATATTGCAGCGCACTGTGATGCGCTCGAGCGCAACAGGGCTGCGATCGATCGCAGTTGACCAGCCATCCCACATCAGATAGGAAGCACTTACAGCGTGCCAGACACATTGCATCGCACCATGCTGCGATCGATCGCAAGGGGTAGTATCCCACATCGAATTTACAGCTTATTGCAGTCTGGTGGATTTCTACTAGCATTCTAGTAGATCTCCTAAGGGTTTTTGCCACCACTGGGGGAAGTGCTGCCCAACAGCGTGTGGAATTTCTCCCAATATACAGTCAGTTTTAATTATTTTCAAGTTTTTAATGCTTAGCACTTTTTATTGTGAAATTTAGTTTCATGATCATGAGTGGCTAAAATCTTTAGCTGAGGTTGAAGATGAAGCCTCGCCATTATTTAGTATTATATTTTCAAATATGTTCATACAATTCTGATATGTTTAGTTTAAATGTTCTATTTCAATTGTTTGAGTAAATTCTTACGATTGATAGTTTTTTAATTGTTCTGTTGGATATTTTTTGTGTTTCATCCGATTGATACATCGAATTCTTTTCGATTAAATTGGATTTCCTTTGTGATTTGTTAAAAGCGGATACATTGGATGCTTTTGGTTTAATTGGGATATTCGTTGTTTTTTTGTTTAAGTTGGATTCATGGAATGTTTTGATAGATTATTTTTATATAGAACATAAAGATATATGCTTTACTTTAGTTGGGTGGATTCAGAAACCTTAGTGTTTTCATCATTAGTCATTAAATCAATTTAGTTTAGTTTATATTTGTTTTGCAAAATATAATTCACAACTCGGAACTAGGTTAAAATAAGGTTAGTTTAGATAAAAAACTATTTTCACAACGCATTCCCTGTGGATTCGACTTCGCACTTGCACAACACTATATTGCAAACGACTCGTGTGCTTTCGAGTAATTTAAAACTCACAACATATATCTATACGATTTTTTTTTTGTATTTATTTCGTTGTTAATGAATATTAAAAAAAGTTGGTTATCTATTATTTGTCTTTATACCTTTTGTCGCCGTCAAGGTTTAATCTTTTAATTGATAAATAATAAAAAATTTATTGTACTAAACATGCATTAGTTGAAGTTTTTTCCAAAAAAAAATATTAAATTAAATTAATGATTAATCATTGTTACAACAATTATGAATAGCAATAATGTTATTATTTAGATACTTTGAATATAATAAAATAATTTAAATTTATAATCTACCATTTTATTTATGCCACCAATTTATTTTTCTACATCTATATTTTCAAAATGCATACAACATATATAAGTTTGTTGGGTTTTGAACTTTCTCAACTGTTTCTTTCTTTAATCTTTAATTATCTCTTTGTAAAAATTATATACTACTTCAATTTAGTTTATTCCTTCTTAAGTGACTTTGATAATTATAATAAATTTCTACTTTATAAATATATGTCCGCAGCTGTCTCAATTTTTGTAATTATTTCTTAAAAACCTTTCTACTTATTTCAAATTTTGTAATAATATCTTAAAGGTCTACTAAAATATTTGATCATTTAAATTTTAAATATTAAACTTAAACAAAGTAATCTAAAATATTATCTAAAAAATGTTTCAAATTAGATTATTTAAATCTTAAATATCTTAAAATTAATTTTTAGATATTAGAAAATAAAAATAAAAACTAAATTGATACTATTTTAATAAGAACTAAATAAGTTATGAATATTTTTACTTTTAATAAAATCGTTAGTATCATGGATAACAAATCTTGAATCATCAATCACGTCGATAAATGCTCACTGTAACAGGTGTCAATGAAAATAATGTGTTACTAGTAACCTAAAAGAGGCAAAGAGCTATATACATGTGCAAGATAAATATAGAGACTATAAATTGGAAATGTATAAATTTGTCCATTTCTTTATCTTATTTTTTTATTATTATTTTAGTTTAAATATTTTTATGTATTTTTTATTTATATGATAAAATTAATTATTTAATTATTGTTTCATTTTTTATTTTAGTTTTATATTTTGTTTTCTTGAACGAAATATTCTTGGGAACTTGCACGGTTCACTGCTAGTGATATAAAATAGCTGGTTAGGCCCATTTCAAAGTCTAAATTTCAAAGTTAAGGCCCAGCCTAGATTAGGCACAGAGGCCAGTAATGTTCCCGCTCGGTTTTTAAATGCCCGCCTATTTAGCCTACGTCTCTCTCTCACTCTTCTCTTTCACACAAAAATAAAAAAAAAGAAGGAAAAAATGAAATTGTAATCTCACATTTTTCCCAATGTCAGTTTCAGGAGATTAGGGAAGAGAAAGAGAACAGAGAGAATCTAGAGAAAGATGCAGATAGTGACATCTAGGGTTAGGGTTTTATTCCATGGATTCTCCTGATTGTACCAAAATCACCACCACTACCACCACTGCAACAACCATTACCAACAACATCACTTTCTCAAATTCTCCTCCAGTTCAAGTAACTACATTTCCTAAGATTCCCCTTTTGTTTTCCTCTATTCTTTCTCTCTCTATGGAATTTCTTTCTCACGTTTCAATTGTTTGGTTGCTTTTTTTTGAAAACCTGTACAATTATTCCAGTCTGTATAAATATGTATCACCATGTGTCTCTGTTGCAGATCTCATTCTCGTTTTGCTTTATTTAAAATTTTCTTTTGGTTGTTAATGGCTGTTTGATTGATGGGAAGTTTGGTTACTTTTATTGGCTTCAATTTAGGGTTTGTTTCTGATGATGGTAGTCTTATTGGTCAATGTGGTCAAGTTTTTGGCCTTAGATTGCAATTGTGTTGTATAGTAGCTTTTTCATCACTTAGTTTTCTTTAAGTTGGTTTGTTTATCTGGGTAGTTCTGGTCAAACCGGTCAAACATTGATGTTGAGTTCATTGTTGTTGGTAACTTTGCAGTAAGATGTGATTTGTTTTTTATTACGCTGGTGTGTTAGAATTGAAGTGGATTTGGTGGTTTTTGCACTTATGAAACTTTCAATTAAGCTTATTGCAGGTGTAGATACTACATCAAGGTGTGGCATCTTTCATTTTTCTGATAGTGCAATAGAGTAATAATCAACAATCTGAAATTAATTCAGTTAGAAGGTAGCACATTTACATAGATGTTTTGATCTTTGTCATCTTGGTGGAACCTCAACCAGTGGAAAGTGATGGGTGTTGATTTTGATTTCCCTGGTTTCTGTCCTCCATCCAATATCTCACCAATCAAATTGCAGATTTTAGAATTTAGTGTTTAATTTATGTTATAGTCGAATGTGGATATCTCATTTGTCATTGTTTCCTTTGGTATCAGGAATCCCCGTTTTCTAATTATGTAAGCAATCTATCTCCTATACAGCCTGCCAAGGCTCCTCGCATATCACAAGGATCCCTGGGACTTAATTCCCCTCCTCTTGTATTCACATCTCCACGTATAAGTGTGCTCCCTGAAACTGGCTTTTTGTCAAGGTTTGAGTCATCTTGAATTTTAAAATTGTTGTTTCTAGGTGGACATGATTATGGCTTGAGCATCATTTACATGACAACTTTCAATTCTTCCCAGGTCACAAAACACTCAATCATCCAGTGCAGAGATATCACAACATGATGGTGAGAGCAATAAATTTTCTGATGGACCTGTTGATATGGATAAATCTGTTATACAATTAGGCAATGGTTTGAACATTGATGCTCAGGACACTGGTGGCAACAACAATGTGCAAGTCCAACCCAGTAGTTCCTCAGGTTGTGTTTATGAATACTTGGCAGAACCTGTGGAGGGGGACTCTGCAAACTCTGAGTGTTTGATCGACCCAAATGTGAAGCAATCTAACGACAAGCTTCAATTGTCTCTAAATGGTGTAAATGACGCAACTGAGTCACAGAAAGGTCAATCAGAATTTGATGACAAAAATGACACGGACTCTGAAGTGGATGCTCCTCTGACATTGTCTAAAGTAAATCTTAAAGAAAACTTAAGATGTGATGTTGAACAAATCAAGACAGAAGAGGAGCAAAGGGTTGATGAACAGCAATCTAATTCATGCCCGAATGTTGGGTCTCACTTGTCTGTTGACCATGCTTATGAGAAACTTCAATGTAAATGTTTAAGTGTTCAGGTAACCACCGATTCTTGGTTTCCTACCTTCATTTAGGAACAAATTGATGTGAAACTTTAGGAGAAAAACATGTGCATATTCTATAACTTGTTTTAATATGCAGAATGCAAGAGGTAGCTGTGGGGATGAATGCAAGTGTTCAACTGAATTGCCACCTGAACATATGCAGATTGCTGAGGCACATGAAGATTGCGGTGAGAATGAGGAAGCAGTCTCAAATGGACCTGTTGACAATATAGTGCATGATTCTGAGGTATACACAGTTTCTGTTTATGGACATTTTCTTGTTTAAAATTCTTGATAGCTGAGTATTGCGCCTCCTATGCCCTGTGCAATGGAGTGAATGCGTCATTTTTGTGGGATCATACCCTTTGAGATGGGTGTGGTCTTTTTGATGTGTGGCACCCCTTATCACTAAATTACCGTCTTTTTATTTAGGGTGTTTCATATGGTAGTAGAGTAGACAGAATTAATTGCA
The DNA here is from genome assembly GCA_023935145.1 of Bretschneidera sinensis. Taxonomy (NCBI): domain Eukaryota; kingdom Viridiplantae; phylum Streptophyta; class Magnoliopsida; order Brassicales; family Akaniaceae; genus Bretschneidera; species Bretschneidera sinensis. The sequence continues at coordinate 28,479,412 of CM043699.1, forward strand.
ATATATAATTATGCTGTGCTTGTGGTTATCATATTTATGTAGAACTGGAAGAATAAAGAAATAGAAACTAGGCTATTCTAGGGATTGGAAGAGAAACCAAGCTATCCTGGAGGTTGATACTCAATATCAAGTTTGATTTTTATTCATTCAAAGCTACTTAAAAATTAATAGGAATCTTTCTTATATAGAGATCTTTAGGAATCTTAGTCATACTCCAATAAGGAAACTAACTAGTATAATTTAGAAATTAAGTTCTAATAGATAACTAATTGCCTAAATCTAAGTTTCCTAAAATACTACAATTTGATCTCAAAGAATCTTATAATTATAAGATAATCCCAAAATTTCCAAAAAAATAGATATTTTTTTTCCTATTATGCATCATTCTCCTTGTTACAAAAAACTCGACCTCTAGTTTTGAATTGACGAAGGATCAAAATTGTTGATTGCTGGATTGGTATGGGGAAAACTTGAAGTTTTCGGATGCGGTGTCTATGATTGGAAACAAGAATGATATAAAAGGAGCTTCAAACCAAATAGGTAGGACAAAATCAAGGGAAAGAATCTCGAGCACACACATCATGTTCTCATCTTTGCTTTGGCCTTGTTTGTGTCCACTTTGAAGTGGCTCAATAGTTACATCCACATCTTGATATTTGAACCCTTCATCTATGATTTGTTTTGGCTCCTCAAGATGTTATTGGACAGGAGAAATAACCTCATACTTGGTCTCGACTTGCTCGACGAAGACTTTCGGCTTGTCTTTGGGCATCTCAAGGTTAATGATCTTGGATGATTCATCTTCTTGGTTCTCATTTTGGAGTTGAGCGTCATTAACCTCATCATGCTTTGATGGGTCTGGAATTAAACCACTGTTGCAAGAAAATTGGTGGCGAGACTTTCTATTCTCTCAGAAACCCTATCAAGTACCTGTTGAAGCTCGAGTAACGTCTCTTTGGGCAGAGTTGGTTCAGTGTTACTTGGAATGCTAACACCCCATACGAACCACAATCAAGGTTTTGCGACCCAGTTCGCGGTGCGTTCGCGACCCGGATCGTGATATTCAAGGATCCCAAAATCCAACTCCCAACAATAATTACAAAATTAAAATTTTGAAGGAGAGAAAGGCAAAGTTCTGAAACCGTACATGATAGAAAGATAGCCTATCATCGTCGTCGTCGCAATAGGAGTAACAAGAAGCCACCGCTGTCATGGAACAAGAAAGCCTTTGCCAAGAAAAGCAATTAGTCACCACCTCCATGATCAAGTCGCCGTTGTTGCAGAGGATGAGAGAGGAACCAAAAGACGCCGTGTTAGAGGAGGCATAAAGGAATTGTTGCGGTGGAGGATACAGAAAGGAGCTGCCGTAGTGGAGGAGGAAGGAAGCGCCATTAGATACTCAGAGTGAAGGAGGTAGAAAGTGCAACGCCACTGGAGAGAGAGCTTTTTCTAAAGTCATTGACATTGGGGAGAGAGAGACATAAAAGTCTCTTGGATTTTGATTGTTTTGACTTTTGGGTTTTATAATTTATTATTATTTTTTATATATTATAATTTATAAATAGTGAGAATGTTTATCTGTAGTATTCCATTAAAAAAACACTAGTGATTTTTTGTGTTACATTATTTATTAAGTTAACAAACTAATGGGTCCTAAATAAAACACGGTAACTAACGCAACTAACTGTTTTGGTAATTACAATTTCTTTTTTTCTTTTAGGTGGCCTAACCTTAGTGCTGTTACTACTAGTATTAGAAGTCCTACTCCTACTAGTATTAAAACCATGAACATTATAAATATAGCAACATACTACATAACTCACTATACAACCAAATAATTTCTTTCAACAGTTCCTTCAATCATCAGTCTATCACAAATTACAATGGTTTTCAGAAAAAGAAAGGCCATCAATTCCTATGCCCAATTTGCCTTCAAAATCTACTCCTAGACAACAAGTTCTTCCCTTTGGACTTCATCAAACTCAGATTTATAGCTTTGCACCTTCAAAAAGGGAAGGAAAGAGGGTGGATTAGTGAACTTTAGCTTATTTACTTATTGGAATATTAGAAAGTTTTTTATTTTCGTTTTATGGTTTTATTTCTTTGAGACTAGTTTGTCTTAAATATTTGAAATTTTTGACTATTTATCCTAAATTATATTATGACTTATGAGATTTGTGTTTTGATTTATTTTTTCTAGTTTATTTATTTTTTAAAATTTACTGTTAATATATATATATATATATATTATTTAGTAAATATATATATCAACCCAAATTAACGTCCGTGACCCGAAATAGCAATCCAACTAAGCCTACCCTTTCGTACCGTGTACCGGGCAAAGTCTTGTATCACGTACTATAGAGTTCCTTGTTCCAGGTAACTTTGAGTTGGTTCTCTTGGCAAGTAATACCCAATCTCCATCTGACAACAATAGTCATAATACAATGACCATTCAAATTTGTTTTAGCCCAAAAATCAACTTGACGCCAATGATAGCGCACAAGGCCTTGAAAAACAACATCTGTTTGAGAGATTATAATTTTCTCAATAAACCTATATGGATCAAAAACTTGATGCAACACATCTTGTGTGATTGGATAGAATACATCATGAATTGTCACACAAAAGATTTGGGTTGGCTCAAATGAACCCATTACTCATAATGTGGATACAATTTTTTTTTCTATTTTTTCCTGATTTTTCTAATTTTTTCCTCCAGAAATCATAAACTATAGAAAGCAAAATAAATAAAAAAATTTGCAAAACATTGTTCACGACACTGTTCACACAGAAAACAATTTTATTTTCACCGAGTGTTTGTTTAGTGGATGTATGGTGATTTGGGCCTAAGGTTTGTTTTGGCTTTGATACCAAACTGATGTAGAATAAGAAGAATAAAGAAATAGAAACCAGTTTACCCCGGGATTGGAAAAAAAACTAGATTACCTCGGAGGTTGAGAGGAAATCAATGATATTCAATATCAATAGTCTGATTTTTATTCATTCAAAGCTACTTAAAAATTAATAGGGATCTCTCTTATATAGAGATATTTAGGAATTTTAATCCTACTCCAATAAAGAAACTAACTAATATAATAATTCTTGGTCCTACTCCAATAAGAAAACTAACTAATATAATAAAGAAATTAAGTTCTAATAGATATCTAATTGCTTAAATCTAAGTTTCCTAAAATACTACTATTTAATCTTCAAGAATATTGTAATTACATGATAATCCTAATGTCCCCCAAAAATAACTATTTCTTTCCTATTATGCATCACATATTAAATATAACAATGATTTGTTTCTTCACTTATTTTTTTTCCTTATTGACTTTGGCCTTTTGCTATCCTTCGTTTTCACGATTGGGTTGAAGTAGCTGTACTAATTAATGAATATACTCTTAATGTAAATCAGTAGTTTAAGATTTACTGATTTGTTTGAAAATCTTAATCAGAAGTTTACTAGCTCACTTGTTAATCCTTTTTTGAATTTTAGAAGGCCATGTTTAGCTGCCCAAAGATTAGAGGAAATTCTTCATGGATAGCTAATTGTGTAGAAATTAAATATTTTTCTTTGCAAATTGAAATACCACATGCTCTTTAGGAAAAGAGGGAGAGGGGTTGGAATAGAACCAAATGAGAGGACCCAACCCTTCATTAAAGAGGGCAATGGGAGTTACAAGGAGGAGGGTAAGATTAGATTATGGAATGAAGTGGTGGAAGCTGTCTTGCTTGAGTAGTAACTGGGAGATCCCTGACATGCATTAGCCCACAAGATCCCTGTTTTTGTGAAGGCATTTCTAGGAATGGGGTGAGGTGTTGCAAGATTTAAGTAGAAGATAGCATTAAGATCAAACATCAAGGCAACATTTGGGCTTTTTCTTCATTGATAGACTTTGCACTTCATAATATAGCATGGATGTAAAGGTGCAAATAGATGGATATGGAGGCTCTATTTTTCCTAGGATTTTGTAAAAAGAAATTAATTGTTGGAGAAGCTTTATGTCTATGGACCATCCTTGGGGACAGATAAGAAGAGATGGACCTTATACTTGGCAAGCATGTCTATGATGAATTCTTATTTGATTATTCGAGTTTCAAGAAAGGATTTTATATATTATTACAAGATATGAGGAAGATTTCAGGTCCATATAACATAGGATTTTGTAAAAAGAAGTTAACTATTTGAGAAGCTTTATGTCTACGGACTATCATCCATGGGGATGGATAAGCGGAGATGGACTTTAAACTTGGCAGGCATGTCTATGATGAATTCTTATTTGTTTTTTTCAAGTTTCAAGAAAAGATTTTAATTTTTTTATATTATTACAAGATATTAGAAGATTTCAGGTCCATATAACATTGCATGCTTTACTTGAAATGGCACTGAAAGTATTGACAAAACACTAGATAAATATATTTACAGGTTGAACTCTATCCTAATCTGACTCTTTGCAAATTTAAAGATATAACTGGGGTTTTCTTGTTCATGAATCCTAACATTTCAAGGATTTTTAAGAAACAAGTTTATATTAGAGATATGTTATGTGTTGTTGATGCTGAATTATGTGAAAGTGGATCTTGTAAGTTATCCAAATGGATAGACAAGGAAAAGAAAATTCTGAGAGAAGGTGTGAAACTCAAAGTTCAATTAACTACATAACCAAGCACAGTGGTTTTCTTGTGATTGCTGCTTCCATTTAGAGTTAGGGCCATTTGGCCTAGCTTGTGCTTCTGTTTTAGGAACTCGGAAGTGTTTTTAAGACAATTGTGGGTAAAATTGCTATGGAGTTAAAAGTTAAAAGTGCTCCTAAACTAAGATGCAAAAGTTGGTGTGTTTGGTTGATAAGTTTTAAAAAGTGCTTTTAAACCTTGAAATTACCAAATAGGGGTATATCAATATAAGCTGACTATTTGGATGCCTAGATGAGATTCTTCTCATCAAATTGAATGTAGTACTTTTACAATAAATAACTATTTATTTTAAACATTACAAAGTAAATAATAATATTATTAGTAGCCAATAATAATAAGAGGCATAGGTGACATGAAAAGGGTACATTTGATCAGATCAATTGAGCTTTTACGGTGACAAAGCCATAAATTTCCTTGCCTGAAGGTCAATTAAGTAATCATATCTTTTTTCAAAATTGATTTTGGGTGCAGCTTCTGATGGCCCAAATTCAGCTTATTTTTTAAGCTATTTTCAAGCTTCTGATTCAACCCAAAAGCAGCCCCGAAAAGAGTGTCTTGCCTAGCTTTTGCTTCTTGGTGGGTTGGCAGCAAAAGCTGCCCCAGAAGCTAGGCCAAACTGAGGCTCAGTATCTTTGATTTTTATATTAACTAAATTCTTTGTGGTTTTATACTTTTATAGCCTCAATTTCTTATTTGCTTTGTTAATGGGATTCTCGAACTTGTTTTACACATTTTAATTCATAAGTTTGCATGTTCCTATATTCTATGATGATTACAAGTTCAAATATGACCCACATCCCATATTGGCATTGATGTAGGCTAATGACAAAAGAAGCAAAAATAGATTAAAGGGAGAAGTAGAAGAGGAGGTCTAGGGTTTCCAAGATGTCTATGTATGAGTTCCTATGTTATTTTAATTAGATACTGGTGAATAAATAAAGTATTATTGATAATTGATTGTATCTCAGAGATTAAGTTTTGCTTATTTGCACCCTGTGCCCATGTGATTGAGATTGGCCTATTTTTACTTTTTGTTACTTTGTTTTTTTTTCCTTACTGTTCTACATTAAGTGGTATCAAAACCGATGGATCCTTCATCATCATTATCATCATCATCACCATCACCCGCTTACTGCAAATTTGTTGAACAATAACAAAAAAAGCTATTTTTTGGGTTCCTCAATGTTCACCGTTAACCATCGCACACTGTTGACACTAGCAAAAGACACTACTGACAAAAACCTGAAAAACTCATCCAGTTTCGTTGCCTCCGCAATTGATTCATTGCCACAACAACTTCTAGGTCTGCCACTTTCCGACGTTGCAGGGTTAAGCCAATCCGTTTCTAGTCATTTTCTTAGCTGAGCCGAACCATACTTGAACCGCTTTCTTGAGCCGGCCCCTAGCTGAAATGAAGGTTTTCCAGTCGGATTCAAGCCTGTTTGGTAAAAAAAAATCGGATTTTTTTATTAATAAAACATAACAAAAAAAGGGGACAAAGTGAAAAAGAAAAAAAAAACAACTTATGTTTGAGCACTTTTAGTTTTAGTTTGCTTATCATGTCCATTTGTACATGGGCACGTAATCAAAGTGTGCAAGCCAAATCACGTTTGGATGAGTTGAAATCCAAAAGAATCAAGTATGGATTTTGTTATCCTCCTTGGAGCATGAACGGGGAAAGATGATCTAGAAGATTGCAAGCCCTTGGATGTAACATTGAAACATGATCTAGAAATCGACAAATCCAAGCCCATTAACATTGAGGTATTGAATGATAATAAAAAAATTTCTAAATATGAGCAAGTCCCAAACAAAGATGAAGTCACCAAGAATGAAGATATTCGAATGGAGGTTACACTTGTTGAGCAAGTTCCATGCGAGGTTGTATATGTTGAACCAATCCAACATAATAATGAATATTTTGAGCATGTTGAGCAAGTTCCATGCAAGATTGTCTTAGTTGAACAGTCCAACGTAATGATGAAAATGTTGAGCAAGTTTAAGACAAAGATGATGTCAAAATTGATGACAAGCTTTAGGTTATGGTTGATACAGATGTCCTTCTTATTAATTTTATCCTACCTACTTGGTTTGAAGTGCCTCCACAATAGACATTGAGATATAAGAGTTTCGAGATTATACTTTATTTCTCCAAGTATCAATGCTCTTGATACTTTGTTATTTTTCAACTTGAGGTCGAGTTCTTTATTAGTGGTGGAGAATGATAGAGTACACATGGAAGAATAGATTTAGGAATTTAATTTAGGTATTATAGGATTTTCTCATTATGGGGATAATTATATAATTGTAAAAACATTACGGGTATTTAGAATTTTAGGAATTAATATATTTAAATTTAGTAGTTAGTTTCCTTATTTAGGTTTCCTTTGGATGGGTTTATTGCAAAATAAGCAACACTTTAAGCACTTAGTTACTAAAACACTAAATCAGCTAAAGCACTTGATTATAATTTTAAGTTGAAAATGAGCTAAACCAAATGAAGCCTTAAGTATTCCTTATTGGAGTAGGACTAAGGTTTCTAAAATGTTCTATATATTAGATATTCTTATGTTATTTTCATTAGACATTGATGAATAAGCAAATTATTATTGATAATTGATTGTATCATTGAGATTGAGAAAATCCTTGTGATTGGGATTGGTTTCTTTTTATTTTCTTGTTACTTTGTTCTTTTTATCCTATTGTCCTACATCAATATTTGTTGCTTAATGAATTCAAAAGCAACACCGACTGGAACTTTTGGGGAATGGACCCAGTGGCCCACTACCATATGGATATGATATTTTGAGTTGGTTACGAGTTTATTGTGGTATATGGGCTCCCAACAGGGCATAATCGTTGGTCTAATTTGTTTGAGTTGTATCCCCCCTTGCGAGGGCATGAAAGTCTAAGTGAGGGGAGTTTGTGATGATTCACATCCGACATCAGTATATTTACTAATGGCATCCACATTGATAATGCAATAGGAAAGATCTTGGCATATATTTTTGGTGTGATTAACCCAAAAGGCAACATTGGTTAGCATTTCTGCAGAATGGCCTCGTGGTTACAAATCACATCCCATTTTCAATTAGTATATAGCTCACTAGTCATTTGGCTATTGTTTGGTTAGCATAAAATTGAGTGAAATTTGAGAAGTTTTAAAGCTTCATTGGCTTTAGAAGTTTCTCAATTATGCTCCCGAGTAGAAGGATGGGGAATGGCTCGGTAGAAATGCTGTTGGGGTGTTACATAAATATGAATATATTCTAAACTTCAAGTTAAATATTATATGAGATGGTCTGTCAGATTTTACATTGATTCCTATGGGTGGTACAAAACTTCTCCTTTTAGAGGAAAGAGAAGTCGTAACAAGGTTTCCGTAGGTGAACCTGCGGAAGGATCATTGTCGAAACTGTTAGAATTTAAGAGAGTAAAGAGATGTGAGAATTGAAGAGAGTAAAGAGATTGTACAAATGCTTACTTGAGTTCTTATTATTGAGAATACAATTAAGAGTATATATAGGTTGTTAAAGGAAAAAGACATTCCTTAAAACAAGGAAGGAAACATGGCCTAAAGTAAGCCTTAAAACAAGGAAGGAAACATGGCCTAAAGTAAGTCTTAAAACAAGGAAGGAAACATGGCTTAAAGTAAGCCTTAAAACAAGGATGAATATATTGCAAGTGTGGGTGAAGTGGAATAATTAGTGACCTTAATTAAAGAAAAGAATATGGACTTTGCCATTCATTGACAACCCCCCTCAAATTGATGCAGGTTGATCAATAAGCATCAATTTGCTGCTTAAGAAGCAATGTCGATGGCGAGTGAGCGTTTTGGTGAAGATATCAGCAATTTGTAGGTCAGTGGAAACATGTGGAAGAGTGATAACACAAGCTTCAAATGCTTCACGGATAGAGTGACAGACAACTTCAATATGCTTCGTGCGCTCATGATAGACAAGATTGGCCGTGATCTGAATAGCACTTGTATAATCAGCATGTAGAGGTGTAGGATCAGTTGCAGAAAAATCTAGCTCAGCAAGCAAACCTCGAAGCCAAATAATTTCGGAACAAGCGAGAGACATCGCCCGATACTCAGATTCTGTAGATGACTTAGAAACTCTGTCTTGCTTCTTACTCTTCCATGAGATCAATGCATCACCTAAGAACACACACCAACCAGTAATGGAGCGACGTGTATCAGCACAACCAGCCCAATCAGCGTCGTTATAAGCAGTAAGTCGAGAAGAATTGCCTGCAGGAAAGAATAAGCCAAGGGCAGAAGTGCCCTGAACATAGTGTATGATCCTACGGACAGCAACCAAATGAAGGTGACGAGGGGTTTGAAGAAACTGGCTGACTTGTTGTACTGCAAAGGAAATGTCCGGTCTAGTAATGGTGAGGTAGACAAGACTGCCCACCAACTTTCGGTATAAACTAGGATCAGCAAGTAAATCACCCTCCTCTTTGCGAAGCTTGACATTCAATTCTATGGGAGTATCAACAGAAGTGGCCTCCTGTAGGCTAGCTGTAGCCACCAAGTCACTAGCATACTTATGTTGATTGAGTGAAATACCCGACGGACTACGACGCACCTCAAGACCGAGAAAATGTGTAAGAGACCCAAGATCTTTCATATGAAATGACTCAGAGAGATGGGTCTTGAGCTGGCCAAGTAAAACAGAATAGAAACCAGTAATCACAATATCACCAACATAAACTAAAAGAACAACAATACCCATGTCTGATTTTCGAAGAAACAAGGAAGTGTCATACTTGCTTTGCTTGAATAAGAATTGTAATAAATTAGTTCGAAATTTATCAAACCAAGCCCTTGGAGCTTGTTTGAGACCATAAAGGGAGCGACGAAGCTTACACACATGTGAGTTTGGAGAAGGAAACAATCCCGGGGGTGGCTTCATATAAATACACTCTTTAAGATCCCCATGAAGAAAAGCATTCTTGACATCTATCTGATGTAGTGGCCAATCATTGGAAGCAGCAAGAGCTAGAATCGTACGAACAGTGGTCATCTTAGCCACAGGAGCAAAGGTTTCTTCATAATTAACACCATATTCCTGTTTATTTCCAAGTGCAACAAGCTGAGCTTTATAACGATCCAAACTTCCATCAGATCGAACCTTGACGGAGTAAACCCATTTGCAACCCAGGGGAACTATAGTGGAAGGACAAGGTGCAATGTCCCAGGTGTGATTGGCCTCTAAAGCAGCAATTTCTTCCTGCATAGCTTGTCGCCAACAATCATGCTTGACAGCATGTGAGTAGCATGTGGGAATATCAAAATTAGACAATGCAGCAGTAAGAGCAGAAGCAAACCACCCATACCTATCCGGAGGTAAAGATATTCGAGAAGAGCGACATACCAAGTGGTCTGAAGGTGCTACAACTGACTGGAGCATGGTAGGATCAGATATCAGTTGAGCTATCGGAAGAGACTGTGGGCGGGAGTGTCTCATATATACAATACATGGTTTAAAGCGAGAGCTGACTTGATGAAGATCTGAAAATTGTTGCTCAAAGGAGGGGAGGACCACCGTAGAAGAAGAGGGTTCAGAGGACACAGGAAAGAAATGTTGATTTTCAAAGAAAATAACATTTCTAGAAATAAGTGTATGATGTAAGGTAGAATCATAGCAAACAAATCCCTTTTGACACACATTATATCCCAAGAATGCACATCCAACAGATTGAGCAGATAATTTATGTCGCTCATGGGGAGGTAAATGGACAAAACATACACAACCAAAAATATGAAGATTATCATAACTAGGTTGTTTAGCAAACAAGCGGAAATAGGGAGACTCCATGTGTAAGATTTGGAAAGTTAAACGATTAATCAAGTGAGTAGCAGTTTTCAAAGCCTCGACCCATAACATTGATGGAACAGATGATTCTAACAAGAGAGTACGTACCACATCAAGAAGATGACGATTTTTGCGTTCGGCTACTCCATTCTGTTGGGGAGTAACAGGACATGAACGTTGATGAATAATACCTTTAGAAGCCAAGAATTCCTGAAACTCAGTAGACAAATATTCACCACCAGAATCTGTGCGTAATGTCTTAATAGTCGCAGAAAATTGATTGTCAACATACGCTAAAAAATTAGTAAAAGTACGAAAAACCTCAAATTTAGAGCGAAGAAAATAAACCCAAGTGAATCTGCTATAATCATCAATGAAAGTCACATAATATTTAAATTTTTCATGTGAACTAACGGGGGAAGGTTCCTAAACATCACTATGGATAAGATCAAAGCAGTGAGAAGCTCTACTAGCATATAAAGGAAAAGGAAGAATTTTGCTTTTACCAAGTTTGCAAGAATCACACTTAAGAGATAAAGAAGAACGTTCTTCATTATCAAGAAAACCAGAGTGCAATATATGAGATAAGATCTGAGTATTAGGATGGCCTAAACGACGATGCCACACCATACTCAGATTTGGAACATTATTGCAAGCAAGAGACTTAATAGACGAAATTGGAGAAATTGCTGGGACAGATAAAAATAGTGGAAACAAGCGCCCCACTTTAGGTCCCTTCGCGATCAGCTCTCTCGTTACCTGGTCCTGTACAACACAACCATTACCAGAAAAGTTAACAACACAATTGTTATCAACTAATTGACCAACAGAAATAAGATTCGTGGAAAGTTTAGGAGCAAGAAACACATCAGTGAATTTAGAAGAGGCATCTCCGACAGCAGCGATTGGTAAAGAACTACCATTGACAATCTGAATGGCAGATGGACCAACATAGGGTCGAACATGACACAGAGCGGTGGGAGTATTCGTCATGTGATTAGAGGCCCCCGAGTCTACGTACCAGAGTTTGGTAGAATTTTTACCTTGAAACCCCATTGCAGATAATGCTGAAATTAGCATCTGTTGCACCATTTCGGGCGTGCAGTAATTCGCTGCAGGAGGTGCCGGAACTGGGGAGGCATTGGAAGAAGAGCTAGGAGCTGCGGAGGGTACAATAAAAGAAATCTGAAATGCTTGAGCCTGACGATTCTGTGGGCGGAGACGACATTCTTTGATGATGTGACCCTTCTTCTTACAATAAGAGCAATATTTCTTGGGACAATTGGCAGCAATATGCCCATATTCCTTACAGCAAAAACACTGCAAGTTTTTAGAATGCATAGGCGATTCGCGTCCTTGGGCAGCATAAGCAACAGTTCTTGGACTACCATGAGATTGCTTCAGAGTGGCTTGAGTACTAAGACGTTGTTCTTCACGAAATAACTCACCAAAACAAACATTAAGAGAAGGAACATGAGATCTATTCAGCAGAGAGGAGCGAATAGATTCATATTCTGGGCGTAGTTTCATAAGAAATTGATCACGCCATCTAGTCTCGTGGAGTTGCTGAATAGTCGAAAGAGTGGCAACAGGAACAGCTGCTGTAACAAGATCAGTATAGTCAGTCCAAAGAATCGGAAAGACCGAGTAATAGTCTTGGATGGAAAGACTGCCATGTTGAAAGGTGGCAATTGCATGCTCTAACTGAAAGCGATAAGCATCATTATCTTGATGATAAATCTTCTTCAGATAAGTCCACATGGATTGAGCAGAGCGATGAGTACGCAAGTTGGTGACAATATGTGGCTCCATCGATCCAAGAAGCCAAGACATGATCCGAGCATCAAGTACAGTCCAAGAAGGAGAAGACCCGACATCCTTCGATTGGTCTGTATTGGATGTTTGTGCAACATCCATGCCATCGATATGGCCCCAAAGTTCTTTTCCCTTGAGGAAAATTTCAAACTAAAAGGCCCATGTAGAGTAATTTTTGCCCGTAAATTTGACACACAGGTGCAAAGTCCATTGCAATCAAGTTCAAAAAAAAATAGCCCGACCAAAAAAATGCCGAAACCACCCAAAGCAGAAAAAAAACAAACTGCCAAAGAGATCTGAGAACAAAAAAAACACCGAGAAATCTGAGACCCAAAGCCACAAAACACCTCTCTGAAAATAGAGGATGCCGTGAATGCCGAAACTGCTCAAACAAAAAAAAAATAGGAGGTGCCGACAACACCAACCCAAAAAAAGAAGACCGAAAAACAACAAAAAAAAAACTTTTACGTCGAGTTCACCGAGAACAACACAGAACATGCCGAAACACGAAACCGAGAAAAATTACAAGCGAGAGAAGAACCTAAGCAACCGGCTCTGATACCATGTTAGAATTTAAGAGAGTAAAGAGATGTGAGAATTGAAGAGAGTAAAGAGATTGTACAAGTGCTTACTTGAGTTCTTATTATTGAGAATACAATTAAGAGTATATATAGGTTGTTAAAGGAAAAAGACATTCCTTAAAACAAGGAAGGAAACATGGCCTAAAGTAAGCCTTAAAACAAGGATGAATATATTGCAAGTGTGGGTGAAGTGAAATAGTTAGTGACCTTAATTAAAGAAAAGAATATGGACTTTGCCATCCATTGACAGAAACCTGCGTAGCAGAACGACCTGAGAACGTGTGTATGAGAGGATAGAAGCCATGATTAAGTATATCTCTAAAAATAGTAGATGGCTGGAGTTGTGGTTTTCAAAAATTAATCCATGGTGTCCCCTTGATTTCGCTTGTGAGAAAGTGGTGTGGATCAAATGCAAAGAAGTTCCTCTTCATGCTTGGAATAGCAATTTTTTAGTTTTTTGGTTAGAGATTGGGGTATATACGTCTCTTGCAATGAGAAAACTTATTGCAAGAAGAGACTAGATCTTACCAGATTGTTAATTGCTGTTTGAGATTTAGAGATCATCCCTTCTTCTATCTCGGTTAGGATAAATGGGGAAATTTTTCGATTAAAATAGCTGTGGATATGTTCAAAATCTTGCTGATCAGGCTATTCTGAATGATCCATGTAAGTCAGGGGATTTTAAGTCTAGTTCTTTAGATTCTTCATGTGGTGTTAAGTATCCTGATCATAATGATGTTATTGATCTGTTGCAAATTAATCCAAATTGGATGAAGATGGATCGTTGTGTGGTGATTGTTGATCAGCTATTGCAGGAGCTTGCTTCAAGCTCGGTTTGCAAGAAGGTTTTTAGAGAGAATTTTGATATTCAATTTGAGAAGTCAAACAGTTTTTTTTGGGGGGGGGGGAAGATTTCCATTCCCAAAAGTATTGATGGCTGCAGTATATCAAGTAATGGTGTGGGTTCTTTCCACAGTAGGGCTGGAGAGGGTGGCAAGTCCAGCCTAGTTCTAGTTGCATTTTTGAAAATTTACCATTGAGTTCCCCGTCTAAGTCATAAAATTTTCCAATGGCATGTGGTGTTTATTCAAGGAGAGACCCCTTGATGGGATTCGGTTTTTTCTTTGGAATATGTTAATGGGGTATTTAAGGTGAGTTTTAATTGCGGTAATCAAGGTAATAATTATAGGGAGAGTATTTCTTTTAAGAAGGATAACTTCATTTTTTGGAGGATATTCTGGGGAGGCCAGCTCATTTTGATGGGAGTGAATTAATTAAGGTATCTGATTTAAGAGATTTCTTCCTCTTTTGTTGAGTTTCCAAAGAGTGTTGAGTCCTCGGAGGGTTTTTAAGTTAAGTTATGTCCCTTGCAGAGGCCCTCTCCTCAAGCTTCTGGTGCTGTTAAGAAGCCTATGGCTCTCCATCATTCTAATTTTCTTGAAGAGGAAGACTCCTTCCAGGCCCATACGGCTGTTATACTATAGGAGAAATCGCTGTAAGAAAAAAAGATTGTATATGGGTTGAGTGAAGTATGATGGGGGTTCTTTCGGTTTTAATTTTCTCTCTAAGAAAAAGATAAGAAAGAAGAGGAAGATTACGAAATCGGGGGATGTTGTGGATTGTTGTTCATCTTCTGTCAATGGTATTGATGAGACAAAATCAAGTTCTTCTACTGGTGTTTATATTGCAAGCCGGAATGAAGTTATTAGAAGGGAAGCCCTGAATACATGAGAACTGGGCAAGGTATCGAGACAATCTTTTGAAGCACATGATATTGTTGTTATTCATTGAATGGGAGACCAGAGATTGGGATGAGTATGAGGCTAGAGAAAGTTAATGGTGTTAGTGTGTAATACTCATAATCGTAAAGTAAGGGTAAAGAAGTAATTTAATAAATATGACATGAAATAATATATTTACGTAAAGGATTTAGTATTGAATAAAATAACTCTTTTGAAAAAAAAAACTAGACGCGTGGAGGCATAATTACAAAGAAAATGAAAAATTAAAAAAAAAATTTCTGGATGTGTCCAGATTTTTGGACATAAAAAGAAAAAAATAATAATAAAAAAATATTTTTTCTAAAAAAAAAATGAAAACGTGGCAGCCACCTGCTGCCACGTTAAGAAAGAAATGGTGCATGCATTTTCATTGCAAGATTACTTTCAGGGTTACAAAAAGGGTGAAAATGACAAAAAAGCATATTTGGCTGACAATTTTTTAATTTCTTTTTTACAAATTATGAAGTTCTTTTGAAGATTGCCTTAAAAAACTTCTACTTTTCTGCTATTGCATGGGCCCTGAGTTTTGCAATAAGATTTCAGAAAATTTGCATTTCTAACAATTAGTGGGAAGATGCTAGTGAAGGGGCTCTAATTGTCTCCTTTCACAGGATAATGCAATTCTCATGCTGATTAGATCACAAAAAAGGTTGAACTTCCTTACATCCAGAAAATAAAATAAAGTACCAAAAGCAGTTAAACTGCAGGTAAATGCAAATTACCTCCAGTCTTGAGGACTAGATTTGATTAAAGTCAGCTGACCTCTATGTATTATGATTTTAGTCTTTTAGATATTCAGAGAACGATAGTTGGTTTTAGAGAGCATAATAAGGAAATTTAAATTGGTTGTTAGAGAAACCAGAGCTTCTCTTAAGAAAATGACCTGATTAATGCATGATTCGACGAAATGTACCTTTATTTTTCATACCTTCTCCTGATTTACTTATAGTTTGCTTGCCGTGCCTCATTTATTGACTTAGTAATACAAGTATGATCTTGCATTTTTTATATGTTGGAAACAATATGAACCAAAAATGCAGACCTCTATTTTGGGTTATCAAATCCTACTCGGATTTTACTTTTCCCGTAGAATAATTGCAAAGGTCAATGTAGGCCAGTCAACACCAACGGGGCATGAGTAGGCGTTGCCTTCAATTTGAAGCTCGACCAAAAGCAATTGTACACAGTTCATCAAATCTGGAAAATAATGTAACTATTTCAAGATCACCTGGTGCTGCTGCAGAATCGGAGACTTTTGATTCATCTCGTGGGGATTCAAATGCAACTTCCAGTAGTAGGCAACTGGTTCATATGTCACAACCCATGGCGACTGTGTTTCGTCCTTGTAACAGTGGGAAGTCCTCCATACCCGTTTCCAAACCATCAGGTATTGGCTTGCATCTAAATAGCATTATCAATCCTGTGCCAATGGGGCATGGTGCAATGGCAAGCATGAAACTAGAAGATGGCTATACGAGTGTACAGGGGATGAAGTCAGCTACTCTTGTGAGCCACCAGTCACTAGAGAACATAAAGAATGGGTCAAAATTATCAAATTTAGTTGGAAAAGCTTCAGCTGTTGCTGAAGATAGAGTGCTTGAAATGAAGGCTTCAGTAGCTGCTAGTTCTGTCATTCCTGAATTTCACACTATGGAACCTCTGCGCTTGATGCAGCCAACTGAGCATCATGCAACTCCCCGCAATAAGAGGAAGTTCATCTCAGAGCATGCTGATAGTTTTGAGGAGGTCAACCAACAGAGCTCCAAAAAGAAAAAGTAAGTTTGTGTGTTATCTCGTAGTTCCATAGTTTTGATTTTCTCCAAATAGCTTAAACAGGTCAACTGAATTGTGTATGATCATTCAGGAAGAAATCCAGCACCACTGATGATGATGGTTGTAAACGTTGCAATTGTAAGAAGACCAAATGCTTGAAGCTGTAAGAGAATTACAGATTTCTTTAAAGTTACATTCTCATCTTATTATTATTATTATAATATATGTTAATTTGTTGTTTTTGTGTGTCTATTGTGTGTTTTCAGCTATTGCGATTGTTTTGCTGCTGGAATTTATTGTGCTGATCCGTGTGCTTGCCAAGGGTGCTTTAACAGACCTGAATACGAAGATACTGTTCTTGAGACACGGCAACAAATTGAATCCCGTAATCCACTTGCATTTGCTCCAAAGATCGTGAAGCGCATCCCTGAGTTTCCAGAAAATAATGGGGTTTCAAACTCTTAGTTCAATCTCATTTCATATTTTATAAATATATTATTTTTACTCTTATAAACTTGGCAATGCCGTATCATATTTATCCTACAGGAAGATGGCAATCTTTTGACACCATCTTCAGCAAGGCACAAAAGAGGCTGCAATTGCAAGAAGTCGATGTGCCAGAAAAAATATTGTGAATGTTATCAGGTACAGTATTTTGTTACTATTTAAATTATGCCATCTTCCCTGTCATGTTAATCTGTCTCTCAATTTGTTCTAGCTGGACTTTATCTGTCTGCTTTTTGTTTGAAAGGCTAATGTTGGATGCTCCATTGGATGTCGATGCGAGGGATGTAAAAATGTCTATGGTAGGAAGGACGGTAAGAAATAAATTAATCTCACCTTTCAATTCCACATACCATGATCATTAATTACATATTATGATGAATTTGGACGTCAGGGATCACCCTCCTTAGAACTTATTTTTTCGCCGACAAACTAATGTTGAAAGGCTTGTGGATTTGCCTCATTGCCTATTTACGATTATCTCTAAGTCTGATTCACGTAGATCAGATTGTAAAATTTTCAGGGTACTTATATAGTTTAAAGAAAATAAACTAGGGAAAACTCTGTTATACCACAGAAAATATGTTGGCATATGGAAAAGGATAAAGAAAGAAATTAGTTATTATTAGTAACTAATAGTGACAGTTAAAGTAACCTTTGTTCTTGGTTTCTTAGAGTATGTTGTGACTGAAGAATTGGTGAGCAACAGAGCCAGCAATGAAAGATCAAAAGGCATGTTTGATGACAAAATGGAGATGGTGGTGGCCAATAAGGACTTCTTGCATGCGGAGTTGTATGATCTGGATAAGCTCACACCCCTAACACCATCATTCCAGTGCTCTGAGTAAGTTCTTTGATTATGATGTCTTATTTGTGTTTTGGAAAGATTAGAATTTGAAATTCAACCTCTTTTTTGCTAATGTTATTTTTGCTTATTTATCTTTTTTTAAGCCGTGGAAAGGATGCTCCAAAATCTAGACCTCTTTGTAGGAGATACCTTCCGTCACCTGATTCTGATGATCTCACCATGTTATCATCTTACACAAATTCCCCAAGATCTCCTAGAAATTCAGATAGCAATGACATGATTCTGGAGACTGGTAAAGAAATTTCGGAAATAGGTTCTTATGGTCAGGGGATTGATTACGACAATGCAGATATGGTAGAATATTTCTCATCAAAGTGTGATTCCCTTGCTGATGTATGCCATCTTACTCCCCTGCCAAATCTTCCATCAATGTCCATAGCATCTTCGGCTTCATCCAAACCAAGGGAGTGGACGAATGGTTCACGACTCCAGTTGTGCTCTGGAAGTGGTCGCCTCTCATCAGGTAGTTCCCTTCGTTGGCGTAGTTCACCGATTACCCCAATGATTCAGTCAGGTGGGAACAAAAGTCCCCAAGGGCTTGATTCGAACAATGGGCTTTATGGTATTCTAGAAGATGACACACCTGAGATACTGAAAGATGCTTCAACGCCAATTAAGTCTCTGAAAGTAAGCTCCCCTAAGCGTAAGCGAGTTTCACCTCCTCATGGCCATATGCATGAGCTTGGGTCAAGCTCTTCAGGAGCCTTGAAAAGCGGTCGCAAGTTCATACTAAAGGCTGTGCCTTCTTTCCCACCTCTCACCCCTTGCATCAAATCGAAAGGCATCACCAATCAGACTAGATCTGATTCTGAACAAAATAGTAGCAAAGAATGATCTACACACCTGCAGTTTGCGGTGAGTTCTCGCTACTATTTAGAATATGGATTTTCGTGTTGCATCATTCTAATCTTTATCAATTATTGGCTTCAGCATACTCCTTTAGTTCACAGTTATGTTGCATTATTACTTCTGGTCCCAGAAGATCACCCTTGCTGCTAAAGATCCCTGGGTTCAAATTTTATGACAAGTTTGGTTATAACCTATGTTATATGGACTCTTCCGTGTCATATTCGTTCCGGACCATCGACACTTGGATAAGGGTATGACAGTTGGACACTCCAAATTAAAGAAACATTCACAAAAAAATTATTAAAGTAGATGTGTCCGAGAGGGTACCAACATTCATACTCGAGGCCATGTAACATAGGTTATAACACCTTCTCTGACTCTTGATATCACATTATGTTTGCATAATTATACCATTACTTCGGTGGACAGGTAATAGCCACATTTCCAAAGGAGTACTACGCACAAAAATGGAGATGAGGTTGCCACTGCAATATAATCTTTAGTCCTTTCGTTCTTTTTCTTTTTTTCCTGGTACAATCAAGTATTTCGTTGTGTGCAACCAGATGTTTCTGTTGTTATTCAATCGTGTTTCATTCCTCCTGTTTGGAGGGAAGGATTAGTGAGGGTTATCCCCGTTCAACAGGGAAAAAATAAAATAAAAAATTCGTTCTCTAAGCAGTACGTTGAATGAGTTTCTGTTTCACTGGTGGATTTGCTTATGACGTAATTGTCATTTCACTCATGCATTGCAAAATTTGCCTTCAGAACTCTGATGAGAGGTTTTTTTGCTTCATGTATTAAGTAATATGTTGGGTTTACAGAGTCTGGTCCATAGTTGAATTTCTGATATGGTGCCTGTACTTTCTTCTGCTGGTGTCGGAAAAACTGAATGATCTATACAAGTTGCAGAAACAAGCAAAGGGTGCTCAACCCTAAAACAATCATCAGTGTCTTGTCATACTCGTTCATGATATGAGAGACTGAGGTGCCTCGAGCCCAAACTAAGTAACGGGCCTCGTGTTTTTGATGAACTCAACTTACGGTCTACACAGTGTAGCCCGTTTAAGTTTAGGTTGAGGCATTAATGGGTTCAGTTTCAATCTGTCCTTGGTCTTCGAAATTTGTCTTTGTCAAATTGGTTCTCAAGTTTTTCAATTGGAATAAATAAACTTTTTAATTATCAATTTTATCCAATTAAGTTTTTTTTTTTAGATCCATTTGGTTAAATTATTTCACTTGTCACATTGAAAACGAGAATTCTCATAAATCTAAACATAATTATTATCTATTGAGTCACTCAAGGTTGTTAAGTGGGAGGGTTTTTGCTTTCAGTGTGATATGTAATTTAATTAAGTGGTTAAATTATTTAACTTAGTGGTTAAATTATTTTATTTTGCGTGGTAATAATACTATTAGTGTTGAGGGAGATTTGATTAGAAGATTTAATCTGATAAAATTGATAATTAAAAAACTTATTTATCGTAATTGAAAGTTTGAAAACCAATAT
Organism: Bretschneidera sinensis; assembly: GCA_023935145.1. NCBI lineage: Eukaryota > Viridiplantae > Streptophyta > Magnoliopsida > Brassicales > Akaniaceae > Bretschneidera > Bretschneidera sinensis. The sequence continues at coordinate 28,499,616 of CM043699.1, forward strand.
GAACAAGAAAATAAATTATGAGATAAATGATGTTATATAATCATCTATCCAAGATTGCAAGAGAACATCATAACATCAATTGTGTTCTATCGATACCCTTCCCAACTTTTGCCTCCCAGGTTTCCTCGATCAGAAGTGGTTAAACTCTTAGGCTTTTTTGTATTTATTTTCTTTTAAAAATTAACACTATGTTTAATATGAATTCAAATATAGAATTTAATTCATTTTCAAATGAATTGAAATTATAATTCATTTATAAATGAACTTACATTTTATTTTCAAATGAATTGAAATTAAAATTCATTTACAAATAAACTCAAATGAATTTTCATATTTGGTATATGTAGAATTGAAATGAATTTTGTGTTTGGGATCAACTAAGAATTTAATTTATTTTTTAAATTTTACTTAATACCCTTAATTACATCACGTTTTAATTTATTTAACATATAAATTTTAATTTTTTGATATTATTCAACAAAATTAACATTATTTACTTTTTCAATTAACTAGATGAATTTATAATCCAAAAATAGAATCTGATTTTTTTTGCTGGATGAAATCTGAAAAATAAATGTTAATTTAATCATTTTTAAAAAAAAATATTAATTTTACTTAAGTGTACATCAATTTGAATATAATAACATATTCATTTCAATTTTATAAATGAGTTGATATATTATTTCATCCAAAAAAAAAATATCAATAACTGTATATCTAAATTCATACTTAATGATTTTTTTTTTTTGAAAAAAAAAAACCTAAATCTCTTATATGAAAATTTTTAAAAACCACTAAATCAAATGGTCGAGCTTTTTCAGATTTATGGTCACCGTCTCAGTTGAATATTAGATCTTTTATGAATAATTATTTTATTCTATTTTTTTTTTCCGGGATTAGCATTTGCTCCGGCGTTCAGGTCCCGTCACAACTTAAAAAGATCAACACAGTATAATGTAGCTCCAACCTGTCGGCGTAGTTGGCTTCCATATTAAACAACGTATAGACTATTTACCATACAGCACACAAGGAAGAATGAAATGAGACATGAACCATACAATATCCCGCTTTATTATTGTAGTTTAAAATACACCAAACGCTGGAAAATCTTCAAAAATATTTTGTGTTACATAATTCATCCAAACAACAAAATTTCATACATTGAGAGCAGCAATCACTAGCTACCTAGCTCCCTCTGCCCCAACTTCGAAAGAAAAACTAACACCAATACCCTTAGTAGCCAGGAATTCAAATAGCGGAGTAGAGTATACCATCGTAAGAAAGTTTATTTAGTGAAAGATGAGATTAACAGGGAAAAGTTGAAACATGCAGCTATACCATATATCCCCACACCAAACAGCTATTCTAGAGTTGTATTTTCGATTAACTTCCCTTCTTCTCTATCCCTGCATTGCTTCACCAACCATTTCTAGATTATGAGCGTGACCCTTCAAGCCCCAACCTTGCCGTTAGCCAATTACAGACTTCTTCTGTCTCTTCAGGGATTGTATAGTGACCCAGCCTGCACAGCAATATATTTAAGCATTTGTAAAAGTTCTATTGATGATGATAAAATATTCCTTCAAGGAGGAGGAAGACAAAATACCCGTGGTAGGTTCTAAATGTAAGATTCCGAAATCCCACTGAACTCAAGGTCTGTGCTGATCTCTCACCATGTTTATATGCAACCACATCATCACCTGCAACAGGAAAATTAAGATATGAAGATTATATGTATGTTGGCGTGTATAAACATGCAAAAAGTAGAGCAATTATAACCCAAAACTTCTTTGGTGATACTCGGGTAATCACAGCTCAAAAAGGTAGATAAAGCCCTTCTTTGTTAACGAAGGCCTAAGATTGGCAACCCATCAAGTTTGAAGGCAAGCTCTGGGAAAAATTGACTAGGACTTGACGCAAGCACAAGTTTTGGACCCTTTCCACTTCGATGACTTATGTGACAACATTACACATCTAGTGCTCTTGAGTCCTTCGAAAAATAATGCAACCAAAGCTTCTCAAAACAATTCATGTTCACCGAGCATCATCAGAGATTCGAAATTATTAAGACAATATATTGAAGTTCTACAGTTAATAGTAACATTGAGTATTTTTTCGTTTTGAAGTAAAATGGTTTCAGCAAACACAAGCTACAAGAGAGTGCAACATGAGCAGTAAGCCAAAGATTTATTGCTATAAAGCAATGTAGCACTACTTCAAGCACTCATAAAGTAATTGTTCTTTTTTTTTAAAAAAAAAGGTAGAAGAGGAGGTGATACATAGTTCTACACCAGCTAAATAGGATGTTTAGATGGATAACATTCCAAGTTCCAACTAATAATCCAATAAGGATATATGTAGGCATGATTGTATGAAAATGGGTGTACTTTTTTTTTTTTTTTTTTTTTTGGTACAAATAAGAAAGCCATTTTAAAGAATTGAACCTAAGTCCACTACCAAAAACCAACCCATCCTCCCACAAGGCAAAAGCCTTGGTGGCAGCATGGGTGTATGGAAGAGCATTATGCTGCACAATATGTCTTTGTGCATGTCTCAGTTTGACTATGGCTTCTTAGAACAAGCAGGATCAGGTAATGGAGTTCTAAGAAACTTTTTTTTTTGTTGATAAATAGAGTTCTAAGAAAGCTTCAAAGGCGAAAATATTTTGAAATAACTGAGATAGACGTCAAGCAGTTCTTAAATATCATGGTATAAACAGAAACAATAATTTTTTATTCTTTAGCTTATATTGACCAAACACAACTAAAAAAACACTCTTGCAGTCTTGCAGTCTTGCAGCTAGTATTTCATTTACATAGTGAAGGATTTTATTTATTCAGTCATTTATTTTGGTGGATTTAATCATACAAATGATGTACAGACCCATAAAGTTAGAAGTTGCATGCTTCATTATGTGTTCTGAGTAAATGCCAGAAATTGTTCTCATGAGACTTTATCGTAACAGAAAAATTATAGTATCCTACTAAAAATAAATACAGCCAGTAGTACTGGAATACCTAATCCATGGCAGAGCAAAATGGGCAAAGATGCTGCACGCCTAGCAGCCTCATGTGATCTCTCCATCAGGTTACTCAAGGTCCTATAAAAGAAGAGCAGCTGAACTGAATGATTTGCTTAACCACAAAGCTGATGAAAGCAATAATGTTCATGATCATGTGTGTAAGTGAGCTTATGCTTGCATATCAGAGAAGCCAAACCTTGAACGTGGAAGCCAGCCACTTAAACCAACAATTACATTTAAGTTGACTGGATAGAGGTTTCCATTCCCATAGTGTCCTAGTATGTGGCATGTGCCAGAGTAGAGTGCTGTTGCAGCACCCATACTGAAGCCACCAATACCAAGTTTGACTGCAAAATAGTAATAAACATGTATGACTCAATGAGTAGTTATAATGCAGAATAATAGTAAGCTTACACATTCATAAGGTTGAATATTAAAATGGAGGTGTGCTTTATATTTATTCATTTAGCTTAGACACTTCCCCCACCCTTAACCCCCACCAAAAAATGAAAAAAAAAATGAAATTACAGGTTAACTGTTGTACATGTGATAAAGTTTGCCTTTCTGTAAAATCTAGCATTCTTATTACATACTTCACAGACATACATGGCAAGCTCTCAGAATTCATAATCTTTTTCCTTTTCTTTTCGAAGTAAAACTTTCTAAAATCAAAACTTCATGATGACAACCAGTTTAGCAAAAAGCATATTAGGGATGTGCATTATAGCTTTTTCAGATGATCTGGGAATCCACTTGCAAACAGAACCATATTTATCAAGGGGTATATAAGATATTGCCCTTAAATTATTCAAACCATTGTTTATTACGACACATTTTATAATACGGAAAATCTTGTTCGCTTTCCTATGGAGATATCACCATAATCAAGAAGAAAGCTAGAGATGAGCTTTCTTTTTTGGGGAAAAAATGAAAACTAAAAGGGTAACTAATCAGATTACTGAATAGGCTCACTTAATAGGTATAAGAAAAAAAGCGCGCTCATTTCATTCAATTGTATTGCAATGAATTTATTCAGCTCCATGGCACAGTCAAAACTAAGAGTCATTAACTAAAAAAACAAAGAAATTAAAATAAATAGAATAAAAAAGAAAAGATAAGAAAATGCGAAGAGTGGCTTATATTACATCATGGACACTGAAAATCAAGTAAAATAAGTTCACTGGTCTAGTTGAATGAAACTCAGTAGAGCATAAAGAAGTGGAGGTTTGCAGCAGAGTTCTCCAAGACCCTCAAAAATAAATCTGTTCTTGATACACTAGTAAAGGAATGTATGGTACCCCCATGATAAAAAATATTATATCATGAAATAGATATGGGACAATCTGATAATAGAGAGAAAACCTACTGTCAGCAGGCTCTGTTGACAATAGATTAGCAATGTGTGCAGCTGAAGCATCTAATCCCTGCACATCATCTGGACCATCTTCTGAAAGATCCCCCACATCAAACCCTGAAATAAATCACATAGGCATCTATGTCATCGTCATATGTTAACATAGAAAAAACAAATCAAACACATTAAATTCTGTTTGATAGGTATATAGAAACAATCACCAAATAATTTCAATACTGGAAAATGACTGAAACTTGCAGTCACCCAGAATTTGCCAGCATTCTGATTTTTTATTAAAATAAAGCTCATGAGAGCAATAAATTCTTACAAGCAGTGCAAGGATATCCACCAAATATTTCTACTGGCCTTGTAGGAGCAGTTGGACAAATCCATTTAATCTGCAACAGAAAAATATGGTGAGACTATATATTCTCCAATCACTGAAAGATTAAGGCAACCGGTGATGCATGTTGATTTGCACACATACAGAAGCCACTGAGTATTTTAAAAATGACACTTATCCTTACATTTGGAAGAGGAAGGGTTTCCAAGAGCTGGGACCAGCTGCAAAACAAAGCAAAAAGGGGGGAAACCAATTTAGTTACATTCAGATGCTATCAGAAAAGGATTGTCGATGCGTTCCAAATCAAAACATGTCAGAACCCGACTGCAAGGGGGATTGCTACCATTATAATATATTTGAGAAACACTCGTTTAAACCATCAAACTTCGGTTCACTCAAAAAAAAAAAAAAAAAAAAAGAGAGACTTTGGGACCATTCTCCAAGTTGAGCACAGGAATTAGCAGTGATGGTATAAGTCATACAATAAGACAATGTTAATGTCTCAGATCTATTTGGCCGGACCATATTTTAGAGATATAAGAACACTTAATCATTACTATTATATAATCCAGAAACGGTTTAGCCTTGTCTGTCAAATTGAAAGGACAATCAAGCTAGTGAAGAAGTGGTCCCCTATTCTAAATAATCTAAACCATGGCATACACAGCTTTTGGATTTGAGACTCCTTTAGCATAGCTTAGAGCCAATAACGAGGATTGAAGTAAAACAACAGCTGATCATGTGTTATTTAGCTCACAGCATCACTTCCCTCTCCTATCAAATCAATCATTGTGAGAATCTTTTAGAAAGGGACATAAAGTTCAAAAAAATTAAACGCCAAACTTCTCCACCAGAACAGTACAAGAAATTGACATTCTAAAATTCCCTTTCTTTCTATGCTTTAACAAAAAAAGTCTAGCGTTCTCACACAAAGCTTATACTCATCATAAAGAGAATAGAATCAAATTTCACAAAATGCCACTTACAGAGCAGTAACAAACATGGAATAAAAACAATGACGTACACTATCATCAATATCTCAAAGTTTTAGTCTTGTGAACTGCTGATCCATGCATGTTGAGAGAAACGACAACTGAGAAAAGAAATCACAACCTTATCGGTTTAAACTTGACAAAGAAAATAACTAAGTAAATTAAATTAGGACTTTCAGTTCTATCAATGAGCCAATTATACCAAATTCTCCCCATCAAGAATTGTAAATCAAAACCAGTAAAAAAAGGTTTCATCTTGAAATTACAGCCACACAAAATGCTAATGCTAGCAAAGACAACACTGATGAAAAACTAACATTAATACCTTGAGCCCTTATCGCCAAGGCCGTGTAGCCAAACTATAGTAGCCTGGTGCTTCCCTTTAGGCCTCACCACATGGGTCCTTCCAAACTCAAATGCAGTCCTGGTAGTTCTGCTACCTGTTATATTGCAGTTAAAAGGTTCAACAAACAATAAACAGGAGGTTCAGATCCTTATAGTCACTGCTTACTAACAGGCATACACATCTCAAGTTAACACACATAAAAGGGACTGTGAAATAGGTCAAGAAAAAAGACTAACCAGAACCAATAGCGGAGCTACCATAGCTCATTGTATGCTACAAACACAATACACAGTTCAGACTTCAGACCCCTTGGTGCGATGGTTAGGCTGAGCTCCTGCAATGAAGAAAATAAAAGTTTACCATCTCTATTTATAACCATGAGGGAGGGTGAAAAATTGAATATAACCCATCAATCAACATCAGTTACTATTTGCTTACACCAGTTATACACCGTCTGAAACCTTCTAAAAAATTATCAGCAGCTCTTTAGGAGTAAAGAATCCACAACAGATCAAAGCACATTAATGCAGAAAATGAGCTAACATAGCCCTCAGTTTTCAATGTACACAGAGTGAAAGAATCTATGCTTGTGGACAGTGGCAAAGTAAAGCATTTCAACTACAGCAACCCAAGAATATCACCTCAAATAAGAAAAAAAAAATATTTATCCCATAATTCCTGTTTCTCCAAAAGAAAATACACCCATCTGTTTTATATGTTTTTAATGACTGATTGATACCCACTAACTACAAGACTAGAAATTAAAATGTTCACCTGTTAAATGAAAGTGGCATGAACTTACAGGTATTGAAAAAGATCTGATAGAAATGGAAATAAATATTAGGTTTAAGCTTAAAGGATACCAACCTGGTATTAGAACAAACACATCCCTAAAGCATATGGCCTTTTCTCTTTCCTCTTTCTGTTTTACTTCAACTTTCACCTCCTTTAGTTTTGTTTGTTCATGGTTGTACTAAGAACCGCAAGCACATTCGTAGAGAAGCCAGAAAGTCCAGATATAGTCATTTCTTACATTTACCATCTATATGACCGAAATACCCTTCAAACATATGCACATATTTACAAAATATAAACCTAAAATGTATGCATAATTGCACATACTATTGACAAATAAAACCGCATGTTGCTGCAGGATGAAAAAATTGTTTAATTTTAATTGGTTAATAGTAATATTCATCCTTTGGTAGATAAATAATTCTATTGGGTAAAATAAAACATTCCATGTGAACAAGTTAAGATAAAATTAATTATAATCTCATTTAATACAAGTTTTATAATAATTTTAATTTGGTATCAAGTTTTTGAAAAACATTATTTTTAACAAAATTTTAGTTGATATAATAATTATATTTAAAATAATTACCTAATTGTTAAAGTAGAAATTAATGAAAATTATTTTTTGACTGTCACATAATATTGAATATGTGATGCTCAAATGTGAATTAATTGTTATACATATGTATTGGATAATTATTTTTTAGACATGCACGTTTTTTTTTCATTTTATTAAATTTTTTAACGGTAGAATACATTTGTTGTTTTTTCAAATCTAAAATTAAATCATAATTACTATTAAACTTCAAAATGTACTTGCACTTTGCTCAATAATATTCGTAACCATAAGCATATTAAGGGTCGTTGTGAGTTTATTTTCCTCCCACACATCATATATTTAAAATAACTAAATTCCAATGGATCTACTGTTTTATTTAAAGCAATTAAATGGTTAAATTGTACCCAAATAATAATATATAATTATCTATGGTAGTATTAAGAATTTATTTTGAAATTGTATTTTCCACATGTATGTTGTTAGATAATTTGGTGAAAAAAAACTGGGTTTTGAGTCAAAACCAAATTGTTTTCTTTAAATTTATATTTACCTTTATCAATTTTAATGTAATGAGTTACAAATAAATATTTTAAAAAAATATATCGAATTATAATATTGTTCAGCATATGTATAACGGTGAATCAATCTATAAACTCTTTCTCGAGTTTCAAATTCAATCACTTATAAATAAAAATTATAAAAATATTTTATTTTTATAGTGATATTTAAATCAATTTAAAAAAGTTTTATGATTTAATAATAGATCTTATTTTTAACCAAATAAGTGTAACCATGCCATTATTGATGGATAGCGTCACTTGGGTATCGTTTTCAAACACGTGTCATTCTCATTTATGTTTGATATATGAAATTGCTTAAAATGCGACAAGCGTCAAGCAACTAGCTCAAAAAAAAGATGTTGGTAAAGTTTGCTTTTCAAAAAGAAAGATGCGCTACGCTTAGTAAGTGAAAGGATAGTTTTGTCATTTTGTAATGTAAACCTAGTGTCTAGAGACCTTGTTTGTATGCACTTTGAAGAGAAGGTTTTCTCTGAAATGGGAAAAGGACAATAGCTTTTTCCATATTGGCGTCTTGTTATGCTTTAAGGGAAGTGTTCATACATAAGTCATAACATAACATGGAATAAAAAGATTTATGGAATGGTCGGTCATAAAGGGTGGAACTGAGTCCATTTTGATTGGTTCTGAAGCTTGATTAAATTGAGGTTGAGTTTTAATTATGATTTTGATTAAATTAATTTATCGAGTCAAATTTAAATTATGTTAAATTCGATTCGTTCAGTTCGCGAACTACTTTAATTTAATTGATAAATTAAATATATATTTTTTAAAAAATAATCACTAAATTTATTTATTTTATTTTAAAAAAATATATTTATTATTTTATTTAAAAAACTTGACTCGAGCTTGAATTCTAGATGGTTTGCAAATCGAACTCGAGTTCGAATTTTACTTTACGAGTCGAATTCGAGTTCAAATATTTTAATTTGGATCAGTTCAAATAAATTTTTACTCATAAACAGGACTCAAACTCATCTCAATTCAAACTCGATTTAACACGAATCTATCCCTAGTCGGTCATACTATAATGTGATGCACGGGCCAACTTGCCATATAAAATATATAGTAATATCTTTATTAACTTTATTATTTTCTCTATTTGAATGGGGCACATTGCGGTTTCATGTGACAAACACTAAGAATTATTTATGTTGACGGGGTCCAGGTCACAATGTACATATGTTTCCTTTTAAAAAAAAAAATCACATTATGAAATAAGCTAAGTCAGAGTTTCCAAATAAATGATAATCTGCGGATTGACTGTAACCTTTTAATTTGACGGTCATCTAATCCATATGGGAGAATTGATCAGTTCGATTTCCACTCATCATATATAACGCACCTCTCTTTTGAAAGCATGTCTAAAATAATTTAAGGTAAGGCATGTATTTACTAACAAAACTTAATTCACTGATTGAGGCCAGTTCATATATAGATTTCAGAGAAATAGAAATAAAAAAAAGGGGAGAGACGAAGTGGAGAATCTGACGCAATCACCAGTTGGTTTTAATAGAAAAGTAACCCATCCCTATAGAAATACTCAGAATACGAAAAGGAATCCATGGTCAAGCCATTGCAAATGGCTTGAAGTTCCTAATTCACTCCGTTTCTCAAGTTAATTGCATAATAAATTCAAAGTAAGGGCCAAAGAAAGCAAGAAAGATAGATGGAATGATAGAGACACAAGATAATGCATCTACCACAATGTTTTTTTTACTCGGTTTGTAAGAGATCTCGTAGGTGAAACCAAGTAGTTTAAACAACCATTTTTGTTGTTCGGGTGTTGGGATGTAGGAGTAGATTTGAGCTGAGCCGGGCTCGAGTTGAGGGTTGTTCAAACTCGGCTCGTTAAAAGTAAATTTAATCAAGTCGAGCCTCGAGCCGAGCTAGAACTCTAAAATCCATGCTCGAGATCGGCTCGATCAATTTTTTATGAGTTCGAGCTAACTCGCGAGTTGTTGATAGTTCACTTGAAAAAATATATTAATTTAATTAATTAAAAAAATAACTTGAATATGCCAAAAATTTATTTAGGACTCAAGTTTAAAGCTAATTCATCCTTTTGGACTTATCGGATAAATTATTTGTACAAGCCCAAAAGATGAACCCATAATAACATATATGTTGACCCTTATTTGATTTTATTTATAATAAAACAGTGTTTTAATTGTGCTAACAGTTTTATCTATGCACTTTTCATTAAGCTTAAGCATCCAACTTAAGGACAAGACGTAATTCAAGAATAGAGAATAAGAGATCGCACTTGAGAGACATTCGAAAGAAGATCAAAAACCAAGTTGAGATTCTAAAGTAGTTTACCTTTACATGTAAATCTCTCATTTAGTTTCTTAGCTTGATCTTGACTCAAAAACTCTTTTGAAAAATGTTTTTGGTCAATCGAAACTTATTTCTGTCAAAAACTGATTTAAAAATCTAAGTTTTCTAAAATTGACAGTCGACTGTGCATTCTCCACAGTCGACTGTCAAAGTCTCAGTAACTGACCATTTTGAAAATTAAAATGGACAGTCGACTGTGAAAAGAATAGAGAGTTTCAAAGTCGACTGTCTAAATAGGTAGTCGACTATTTAAATCTTTGTAACTGACCATTTTGAAAACAAAATGGACAGTCGACTATGGTTCAAAGGACAATCGACTGTGAAAGAGACAGAGAGTTTTACAGTCGACTGCCCATTTAAACAGTTGATTATCCAAATCATTTCAAACCTAGAATTTCAAATTCAAGAGAGGACAGTCGATTGTCCTGTCGAGAAAAATGACTAGTTTTAAAAATCTGGACGCGGGATTTGAGTATTAAATACTCCAAACCAACCCAACTTGTGTCTAACGACCATGTAAAACTAAGACTATAAAAACCCCTCATCAATGAGCATTTAAATAACAATCAAGAACACTCAATTTCAAAAATAACTCATTAATACTCTTGAAAGCTTCGAAAATTTCTTTTGAGCTATTTGTCAAGCTTTGTTCTTAAAAGAGAGATCATCTTTATCTTGTAAAACATTTATTGCTATCTCTCTTCTTTTCCTTTACATTCAATATCAATCATTGTAAAGACAAAGAGTTGGTATAACTCTTAGAGTGTTTAGGCATTAAACACTTCCTTGTAACTTCCTTATGGAAGAGAGTACTTGTAAGGTTTGGGCAACACCCGTGAAGTTGCTCGATTATCATTAGTGGATTGCTTCAAGGAGGTTCCTTGTAGAGAGTGAATGTAAGGTCAGAGTGATTCTGATATTGCAAACCACTATAAACGGAGTTTGCATATCTCTTCCTTTACTCTTTTAATTTCAAACAATTTATTTATTGTATGCTTTATTTAATTAAATTGTTAAAACTTATTTGTTGATTGTAAAAAGTTTTTAAAACCCAATTCACCTCCTATTGGGCTTGTACCTCAGTCTACAATTGGTATTAGAGCCATGTACTCAATTTTAGGCTTAAAATCCTTGAGTTGATCCAATGGCTTCAAACAGTTATACCGAAGGTCATTCCTATACTAAACCTCCTTTGTTCAATGGCACAAATTATAATTATTGGAAAAATAGAATGAAAATATTTGTTGAAGGACAAAATTATAATTTGTGGAGAATCATTGAAGAAGGACTTAGAATTCCTACTAAGGAAATAAATATTGAAGAAATCAATCATACAATGCCTAAGCTCAAATCGAAGTTTGATGAAGAGGATTGTAGAATGATGTCTCTAAATAGTAGAACTACTAGTATATTACATTGTGCTTTTGATATCAATGAATACAACAAAATTTCAACATGTGTCTTGACTAAAGAGATATGAGACAAACTTCAAATTACTTATGAGGGCACTAGTGAAGTTAAAAAATAAAAAATTTATATGCTAGTGTCCGAGTATGAATATTTTAAAATGTCTCCTAACGAAACAATTTCTAAAATGCACTCCTGCTTCACCACTATTGTTAATGGTTTAAAGCTTCTTGGTAGGAACATTGAGGAATTTGAGGTAACAAGGAAGATATTAGATCTTTTCCATCAACTTGGAAAGCAAAGAAGACAGCCATAACGGAGGCCAAAGATCTCGACAAACTTGATGTCGAAACACTTCTCGGATCATTATTGATATACGAGATGGAAGAAATGAATCCTGGTGCCAATGATGATGAGATGAAGAAAAAGAAAATAATTGCTCTCAAAGTTTCCACAAGTAAGAAAGCGGAAGAAAAGGAAGAAGAGAATGAGAGTAGTGAAGGAGATGGTGAAATAGAACTAATCACCAAAAGGTTTCATAAGTTCTTGAAGAAAAGTAAAAAATCTTATACAAAGGATTCTACTCCAAAAAGAGAACCTATTGTGTGCTATGGATGCAAGAAGCCCGGAAACATTAAGGTTGATTGTCCAACAACAAACAAACCATACAAGAGCTTAAAAAAGAAAGTTATGTTTTCAACCACTTGGAATGATGATGAAGAAGAATAATTTTCGGACAACGACGTTGGATATCAAGAAATTACCAATCTTTGCTTAATGGAAATTGATGATGAAAATAAGGTAACATAATCTTCCCCCACTAATAATATTGTTAGTAGTAGTGAAAAATTGATTGAGGTAATTAATGAAATGCATGAAGAATTGAAAAAATTTGATTCTAGAAATATTCTCTCAAGAAGGAAGTCTCATCTCTCTCTAAAGAGATGGAAAGTCTAAAGAAGAGAAAGAAAAACTATCTTCCATGCTCTACTCATCACAAGATTTTTTGAAAAATGAAAATGATGATTTGAAAAAGAAAGTGATGGAGTTGAATAACACTATATCTAGGCTTATTCTTGGAAAAGAAAAACTAGATGAAGTGCTATCTTACCAAAGAATGAGTGGAGAAAAATCCAGTTTTGGTTATTCTCCATTAGGCAAACAAAAATGAAAAGAGACTTTGTTTATGAAAGCAATATGTGTGTGTTAACAAAAAGAATTGAAAAGAATTATGTATTATTGATTTTCTGAATACAATTCAATAGTCATATATATAGACTTATGAATATTAAACCTAATAAGACTAAGAGACATAATTAGATAAGATAGATATAAAATAGATAAGATTTAGGAAACCTACTATGATATATAATAGGAAACCTAATTAGGACTCTCAACATAAACCTAATTAGGACTCTCCCCCTCAAGCGGGTGAATATGCATCCTTCATTCCCATCTTGCATATAAGTCGTTGGAATGTTTCATTGTTCAGTCATTTTGTAAGTACATCAGCAAGTTAATTGTTTGTTGGGACGTATGGTGTGCAGATTAATCTGTTGTCCAGCTTCTCTTTTATGAAATGTCTATCTACCTCAATATGCTTTGTCCAGTCATGCTGAACGAGATTATGAACGATGTTAATAGCCGACTTGTTGTCACAAAATAATCTCATAGGTCTATCCCACTTAATCTTTAAGTATTCCAGAATTATTTTGAGCCACAGTAATTCACAAACTCCTTGCACTATCGCCCTAAACTCTGCTTCAATACTTGATTTTGGCATTACATTATACTTCTTACTCCATGTTACAAGATTACCTCATAAGAAAGTGTAATAGCTTGTCGTGGACCTTTTATCAATCGGTGAACCTGCATAGTCAGCATCTGTACACGCCTCAACGACTAACCTTGTGTTTTTTCTAAATAGAATCCCTTGTCCTGGATTAGCCTTTAGGTAATGTAGTATGCGATGGATAGCTTGTAGATAAACTTCTCTCGGGCTGTGCATAAATTGACTGACAACACTCACGACATAAGTAATGTCTAGCAGTGTGTGGGCAAGGTATATGAGCTTCCCAACCAGTCTCTGGTACCTCTCATTGTCCACGGCTGGATCATCTTTTGCTTCTCCAAGTCTATGATTTTGTTCAATCGGTGTGGAAATTGGTTTATATGCCGACTTTTCTGTTTCCTTAAGGAGATCAGTCACATATTTCTATTGTGAGATAAAGATTCCTTCTCTAGAATGAGCTACCTCAATTCCTAGAAAGTATTTCAACTGCACAATTTCTTTTATCTCAAATTCACTGACAAGACATCTTCGTAGTGCTTTCTTATTCTTCTCATCATTTCCTGTGACTATTATGTCATCGACATACACCAAAAGGGTTGTTACTCCCCCTGCATCCGAGTGTTTTATGAAGATTGTATGAGCTCCTTGACTTTAATTGTATCTGGTGGCTAGCATCACTTTTGTGAATCTTTCGAACCAAGCTCGTAGAGATTGTTTTAGCTCGTAGAGTGCCTCCCTTAGTTTACAGACTTTGTTGCCTCTCAGTTGTTGCTCATATCCTGGAAGAATGTCTATGTATATCTCCTCTTCTAATTCACCATGAAGAAAGGCATTTTTTACATCAAATTGCTCCAAATACCCGTTGAAATTAGCAGCTAGTGACAACAAAACTCTCACCATGTTCATTTTAGCTACTGGGGCAAATGTCTCTTGATAGTCCACACGATAGGTCTGCATGTATCCTTTCACCATGAGTCTAGCTTTGTATCTTTTAAGAGATCCATTTGACTTGTATTTTACGGTAAACACCCACTTGCAGCCCACAACCTTCTTTCCAAGTGGTAAGTCAACTATTTCCCACGTCCGATTCTTCTCTAGTGCCTACATTTCTTCACTCATGGTATTTCTCCAATTCTTATTAGATAATGCCTCAGATAAAGTATCAGGAATATAAATAGAGTTTAGACTGACTAAAAAGGTTTTATGTGAGGGTGAGAATTTCTCAAAAGAGACGAATTTTGCCAAAGGATACAATGGGTGTTTTGTGCATTCTCTTGTGCCTAGCAATTGGGAGATCATGGTCTGGTGTTAATTGAGATTGGTCAGAAACTATATTTACCTCATTCTCAGTATTAGGAGTTGAAACTTGGACTTGCATGGGATTAGGATCCGAGTCTCTTCTCCTTGAATAAGCCTGCACAAATTGCATAGAATCATGACGTTCATTATGCTCTGTCATGGGTCCAATGTGGGCCGGTGTGGTGTTGACATCAGCTAGAATGGTTCGGTCGATACAGGTGGGTCAGCTAAAGCTAGTTCAATTGGAATTAGATCAGATGGGGCTGATCTGATGGACACAACTGACTAACGAGTAGGTAGATCGAGTAGAAACAGATCTCTATCCTTATCTTCACTAAATAAAGTCTCCCCTTAAAGATAAGGCTGGTTAAAGTATGGTTTTGTTTCCTCGAAAGTGACATTTATGGAGACAAAGAATTTATGTGTAGGTTGATGGTAGCATTTGTATCATTTCTGGGTGAACGAATAACCTACAAACACACACTTAAGAGCCCTCGGATATAGTTTTCCTTTGTTTAGACTATAAACATGGACAAAGGCAGTGCAACCGAAGATTCTTGGAGTGATATTATTTGTTGTACGAAGTTCGAGATAAAATTGGGACATTGTTTCCATTGGTGACTTAAACCCTAACACCCGAGAAGGTAGATGATTAATCATATAAACAGCTGTGAGTACGACTTCCCCCTAATAGTGTTTTGGAACATTATGGTGAAAAAGAAGGCCTCGGGTTGTGGCTAACAAATGACCATTTTTCCTCTCTGCCACTCCGTTTTGTTGTGGAGTATCAACGCAAGAGGATTCATAGACAATTCCCTCTTTTTGAAAATATAGAGATAGAACTTGATTAAAATAATCTTTTGCATTGTCTGATCAGAATCTTTTGATTTTTACCCCAAATTGGTTTTGAATCATGTTGTGGAAGTTTGAGAGTATACTATTTACATCTAATTTATGTTTAAGAAGAAAGATCCAAGAAACCCTAGTACAATCGTCGATGAAAGAGATAAACCAACGAAAATAAGATACATTTGGAACCGTAAAGGGTCCCCATATATCACTGTGAATCAAATAAAATGGAATTGGGCTTTTATTATTGTTGATTGGAAAAGGTACACATTTGTACTTTTCAAACTCACATACATTGCAATGAAATTGTTCAACACCTAGACCTCTAAACAAAGTAGGAAACATAGTTTTCAAGATTCTAAAAGACGGATACCCTAGTCTAAAATGGTTGAGCCAAATGGTGTCTTTATTGGATGATGATAGAAATGACAGAGATAAATTATTCTTGACCATATATGACTTGCTTGGTTCATCAAGATGGTAAAGCCCATTTCTCTCCTTAGCAAGTCCAATCTTCTTCCCCGAAACCTGGTCCTGAAAAACACATTGAGAAGGATTGAAAAGTACATTACAATTCATATCATGTGTGAGTTTTTGAATGGATATTAAGTTAGTGGACAACTTTGGGACATGAAGAACATTTTTTAAAGTAAGAGAATGACTGATATGTATATCTCCTAGACCAGCTATAGTAGTTAAAGAACCATCAGCAACTGCTATTTTTCGATTGCTAAGACATGGATAATAGGTGCTAAAATTTAGTGAATAATGGGTCGTATGGTCTATGACTTCTGAGTCAATGACCGATAAATTCTTGATAGTTTCATTTGAGACATTTAGTCCTTGAGAAAAATGAGAACTTACCTGAGAATGCAAGAGAGCATGAACCACTAGGTTTTTCAGCGATCCCAGAAGTCCCCTTAGCTTCTCTACCTCCTTTATATTAAGCATACCTTGGTCTGAACCTGGTTGATTCATGGTGAAATAGGACTGATTCCACTGCTGTCCCAGATTATGTTGCTGTCCTCCTTGGTATCTCCACTCCTTGCTTGGTTGTTTTCCATTCAGTTTCCAGCACCTCTCTCTGGTGTGTCTCGGTTTCTTGCAATAAGTGCACCAGAGAGTATCCCAGCTATTCGGTGCTTGAATATTCTGTAGATCACCTGAAGTCGGATGATTGAGAACTTCTGTGGACATGGTGGTGTTTTCAGCCATGGTGGGTTAATGATGGAGAAGAAGGCAAGATTAGAGGGAAGAAAAAATTTGAGATAAAGGCCAAAGGTATGGTCGGTTATGAAGGCCAAAACAGATATGGTCGGCTATGAAGGCTAAAACAGATGAAGCGATGAAGGCTTTGGAATTTCCAAGAAAAAAAAACCTAAAGCTCTAATTCCATGTTAACAAAAAGAATTGAAAAGAATTATGTATTATTGATTTTCTGAATACAATTCAACAGTCATATATATAGGCTTATGAATATCAAACCTAATAGGACTAAGAGACATAATTAGATAAGATAGATATAAAATAAATAAGATTTAGGAAACCTACTATGACACATAATAGGAAACCTAATTAGGACTCTTAATATAAACCTAATTAGGACTCTCAACATAAATCTAATTAGGAATCTCAACAGTGTGGATGAACCCTTCACTTCTAATACCTCTAGCAATGTTAAGAGCTTTCCTTCAAAAAATGCTAGTAAGTCTAAGAATGCAAATTTTAATTTAAATGCAAAGAATTCTAAAGCATATGCTAGAGATAGAAATCCTTGAAATATATATGCACATATGTATGCTCATAATAGAAATACAAATGCTAAGAATACACATTCAAGAGATGCACATACTAGGAATGCATATCCTAGAGATAGCATGGATGGTCATAACTCCTATGCTAGAAACATGTATTCTAGGAATGCTCATCCAAGGAATAGTAGGCATAAATATTCAAGACATCCTAGAAACTTCTATGACTATCATCTAGGATCATGCATCATCAACATGTCTACTATTATAGAGCACCTTATAATGTTAAGAAAGTAGGAGTCCCTAAAGGAGTCGTATTTTTGAAGACTAGCCCCAAAGGATCCAAGAAATTTTGAGTACCTAAAAATGCTATTGTGTATCCATGTATAATGTAGATATGTCCCACACCAAAGAGAAAGGTAACTATTGGTATTGTTGGTCCAAAATATACTATGGCAATACCCAAGAGGGGGGTGAATTGGGTATTAAAAATTTTAAATACTTTTTGCAATCTCAAATATCAAAATATATGCGGAATTAAATCAAATTAATCTTTCTAAATTACTAGCACAAAGATGAGATAATTTATTACTTAATATAGAAAAGATAATTGAATTATAAAATAATTAAGCAATCAATCTCATTTACTTGAATAATAAATAATTATAAGCAAGTAATTATGAAAGTAATTAAAGAGATAGAGTTAGAGAGATGCAAACTCGATTTATAGTGGTTCAGCAATATCGGACTCTTTCCGACCCTACGTCCACTCTCTTCAAGGATCCTCCTTGAAGCCTTTCACTAAAACAAGCAACTTCATGGGTGTTGCTCAAATCGAATACAAACAAGCAGCTTCACGGGTGTTGCTCAAACCGAACAAACAATCCCTTCCACCTGGAAGCTTATCCCTTCCTCTCGGAAGCTAATCTTTTCCTTTTGGAAGTTAATCCCTTTACAATAAATGCTGTAAATTAATTGGTAGAGAGACAACAATGAAAGCTTATACAACTGAATAGTATCTCTCTTTCAAAAGCTTATAGCTTAATAGTGGAGTATTTGGCTCAAGAAAAAGAGAATAAAGATTTTGTTTTAATCCTTTGTTGTAGAATGTTTCTCCTCTCTTCAAATGACCTTTGAGGCTCTATTTATAGTATCTTGAAGTCTTCTAGCCGTTGGAGACAAAATAGAGCTGTTAGAGATAAGTTTATAGCCTTTTAAATTCAAAAATATATCCAGTCGACTGTCCACTTATAGCAGTCGACTGTCCACTTATAGCAGTCGACTGTCCTTTATAACTGATGCGAAAACTGACTTTTCGAGCACCCAGTCGACTGGGTCAGTTTTGTGCGCTGCTACAGTGTTTTCAGGATGAACAGTGTTTTCAGCATCAATTTTCTTCATATTCTTTATTCTTTTTGGATTTTTGAGTTCTGAAAAATCTCTTAATTGAATCAAACTTTCTTGCGCATTAAACACATGAGTTAAACACTTCAAAAGTGTTTTGTTATCATCAAAATTAATTTAATCAATTTCTTGATTGAGGCATTTTGATGATGACAAAACATATTACAAATTTAAGCTTAATGTGTGTGCAAGATATATGGAGAAAGATATATTACAAATGCTCAAATAATTTTCCATGTCAACATAAATTCTTCTTAAGTTCAATTGGAGCATGTTAAGTATTGAGCCCAAGGAATTTATTTGCATTTAATAAAATCACGTGTAGATTTTATATCTTCAATTAATTAAGGCTATATAATAAAATGCAATGCAAATTTAATTAGCTCATAGAAATTGAAATGCTTACAAAGTTTATCTTAAGATTCAAACCTATAATTTATCCTATTGTCTTTGAAGTTGCATTTAAATTATTCTCCTTGAATTTGATCTTTTGGAGAGCTTATTGACTTTTGAGATCATCAACTTTGATTCACCAATTTCTACAATCTTGATCTCCTTTGATGTATAAGCACTATTAACAATCTGTATCACTTAAGTAATATTCATCAGTGCTTAATTAAGATTTTTGTCACTATCAAAATCATTCAGGGTCAACAGGTACCTTGATAGTGGATGCTCAAAGCACATGTCGGTGATCAAGGTATGCTCAAAGAGCTAACTTTAAGAGATGGCAGACACGTCACCATTGGAGATAACACCAAGATAAAGATTATTGAGCATGGAAAATTAGGTAAAGATTCTTAAACCATTGACCATGTTTTATATGTGCAAGACCTTAAGCCAAATTTACTTAGTATTAGTCAGTTATGTGAAAAAAGAAACAAAGTCATATTTGAATCCTCTCATTGTCTAGTAATAGACATCAAGAGTAACAAGATTAAGTTTGTTGGCCATAGACATGATAATGTCTATCTAGTTGATTTAAAATCTTTACATTTAGAAAGTGAAAAATGTTTTCCCGCTTTTAGTGAAAACCCATCGCTATAGCATAAAAGGCTTGGCCATGTGAACATTGATTTACTTAAAATTCTTTCAAGAAAAGATTTAGTTATTGGACTTCTTAAAATCAAATTTGAAAAAGACAAATTTTGTGATGCTTGTCAAATGGGAAAACAAACAAAAGCATCTTTTAAATCCAAAAAGGTAATTTCAGCCTCTAGACCGTTAAAGCTTTTACGTACGAACTTGTTTGGTCCATTAAGCACCATTAGTCTAGGTGGCCATCAATATGCTATTGTTATAGTTGATGATTATTCAAGATATACCTTTGTTATTTTTATTGTCTATAAGGATTAGGCTTTTAAAGGTTTTGTGAACTTTTGCAAGAAGGTTTAAAATGAAAAAAAGAATTTCTATTTCAAGTATTAGAAGTGATCATGGAAAATAATTTGAAAACCAAAGTTTTTCAAAATTTTGTGATGAAAATAGAATTGATCATAATTTTTTAGCCCATAGAATTCCTTAACAAAATGTTGTGGTTAAAAGAAAAAATAGAGTTCTAGAAGAATTTGCAAGAACAATGCTTTGTGAAAATAGTTTACCAAAATACTTTTGGGAGGAAGCCATAAATACTTCTTGCTTTGTTTTAAATAGAGTAAATTATGCATATGCTTGACAAAACTTCATATGAACTATTGAAATGTAGAAAGCCTAAAATCTCTTATTTTCGTGCTTTCAGTTGCAAGTACTTCATCCTAAATAACAATAAAACTAATTTAGGTAAATTTGACTCTAAGACCAATGAAAGGATATTCTTATGATATTCAACCTCTAGTAAAGCTTATAGAGTCTTTAACAAAAGAACTCTAGTGGTTGAAGAATCCGTACATATTACTTTTGATAAATCTAACCCAATTAGTAGCAGAATAGTATCTCTTGATGATGATGCGGATTTTATTCTAAGAGTAGATACATCTACTCCCATTGTTGACCATGAAGAAAGTCAACCTCAAACAAACCAAGTGGTAGAAACTCTTAATTTTAATCAACCTTCCATAAGTCATCAAGAAAATGAACTTCACAAAGATTGGAGGTATATGAATTATCATCCAATCGATCAACTGATTGGTGATCCTTCACAAGAGGTAAGAACTCGATCTTCAATGAGAAATATTTGTAATTGTGTAGCTTATTTATCCCAAGCAGAACCTAAGACTTTTGTAGAAGCCGAAAAGATGTTGATTGAATAAATACTATGCAAAAAGAGTTAAATCAATTTGAAAGAAATAAAGTGTGGACTTTAGTTCCTAAACCAAAGAATCATACCATCATAGGAACTAAATGGGCTTATAGAAACAAAATGGATGAAAATGGAATTGTAACTAGGCACAAGGCTAGACTTGTTGCTAAAGGTAACAATCAAGAAGAAGGAATAGACTTTGATGAGACCTATGCTTCTGTAGCTAGATTAGAAGCTATTCATATATTACTAGCCTTTGCATGCTTTAAAATTTTAAACTATTTCAAAGTGAAAAGTGCCTTTTTAAATGGCTTTATAGAAGAAAAGGTTTATGTTGAACAATCTCTTGGTTTTGAAGATCTTAACATTCCATACCATGTTTACACGTTTTCTAAAGCTCTCTCTGGGTTGAAGTAGGCTCTAAGAGCATGATATGAAAGGTTAAGTAAGTTTTTACTTGAAAATGGTTTTACAAGAGGAAAAATAGATACAACTCTTTTTACAAAATCTCATAAACATGACACACTCTTTGTCTAAATATATGTTAATGATATTATATTTAGTGCCTCTAATGAATCCATGTACCAAGATTTTGCTAAGTGTATGCAAGATGAATTTGAGATGAGTATGGTGGGAGAGCTTACCTACTTCCTTAGACTTCAAATCAAACAATTGAAAGGAGGCATCTTCATCAATTAATCCAAATACACTAAAGACCTGTTGAAGAGGTTTAGGATGGAGAACTTAAAATCTATTGGCACTCTTATGAGTATCTTTACAAAACTTGACTTGGATGAGGAAGGTAAGTGTGTATACACTAAAACTTATATAAGTATGATAGGGGCTTTACTTTATCTAACTGCAAGTGGACTCGGTATAATGTTTAGTGTATGCACTCCGATGAGCACTTTTACAAAACTTGACCTGAATGAGGAAGGTAAGTGTTAGATACTAAAACTTATAGAAGCATTATAGGGGCTTTACTTTATCTAACTGCAAGTAGACCTGATATAATGTTTAGTGTATGCATGTGTGCTAGATTCTAAGCTAATCCTAAGGAATACCATATAACTACTGTGAATTTTTTTTAAAGATATTTACAAGGTACTCAAAATCTAGGCTTATGATATTCTAGAAAATCAACTCTTGAGCTTGTTAGGTACTCGGATGCTGATTATGCGGGTTGTAAGTTAGATAGAAAAAATACTAGTGGAACATACCAATTTCTAGGTGCCATGTTAACTTTTTAATTTTAAAAGAAACAAAATTCAGTTGCACTATCAACCGCCGAAGCGGAATATGTAGTTGTTGGTAGTTGTTGTGCACAAGTTTTATGGATGAAATAACAACTAGAAGATTGTGGCAAGTATTTTCAAAATATTCTAATTCATTGTGACAAAACTAGTGCTATCAACTTGACAAAAAATCCAATTCAGCATTTTAGAACCAAACATATTGAAATAAAACATCACTTTTTAGAAGATCATGCTCAAAAGGGTGATATTAGACTAGAATTCATTCATTTCAAAGATCAAATTGTTGATATTCTTACTAAACCTTTAAATGAAGACAATTTGCAAAATAAGGCTATTAATGGGATTGAAAAAATATGATTGCGTGTGTTTTGATTGCATCTACATTCATCATATGCATAATTACTATTAAGTGAATGAGGATTAACAGTAAATTTAATGTTCCCTCACTTAAGAATAGCATAGAGCAATAAATTCTTGCAAAATTCTTTCAAAATTTTAGTTATAGGCATTTCACAATCGATTGTGAATAGTTGACAGTCGACTGTCCAAGGGATAAAGACTTTCATAGTCCATTGTCCATATGAACAGTCGACTGTCCCTCTTTTCCGATCCTTTGATTTAAAAATGACAGTCGACTTCGTGAGTATATATACCTGAACTTTGTCTTCAACCTTCAAAACCCCCAATTTCAAACCTTAGCCTCAACCTCCCTCATTCCTTTCTAAAATTTCTTCCAATTTTCATGAAATTAGGCCCAAATCCTACTAATTTCGTCCATAAAAACAATTTCTCTCCACGTTTAGAGCATTTATACAGTCTAAAAATGCCTAAAACGGTACCCTCTTCAACCTCTAAGAAAGGTGGCGATGGAGCAGGAGGCCAAAAACAACAGAAAGCTTCTCCTTAATGCTGTTGCAAAATCACGGTATGACAACCGTATTTCTAACAGAGAAATCATTATGGGTTGTTTGGTAGATTTTCTAAATTTAAAACAAAATGACATGGATATAGAGCATTATTTTACTGTTATTGGTTAGATATGCATAGTCACTATTTTTGAAATTGCATACCCAAGATTAATTAGACTATTTTATGCAAATCTTGAGAGAACCTCCTTTTTTGGGTTATCATTCAACACATTCGTTAAAGGTAAGACCATTTTAGTCAACGAAAAAGTATTGTTTGAAATTTTACAAATACCCAGGGGTAGTTAGGAGTGGGTAGACATATTTAATTGGGTTGAGGACTTTGATAAGGACGAAGCCCTTAGAATCCTTAGAGCTGACCCCACCTATACCTTCGGCACATCCTTTAAGGACTTAAATGCTCTAACCATAGTCAGTAGGGTCATTCATTTAATCATTGGCTATTGCATATCTCACAGGAAGGGGAGTCATACATATCTGAGCCAGTTAGATGTATACATCCTATGGAACTTGATAAATGGGATTCGTTATAACATCTAGTCTAATTATGGCTAAGATGATTGAGGGGACTAAGAAAAAGTTGGGTGGACTACCATTTGGGATGCTCATTACCAGAATACTAAAGTATTATGGAGTTTCCCTTTTTGGAGAAGAGAAGATGGAGTTGCCCACTACTGATATCTTCAACAAGTCAACTCTCACTAGGATGAAGTTGGTCCAGCTGGTGGATAATACTTGGGAGTGCACTACAAATGCTATCTATGATCCAGTTCAAAAAGTTTGGAGAAGAAAACATGATGGATCTGCTCTAGTTGATGAGGGTATAGCAGAGGACGATGAGCTAGAGGCTGAGACAGTTCAACAAATTATAATACATCAGTTTTAGCTGTTTTTCGAGATATGAAGGATGAGATGTCCTCCCTCTCACTCATGATGAATGCTCATTTTGACAGCATTGACGGTGAGCTTAAGAAGCTTAGAGAGCAAATCACCAAGATTCATCGACCCTCTGACACTCATTGATACCTTTCCTCTGCTCTTTATTTTAGAACTTTATCAAAAATTTGTGAGGAAATGTATTTTTCATTATTTATGCATTTTACTTTGTTACCATGACTGTCTAACATGCCTATTGACTCGACTTGGTTATTTACTAGGTTCATGGGAACTTTAGTTGTTACTTTTAGTTTAATGCATGTGTTTGGCCAACTAGATTTTCTTTTACAAATTGAATGGTTGTTATTGATTTTAGCTCATGTATCAGTTTTCTAATTTATCTCGGGAGATTCTCTAATATCTGTTTATAGCTAATCTTTTTCTTACAGGTTCATATTAGTATACTCTATCTATCTGTTGGGATGGATAAGCTTATTCTACTGTTTATAGTAGTTACTAGAGCTCACCACACATATTTTCAGAAAATCTGCATTTTCTTGAGCTTATTGTTTTGATTTTTTTTTTATTTTATAAAAAAAGATGCATTGTCTTAGTGTTAAATTCTATGTTCTCTTTGACTATCATTAAGTATATATTTGTCTTGGCTTGTCTCTTAGTCCCTTTTGTCTTGATGACAAAAAGGAGGAAAAACGTAGAGAAAGCAGAGAAAAGAAAATAGAGAACGGAAGAGAAAATAGAGAAAAAAAACAAGACAATAAGGATTGTCTGTATGCATAGATTAAGGGGGAGCTTTGCTTCATTTTTACTTAGAACTTGTTAGAATTATTGAGAAGTTTATATATATGCTTGGTTGGATATTTTTTTTAATGTTTTTACAGGTTGGTTTTATCCTAAAAACAGAGCAGACTCTGTCCGTTTTTATGTAAAACCCAACACTTAGTCTTTAAAACAGTTTTTCTCATTTTAGTTTTGTCATCATAAAAAAGAGGTAGATTATTGTTATTTGATTTTAATTATGAAAAAAGAGTGCTTTAACTATACTAACAGTTTTATCTAATCATTTTTTCATTAAGCTTAAGCATCCAACTCAAGAACAAGACATAATTCAAGTATAGAGAAGAAGAGATTGCACTTGAGAGACATTCGAAAGAAGATCAAAGACCAAGTTTAGATTCTAAGATAGTTTACCTTTACGTGTAAATCTCTCTTTTAGTTTCTTAGCTTAATCTTGGCTCAAAAACTCTTTTGAAAAATATTTTTGGTTAATCGAAAACTCATTTCTGTTAAAAACTAATTTAAATATCTAAGTTTTCTAAAACTGACAGTCAACTGTACATTCTCGACAGTCGAATGTCCAAGTCTCTGTAACTGAACATTTTAAGAATTAAAATGGACAATCGACTGTGGCCAATTGACAGTCGATTGTGAAAGAAGCAGAGAGTTTCACAATCGACTGCCCATTTAGATAGTCGACTGTCCAAATCTCTGTAACTGACCATTTTGAAAATAGACAGTTGATTGTGGTTCAATGGACAGTCGACTATGAAAGAGACAGATAGTTTTATAATTGACTACCCATTTAGACAGTCGATTGTCCAAATTATTTCAAACCAAGAATTTCAAATTCAAGAGAGGACAGTCGACTGTCCATTTTACACAATCAACTGTCATGTCGAGAAAAATGGATAGTTTTCAAAATCTGGACACGAAATTTGAGCATTTAATGCTCCAAACCAACCCAGATTGTGTCTAATGGTCTTATAAAGCCAAGGCTATAAAAACTCCTCATCAATGAGCATTTAAATAAGAAACAAGAACACTCAATTTCCAAAATAGCTCATTAATACTCTTGAAAGCTTTGAAAATTTCTTTTGAGCCATTTATCAAGCTTTGTTCTTAAAAGAGATATCATCTTCATCTTGTAAAGCATTTATTACTATCTCTTTTCTTTTCCTTTACATTCAATATCAATCATTGTAAAGAGAAAGAGTTGGTATAACTCTTAGAGCGTTTAGGCATTAAACATTTCCTTGTAACTTCTTTGTGGAAGAGAGTACTTGTAAAGTTTGGGCAATACCTGTGAAGTTTCTCGACTATCATTACTGGATTACTTCAATAAGGTTCCTTGAAGAGAGTGGACATAGGGTCGGAGTTATTCCGATATTGTCGAACCACTATAAACGAAGTTTGCATATTCTCTTCCTCTACTCCTTTAATTTCAAGCAATTTATTTATTGTATGCTTTACTTGATTAAATTATTAAAAGTTGTTTGTTAATTGCAAAAAGTTTTTAAAACTCAATTCATCCCCCTCTTAGGTTTGTAACTTGTTCTACAATGCATGAGAAAGAAAATAGGCAAGTATTTATAAGGAGATGTACCTATTCCCAATTGCTATTTTACCGATGTGGGATTTCCTTCACAGTATAATTCTCTTAAAGTCTCAATCTTCTAAGCAACACTCTCATCTCCTAAGAAAAGATTACAGGGAATCAATGGAAAAGTCTTGCAAGAACGACAACATAGAACAATGATATCTTCAAAGAACAGAGCAAATTCAATGATATAAAACTTCATATCTCAAGTGAATATAATTCTAAAAAAACTATAAGGATTCCTATCTACTCAAAGTTTTTGGTTACTTTTTCCTCTTTTATTTTTTCTTGCAACAAGTTTTCTCTTGTTTCTTTTTAGTCTAGCAATAATATATCATTAAAAAATGGCTTGCTACTTCATAAAGTAGTATCCATTCACACAAATTGCAAGAGAGAAGTAAACCTGGTGGATTTTGATAAATTAGAGTTTGAATTTTTTGTATCAAGATTAAGGTTCTTTGCCAATGTTTCAAATATGGTTGTAGCAAGTCTAGCAAGATGCCTTCTATATTCTTCTATCAAAACTCTAGCAACAAAAGAATAGAGAGATTAAATAATTAATTAAATAAAAGGTGACAAACTCAAAAGGAACAAAGAGTCCTAAAAGTATTCAAAATGTGAAGACATATTTATTCACCAAAAAAAGTTTTACTTGTAGAAATGTTTACAATCCAACATCGATTAAGGAAATAAATAGAGCCAAGAGAACTCCTTATAAAATCAGTTAAAGCATGTAAATAATTTTTTTGGATCTTGGATTCTCACATCGATTGAAATGTGGTAGTATTGACCCGTATTTGATTTTAATAATGACAAAACACTACTTAAATTGCACTAATAATTTTATCTAAATGTTTAAGTGGCAAAAACATTCAATACAGAAACAAGATGCAAGAATACAACACGTTCAAATACTAAAAGAAGACAGAAGATCTAGAATAGGCTATAAGGTAATTGAATCATATTGTAAATCTCGAATTTCAGTTACCTAGCTTAAACTATGGCTCATTTTGCAAAAAAGTTTGACAAAAATAATACGAGAAATGTTTTTAAGTCAAAAACTGTTTTAAAAATATAAAAACTGGGTTTTTGGACAACCCAATCTACCAGGTCTTTGCACCAGTCGACTGATAAAAGAGACAGTAAGTTCTCAATCGACTAATAATAGGACCCAATTAACTGATAACTTGACCCAGTCGACTGGTCCTATGACCTAGTCGATTGATACTCGTCCTGAACCTAAAAGTGAACTTTTTTCACTTGATCCAGTCCACTGGTACAAGGACTCAATCGACTGGTAATTCAAAAATATGACCGTTTGAGATGCAGGACTTGAGTATTTAATGCTCCAAACCTACCAAATCAGTGTCTAACGACCATATAAGACCAATGCTATTAAAATCCCCATCAATGATAGCATTTAAAAAACAAGAAAGAACACTCAATTTGATTTATAGCTCATTAATACACTCAAAAGCCTTGAAAAATTTATTGTAAGCCATTCTTTAAGCTTGTTCTTGAAAAAGAGATAATCTTTATCTTGTAAAGAATTCATTGCTATCTCTCTCCCTTTTTTTTTTTTACATTTAATACCATTCATTGTAAAGAGAAAGAGTTGGTGTAACTCTTAGAATGTTTAGGATTAAACACTTCTTTGTAACTTCCTTGTAGAAGAGGGTACTTGTAAAGTTTGTGCAACACCCGTGAAATTGCTCGACTACATTTAGTGGATTACTTCAAAGAGGTTCCTTGAAGAGAGTGGACGTAGGATCGGAGAGATTTCGATATTGTTGAACCACTATAAACGGAGTTTGCATATTCTCTTCCTTACTCCTTTAATTTCAAACAGCTTATTTGCTGTGTGTCTTACTTGATTAAATTGCTAAAAACTTGTGTGTTAATTAGTAAAAAGTTTTTAAAACCCAGTTCACCCCCTCTTGGGTTTGTACCTCGGTTTACAATTGGTATCAGAGCCCCGTACTCAATTTCAGACTTAAAATCCTTGAGTTGATCCAATGGCTTCAAATAGCTATACTGAAGGTCATTCCTATACTACAACTCCTTTGTTCAATGGCTCAAACTATAATTACTGGAAAAATATAATGAAAATCTTTGTCGAATGACAAGATCATAATTAATGGAGAGTCACTGAAGAATGACTTAGAATTCTTACAAAAGAAATAATTATTTGAGAAATCAATCATATAATGCCTAAACTCAAAACGGAGTTTAATGAAGAGGATTGTAGAATGATGTCTCTAAATAGTAAAGCCACTAGTATGTTACATTGTGCTTTAGATATCTTTGAGTACAATAAAATTTCTACATGTGTTTCGACTAAGGAGATTTGGGATAAACTACAAGTAACATATGGGAGAACTAGCAAAGTTAAAAAATAAAAAAAAATATATGCTAATGTCCGAGTATGAATCGTTCAAAATATCTTATAACGAAACAATTTCTCAAATGCACTCATGTTTTACCATTAATGTTAATGGTTTAAAGCTTCTTGGTAGGAACATTGAAGAGTTTGAACTAATAAGGAAGATATTAAGATCTTTGCCATCTACTTGGAAAGCAAAGAAGACAGTCATAACGGAGGCCAAAGATCTCGATAAACTTGATGTTGAAACACTTTTTGGATCACTATTGACATACGAGATGGAAGAAATGAATCTCAGTGCC
Organism: Bretschneidera sinensis; assembly: GCA_023935145.1. NCBI lineage: Eukaryota > Viridiplantae > Streptophyta > Magnoliopsida > Brassicales > Akaniaceae > Bretschneidera > Bretschneidera sinensis. The sequence continues at coordinate 28,528,824 of CM043699.1, forward strand.
AATAATGATGAGAAAAAGAAGAAATTGAATGCTTTCAAAGTCTCTATAAGCATCAAAAAGGAAGAAAAGGAAGAAGAAAATGAGAGCAGTGAAGAAGATGTTGAAATGCCCTTAACTACCATAAGGTTTCATAAGTTCTTGAAAAAAACCAAGAAACTTTACACAAAAGATTCCACTCCAAAAAGGGAACCTATTGTGTGTTTTGGTTGCAAGAAGCCCATTCACATTAAGGTCGATTGTCCAACAACAAACAAACCATATAAGAGCTTCAAAAAGAAAGCCATGATTGCAACCACTTAGAGTGATTATGAAGAAAAAGAATCTTCGGACAATGATGATGGATATGAGGAAATTACCAATATTTTCTTGATGGCAATCGATGATGAAAATGAGGTACCAAATTCTTTCCATTCTAATAATAATAATAATATTGTTAGTAGTAGTAAAGAATTAATTGAGGTGATTAATGAAAGGCATGAAGAATTGAAAAAATTTAATTATAGAAATATTACTCTCAAGAAAGAAGTCTCATCTCTTTCAAAAGAAATGGAAGGTCTAAAGGAAGAAAAAGAAAAACTATTTTCCATACTTTATAACTCATCACAAGATTTAAAAAAAAAATAAATATGAGGTGCACTATATCTAGGCTTATGCTTGGAAAAGAAAAACTAGATGAAGTGTTGTTTTGCCAAAGATTGAGTGGAGAAAAATCTGGCTTAGGTTATTCTCCATTAGGCAAACAAAAATCAAAAGAAACTTTGTTCATGAAAGCAATATGTGTGGATGAACCCTCCACCTCTAAGGCCATTAGCAAGATTAAGAATTCTCCTTCAAAGTATTCTTGTAAGCGTAATAATGTAAATTTAAATTCAAATGGTAAGTATTTTAATGCATATGCTAGAGATAGAAATCCAAGATATGCAAATGCTAAGAATAATCATTCACGGCATGCACATGCTAAAAATGCATATCCTAGAAATTACCATTATGCATATTATAGAGATAACATGTATGTTCATAACTCTCATGCTAGAAACATGTATCATAGGAATGCTTATCCAAGGAACTATAGGCATACATATTCAAGACATCCTAGAAACTTCAACAACTATCATCCTATGATCATGCATCATCAACATATCTACAATTATAGAGCACCTTTAAATGTTAAGAAAGTATGGGTCTCTAAAGGAGTCGTATTTTCTATGACTAACCCCAAAGGACCCAATAAATTTTGGGTACCAAAAAGTGCAATTGTATATCCATGTGTAATGTAGATATGTTTCCACACCAAAGAAAAAGGTAACTATTGGTACCTTGATAGTGGATGCTCAAAGCATATGATCGGTGATCAAAGCATGTTCAAAGAACTAACTCTAAGGGATAGCAAACACGTCACCATTGTAGACAACATAAAGATAAAGATTATCGGGCATGGCAAAGTAGATAATGATTCCTTAACCATTGACCATGTTTTATATATGCAAGGCCTTAAGCCAAATTTACTTAGTATTAGTCAACTATGTGACAAAGGTAACAAAGTCATATTTGAATCCTCTCATTGTCTAGTAATAGACATCAAAATTAACAAGATCCAGTTTGTTGGCGATAGACATGACAATGTCTATCTAGTTGATTAAAAATCTTTGCATTCGAAAAATAAAAAAATATTTTCTCGCTTTTAGTGAAAACCCATAGCTATGGTATAGAAGACTTGGCCACGTGAACACGAATTTGTTTAAAATTCTTTCAAGAAAAGATGTAATTATTGGATTTCCCAAAATAAAATTTGAAAAAGACAAGGTTTTTTATGCTTGTCAAATGGGAAAATAATCTAGAATTTCTTTTAAATAAAAAAAATGTAATCTTAACCTCTAGACCATTGAAACTTTTACATATGGACTTGTTTGGTCCAATAAGCACCACTAGTCTAGGTGGCCATCGATATACTTTTGTTATTGTTGATGATTATTTAAGGTATACCTTTGTTATTTTTATTGCTTACAAGGATGAAGCCTATAAAAGATTTGTGAACTTTTGCAAGAAGGTTCAAAATGAACAAGGAATTTCTATTTCAAGTATTAGAAGTGATCATGGAAAAGAATTTGAAAACCAAAGTTCTTCAAAATTTTGTGATGAAAACGGAATTGATCAAAAAATTTCAGCACCTAAAACTTCTCAACAAAATGGAGTTGTTGAGAGTAAAAATAGAGTTCTAGAAGAATTTGCTAGAACCATGCTTTGTGAAAATAGTTTACCAAAATACTATTGGCGAAAGCTATAAATACTTCATGCTATATTTTAAATAGAGTATTAATTAGTCCTACACTTGATAAAACTCCATATGAATTATAGAAAAGTAGAAAACCTAATATCTCTTATTATCATGTTTTTGGTTGTAAGTGTTTTATCCTAAATAACAGTAAAACTAATTTAGGTAAATTTGACTCAAAGAACGATGAAAGGATATTCAATCTATAGTAAAGCTTATAAAGTCTTTAACAAAAGAACTCTAGTGGTTGAAGAATCTGTACATGTTACATTTGATGAGTCTAACCCAATTAGTAGTATAATAGCATCTCTTAATGATGATGTAGATTTTATTCCAAGAATGAATACATTTACTCCCATTGTTGATCCGAAGAAGAGTCAACCTCAAACAAATCAAGAGATAGATGCTCTCAATCTTGATCAACCATCTACAAGTCAACAAGAGGATGGTCTTCCCAAGATTGGAGGTATGTGAATTATCACCCAATCGATCAAGTGATTGGTGATCCTTCACAAGGGGTAAGAACTTGATCCTCTATAAGAAATATTTTTCAATTGTGTAGCTTATTTATCTCAAGTAGAACCTAAGACTTTTGTAGAAGTCGAAAAAGATGTTGATTGGATAAATGCTATGCAAGAAGAATTAAATCAATTTGAAAGGAATAAAGTATGGACTCTAGTTCCTAGACCAAAGAATCATACAATCATAGGAACTAAATGGGTATATAGAAATAAAATGGATGAAAATGGAATAGTAACTAGGAACAAGGCTAGACTATTTGCTAAGGGTTATGCTCCTTTAGCTAGATTAGAAAGAATAAACTTTGATGAGACTTATGCTCTTATAGCTAGATTAGAAGTCATTCGTATGTTAGTAGCCTTTGCATGCTTTAATAAGTTTAAGCTATTTCAAATGGATGTGAAAAATGCATTTTTAAATGGTTTTATAGAAGAAGAGGTTTACGTTGAACAACCTATTGGTTTTGAAAATTCTAGTCTTCCAAACCATGTTTATAAGCTTTCTAAAGCTCTTTATGGGTTGAAGCAAGATCTAAGAGCATGGTATAAAAGGCTAAGTAAGTTTTTGCTTGGAAATGGTTTTACAAGAGGAAAAATAAATACAACCATCTTTACAAAAACTCACAAAAATGACACACTATTAGTCCAAATATATGTTGATGATATTATATTTGGTGCCTCTAATGAATCCATGTGTCAAGATTTTGCCAAGTGTATGCAAAGTGAATTTGAAATGAGCATGATGGGAGAGCTTAACTACTTCCTTGGACTCCAAATCAAACTATTGAAAGGAGGTTTACTATATCTAACTGCAAGTAGACCCAATATAGTGTTCAATGAATGCATGTGAGCTAGATTTCAAGCTAATCTTAAGGAATCACATATAATTGTCATAAAAAGAATCCTAAGATATTTGCAAGGCACTCAAAATCTAGGTTTATGGTATTCTAAAAAATCAACTTTTGAGCTTGTTAGGTACTCGGATGCTGATTTTGCGGGTTGTAGGCTAGATAGAAAAAGCACTAGTGGAACATACCAATTTCTAGGTGCAATGTTAACCTCTTGGTTTTATAAGAAACGGAATTCAGTTGCACTATCAACCACAGAAGCAGAATATGTAGCCGCTGGAAGTTGTTGTGCACAAGTTATGTGGATGAAACAACAGTTAGAAGATTGTTGACCCTCACCTCTATTTTAATGATGACAAAACACAACTCTTTTTATACTAACGATGCTATCTAAGTGTATTAAGCAATAAGAGTATTCAACCAAGAATCAAAGTGTAAGAACTCAACCTGAATCAAACATCAAGTGAAGACAGAAGAACTAGAATAGGTCTATGGTATTAAAACAAGTTGTAGTCTCACTTGTTCAGGTATTTAGCTTGTCTAATGGCTCTTTTTGAAAAAAAGCATTTTAACATAATCTTTTTAAACAAATGTTTTTAAAGTTAAAATCTATTCAAACACATGAAAACTGGGTTGTTAAAGCAACCCAGTCAACTGGATACTTATACCAGTCTTCTGGTATAAAGGTCAGTATGTTCCCAGTCGACTGGATGCTTCATACCAGTCGACTGGTGTTTTGGACAGAAGTTTCCCAGTCGACTGGTAAGAACAACCCAGTAGACTGGTACTTTGGATAGAAATTTCTCAGTCGACTGGTAAGTCATACCCAGTCAACTGGTACCTTCAATAGCCTTAAAAATGAGATTTTTAAATTGGACCCAGTCGACTAGTAATTCGAAAAATATGACCGTTATGGCGCCAGAGCTGTACATTTGATGTACAAAAGCGTACCAAATCAATTCAGAACGGATATATTACATCAAGGCTATTTAAACCCACATTACTGAGTATTTAGATAGAGAGCTTTACACATTAAAACAAGTTTTTACTCATTGATACTCAAAAAGCTTTGAAAAATTGATTGCTGAGTCATTCTTCAAGCTTTGCGTAGAAAGAGAGATATTATTCAGTTGCATAAGCTTCCATTGTTGTCTCTCTACTATTTTTTTTACAGTATTTATTGTAAACGGATTTGCCTCCGAAAGGAAGGGATTTGCTTTCAAAAGGAAGGGGTTTTTGCTTCCGAGAGGAAGGGGTTTGCTTCCAAGAGGAAGAGATTGTAAGGTTTGCGCAACACCTGCGAAGTTGCACGACTAAGTTTTTTAGTGGAGTACTTCAAGGAGTTTCCTTGAAGAGAGTGGACGTAGGGTCGAAACGATTTTGATATTACCGAACCACTATAAACTGAGTTTGCATCCTCTATTCCTTAATCTCTTTATTTACAGCACATTACTTGTTATATGCTTGTTGTGTTATATGTTTTATAAACTTGTGTTTAAATTTGCAAAAGTTTTAAAACCCAATTCACCCCCCCCCTCTTAGGTTGAAACCTCAATCTACAATTGGTATCAGAGCCTCGTTCTCAATTTTAGGCTTAATATCCTTGAGTTGATCCGATTGCAGCAAATAGCTATTATGAGGGACACTCATATACTAGACCTCTCTCATTCAATGGCTCCAGTTATAACTACTGGAAAAACAGGATGAAAATCTTTGTCGAAGGACAAGATTATAATCTGTGGAGAGTCATTGAAGAGGGACCTAGAATTCCATCAAAGGAAATCGCTATTGGAGATACCAATCATACAATGCCTAAACTCAAAATTGAGTACAATGAGGAGGATTGTAGAATGATGTCTTTCAATAGTAGAGCAACAAGTATTTTACATTGTGCTTTAGATATATCTGAATACAATAAAATCTCTGCATGTGTTTCAGCTAAGGAAATATGTGATAAATTGCAAGTGACATATGAAGGAACTAGTGAGGTTAAAAAATCAAAAATCTATATGCTAGTGTCTGAATATGAATCTTTTAGAATGTCTCCTAACGAAACAATTTCTCAAATGCGCTCACGTTTCATAACTATTGTTAATGGTCTAAAGCTTCTTGGTTGGAACATTGAGGAATTTGAATTAACAAGAAAAATCTTAAGGTCTTTACCATCCACATGGAAAGCAAAGAAGACTGCTATCACGGAAGCCAAAGATCTTGACAAACTTAATGTTGAGACACTTCTTGGGTCATTGTTAACATATAAAATGGAGGAAATGAATCCCATTGTCAATGATGATGAGAAGAAGAAAAAGGTGATAGCTCTCAAAGCCTCTACATACAACAGAGAAGAGGAATTGGAAGAAGAGACAATGATAAGCGAAGAAGATGGCGATATGGCTTTAATCACCAAGCGGTTTCATAAATTCTTGAAGAAAAGTAAGAAACCTTACACAAAGGATTCTACCTCAAAAAGGGAACCACTTGTGTGCTATGGATGCAAGAAGCCCGGTGACATCAAGGTTGATTTTATGGTGATAAGTGCTTAAATAGTCATGTTTAAGCCCCTTAATTTACACTTGTTAGGCTCTTTGTTTATCTATTTTAGTAGATTCTACTTCATTTTCGTGTTTTATGTGTTTTTCACAGGACTTTGACAAAAAGATGATAATTTGGAGCTTTTAGGAGTAAAAAGTTAAGTTCTGCCATCAAGCAAGGTGCACTTGAGCGTACTTCCCTTGTGATCGAGCGCATAGGCACACGAGCACACTTGAAGAAGGCTCAAGCGCACACTTGCCCTTGAGCGCACACTTGCCCTTGAGCGCAAACACTCCAGAGGTGGCAGAGCCAGATATGGAAAGAAATCTCCGGATCTCAAATAGGAAATTAGGGTTTCGGGACACCCTGAGAACCCTATATATATCTCTGTAAAACATATAAACCAGACCTTTGGTTTTACACTTGAAGTAGCAAGCTTAGGAGAGGAATTGACGACTCGTCTCCTGAGTCTTCTTCGGGTTTTATTTTTCTGTTTTTATTTCATTATGGTTAGAATGTTTAGTTTAACTAGCATGTGTAACTAAACTCTTATAGGGCTCGATTGAAGCCCTAGTTATGCTTTTCCACATGTTTATTCATTGATTACCTTTGCTATAGCCTTGTTAGAAAGTTTAACTTGATTAATACTTGTTTGTATTTAAATTCCTCATATGTGTGTGTCTGATCAACATATGCATGTGGTATGGATTCATTAGTTGAATCAATTTGGATGAACGAGTCCTGGGTTCAACATTAATAACAAGAGATATCCACACCAGATTCTGGGGTTAATCAACACGAGAAACTGGGAGCGGACCAAGCTCTAGGTCCCATGTGGTTGCCGATCTCGACAGCCCTTATGCTCTCTTAAGGAACAACTCAGTATACACCCATGCTGAATCCCTTAAGAGAGAAAAGAGTTAGAGTATACACCATGCCTAACTCGTTGCATAGGGAGATCAATAGCCTGAGGTGTGGACCAAGCCCTTAGGTTGCCAACCATTAAATATTCATGATAAGGCTAGAGCATTGGCACCTTACTTAGTGGGAGAGTATAATTAGTGGTGGATATCGTAGTCCTATGTTCTCATTATTATTCACTCACACTCAACAGTATTTCTCTTTTTACTTTGAAAGAAACTAATTCTAAATTGAAATTGACCAATCCCTGTGGAAATGATCTCGCACTTGCACACTATGCTACCATTGACCTTGTGCACTTGCAAGTAAAACTAGTACGATTGTTTGCATATTTATTTAGGTAGATAATCGTCACAACAAGTTTTTGGCACCGTTGCCGGGGATTGCGCTTAAATTTCTTTTTAGAATTACTTTTTCATTTAGTTTAATCATTATTTCCTTTTCATTATATTTCTAGTTTTGTCAAAAAAAATCTCAAAAATTTTAAGTTTATACTTTCATCTTATTTTTATTTTACAACCCTAATCGAATTCTTTCTATTTTCTGTTTCAGGAACTCCAGGTGAGCTTTCTGTGCCACTTGCGATCGAGCACATTTGAGGCAAAAGCTACCCGAGCAACAGTGCTGAACTGCTGCACTGAAACTGATTTTACTAATTCATGCAAGGGCTTTATTTCAGGCATCTAACTTTCTTTCCCCTCGATATAGAGCTTGAGCGGTCCATTAGACAAAGGCTTAAAGACAACTCTAAAGAGGTAGAAGAAGGATTTGAGGAAGAAACATCAATGGTAGATCAGCTAGAAAACCAGCAACTACCTGAGCGAAGATCGATGAAGTAATCCTTCATCCCAAGGAACATCGACCAGCCATCGTGTATTGCATATCAACTTGAGGCGGAAGAAAATTATTACATATCTCCGTAGATTCTCAGTGCACTTACTCACTTTAGGGGTACACCTAATGAGGATCCACATTTGCACCTTCAAGAGTTATTTGATCTTTACAAATTCCAGTATATCTAGGGCCTAGACCAAGAAGGAATCAGGTTAATTCTTTTCCCTTTTTCCTTAAAAGATAATGCTAAATTGTGGTACAATTCATTGCTTGCAATTTCTATCCACACTTGGGATGAGTTGGCCAACAAGTTTCTAAGAAAGTTCTTCCTAGCACAAAAGACAAGGCAGATGAGGAAGAAGATTCAATCTTTCCAACAGAGAGATGGAGACCTTTTTTTTGAAGCATGGGGACACTTTAATGAGCTGCTTCTCAAATGTCCACATCACAACCTACCTCAAGATGAGCTGGTACTAGCCTTTTATAAAGGACTAAATGACATGAATAAAATTATTGCTGATTCAGGTTGTTGAGGTGTGCTGATGGAGAAGAGTAGTGATAAAGCCATGGAGCTGTTTGAGGCATTGAGTGAACATACCCAACAATTCTCATCCAGAAGGAGACAAGGAGTAAAGGGAAAGGGCATGTATAAAGTTAACTTAATTGATGGAATTCCAATTCAGATAGCTGTTATGGAAAGGAAGCTAGATATACTTGTAAAAGCCATGACTGTTCAGAACACCTTCCCAAGTCCACAAGCCACACAATGCCAGGTATGTGCTTTATGTTCTAAATCTGATCACACTACTGAGACTTGCCATTTAAATTCATCTACAGATCCTGAGCAAGTGAACTATATGGGACCAAACAGTGCATATGCCAATACCTACAATCCTGGATGGCGAAACTACCCCAACCTCCCATGGAGCAATAATCAAAATGCCCTGAACCTTCAAGGGCCACAAAGGAACTTCCACCAAGCAGCCCAACTAGTTCAAGAGTCAAAGAAGAGTGACCTAGAGAGTATGGTAAGGTAACTGATAACGTCACAAGAATAGTTTATGACAGATGGAAGGCAAATTCAAACTGAGCAAAGACAAACAATTGCAAAGCATGAGCAAACCATCCAAAGATTGGAAGCACAAATGAGCCAAATGGCTAAGGAGCTAAGTGGACGAAGGCAAGGAGAATTTCCAACCCAAACAATGCCTAATCCTGGAGGACATCAGCAACTGAAGGCCATTACAACTCTCAGAAATGGTAAGATTATAAGAGTTAATGAGCCAGCACAAGCATCTCCAGCTAAGCCATCCACATCCAAGGTAAGTGAAATGGAGAAGTGGAATGCACCTCCCTTCCCTCAAAGGTTAGTAAAGCCAAAGAAAGATAAATTGCTTAATATTTTTGAAACTTTGAGAAACGTAAAAATTAATATTCCCTTATTAGATGCAATTAAACAAATTCTTGCTTATGCTAAATTTTTAAAAGATTGTTACACTAATAAAAGAAAGTTTCAAGAGCATAAAACAGTGGCTCTAACTGAAGAGGTAAGTGCGGTATTATTAAGAAACCTACCACCAAAGCTACAAGATCCGAGTAGTTTTACCATTCCTTGCAGGATAGGTGACCAAGTTTTTGAGTGTGCACTATTGGATTTAGGAGCAAGTGTCAATTTGCTACCATACATAGTAGTTGAAAAGCTAGGTTTGGGGGACCTTCAACCAACCTCCATCACTTTGCAATTGGCAGATAGAAGCATCAAAAGACTGAGATGTATACTTGAGGATGTCTTGGTAAATGTAGGTGAGTTTATTTTTCCTGCTGACTTCATTGTGTTAGATATGGAAGAATGCCCTATGCCATTACCTTTGCCCATCATCTTAGGAAGACTCTTTATGGGAACTACTGATACAACAATTAATGTGAAAAAAGGTATTGTAAGTATGATGGTGAATAGTGAGATGATAGAATTTAAGATATTTGATGCGTTGAAATTACCCCAAGACGATAATGATGATGAATGTTTTAATGAATGTATGATGCAAAGTGTTGTCGAGCAAGTTTTTCAGGTTCATCACACTGATCTATTGAAGGCCACCCTCACCCACAGCTTCACAAGTTTGGATGTGGTTCCTAAGCCAGAATCTGAAGATATTACAATGACATCATTGAAGCTGTGCACCTCCTTGAAGCCTCTCCAAAGCATCCAAGTAAGTTCACTCCTCCGTTTGAAACTTTTGAGCATACTAATACTACTTTTCTCTCATCTATTGTCCAGGCACCAAACTTGGAATTGCCGTAGTTGCCTGCAAGAAATCAGACATTCACGGTACATGGACACAAAGTCACACCACACTAAAAAATTACAGTGCAACCAAGAGATAAAGATTTAGCGCCCCAGACTGTCTAGTATGTAGCAGCAACAAGAGCACCTAAGCCACATGCAATGGATTTTAAGTACTCCCTGCCAAAAGACTAAACGTTGAAGCTGCTATAGAGAGCACTTGAGCCATTCAGACTTTGAAAAAAGTGTAGCTCAAACACCTTTATTGAGGTCAGTGGCATTGAGGCCCCTGAGTACGCACTTTCTACCACAAGTTCAATCGAGCGCACTTCACAGTGCGATCGAACACACTTCATAGTGCGATCGAGCGCACATTGGACAGCAACTTGCCATGATGCCTAGACTGTCAACCTTCACCTCCTACACCCGGTACCTCATCGACTACACAACCTGGAGACCAGCAGTGAGAGGATACCCCGTCTGGCTGAAGACGTAAAACTTAGCGCTCATGGGAGGCACCCCAAAGCATATCCTTTTCATTATCATATTTTTCTTTTAGTTATGTTTATATTTACATATTTATTATCTATATTTCATGTTTTCAAGCACAACATTTATTTTTCCTTGTTAGGAACTTAGTGCGTGCATCCAGTTCAAGTTTGGGGGCTTGTACGAGCAATACAAGCAACCTAGTTCTCCATCTCTCAGGTCAAATCTTTCCATGCCACACACACATTGGGGATAATATGTATATTAAGTTTGGGGGTAGTGGGAGACACATGCACACACTTGAAAAACATGCACACACTAGGTTCCAATTTTTTTTTATTTTAGAAAAGATAAATGCAAGTTCATTTTGTGATAAAATTTTGGTTTATTTAAAAATATGATAAACTTCATTAGTAAGCTTAAAATCTAGAACATATAGTCTTTTAAATAGGAATTTTAAAAGTTTAGTTACCTACCTCAAGGCACTTAAGAATTCACGAGTTTGATCCCGATCTAAACACGAGCACAATAGCACGCATTTGTGTGGGGTATGACATATAATTCTTATGTATATGTTTCCATGACCTAACTGTAATCGGATAACTTGTTAAAAGAACACTTTGGCATAAGAAAAAATAAAGAAAAAAAGATGATAAAAAAAATGTGTCCATCATGCAAAAAGTAAATAAAAAGCTTCTAATGATCATTAAAAACTTTCCACTGAGTAACTGTGCCTCTTGCCTTAGTAAGCAGTGAGTGTTCATGTCAAAAGGTGGGAAGTAAGCCTTTAATGATCATAATAAAAATTTTCACTGAGTAACTGGGCCTCTTGCCTCAGTAAGCATTGAGTGTTCAAGTCAAAAGGTGGGAATTTCACTTGAGAGCATTAAAACCTGTTAGTTCCGTAGCCTTTTTGACTCAAGTTAGTAAGTCCTTAGGGGTGTCTTTACACCTAATGCCCTAAAACCGTATGGTTTGGGAGTCATTGGCTAAACACTCGTTACAAGGGTCAATTAGAAAGCTTAATGGAACTGAACATGGCAAAAATCGCATGATAAAAGAAAAAGAAAAGAAGCAAGCATTATGCCATTTTTGTTCTTTTTGCTAAAAAATTCGATGAAGGGTTTGGCACCGAAACACTATACATCAAAATTATTTGGAAGCACCATCTTATATGTGCTAACTCATTACACACAAATCAAACTTGCGATGACTTAAACCACCATTAGGTAAGTAACTTGAGCTTTTAACATCCTTATTCAATAAAAAAATGTGTTTTTATTATAAGCTTACTCATGAACGGTTATCATGGTTTTATGCTCAACCCAAATTTTTGAATATTATGAAAATGACTTTATCTTTAATTTCGTTTTAACATAGTCTTTTGTTTTGTATTGCTAAGGGACTAGCAATATGTAAGTTTAGGGGTGTGATAAGTGCTTAAATATTCATGTTTAAGCCCATTAATTTACGCTTGTTAAGCTCTTTGTTTATCTATTTTAGTAGATTCTACTTCATTTTCGTGTTTTATGTGTTTTTCACAGGACTTTGAAAAAAAGATGATAATTTGGAGCTTTTAGGAGTAAAAAGTCAAGTTCTACCATCAAGCAAGGTGTGCTCAAGCGCACCTCCCTTGTGATCGAGCGCATAGGCACACGAGCACACTTGAAGAAGGCTCGAGCGCAAACACTCTAGAGGCGGCAAAGCCAGATATGGAAAGAAGTCTCCGGATCTCAAATAGGAAATTAGGGTTTCGGGACACCCTGAGAACCTTATATATAGCCCTGTAAAACACATAAACCAGACCTTTGGTTTTAGACTTGAAGTAGCAAGCTTAGGAGAGGAATTGATGACTCGTCTCCCGAGTCTTTTTCGGGTTTTATTTTTTTGTTTTTATTTCATTATGGTTAGAATGTTTAGTTTAACTAGCATGTGTAACTAAACTCTTATAGGGCTCGATTGAAGCCCTAGTTATGCTTTTCCACATGTTTATTCATTGATTACCTTTGCTATAGCCTTGTTAGAATGTTTAACTTGATTAATACCTGTTTGTATTTAAATTTATCATATGTGTGTGTCTGATCAACATATGCATGTGGTATGAATTCGTTAGTTGAATCAATTTGGATAACTGAGTCCTGGGTTCAACATTAGTAACAAGGGATATCCATATCAGATTCTTGGGTTAATCAACATGGGAAACTGGGAGCGAACTAAGCCCTAGGTCCTGTGTGGTTGCCGATCTCCACAGCCCTTATGCTCTCTTAAGGAACAACTCAGTATACATCCATGCTGAATCCCTTAAGAGAGAAAAAAGTTAGAGTATACACCATGCCTAACTCGTTGCATAGGGAGATCAATAGCCTAAGGTGTGGACCAAGCCCTTAGGTTGGCAACCATTAAATATTCATGATAAGGCAAAAGCATTGACACCTTACTTAGTGAGAAAGTATAATTAGTGGTGGATATCGTAGTCCTATGTTCTCATTATTATTCACTCACACTCAACAGTATTTCTCTTTTTACTTTGAAAGAAACTAATTCTAAATTGAAATTGACCAATCCCTGTGGAAATGATCTCGCACTTGCACACTATGCTACCATTGACCTTGTGCACTTGCAAGTAAAACTAGTACGATTTTTTGCATATTTATTTAGGTAGATAATCATCACAACATATGGCTACAAACAAACCATATAAGAGCTTCAAGAAGAAGGCTATGATTGCAACCACTTAGAGTGATGATGAAGAAGAAGAAGAATCCTCGGATAAAAAAGTCGGATATGAGGAAATTGCCAACCTATGCCTTATGGCAATTGATGATGCAAATGAGGTATTATCTTCTCCTTCTACTAAAAATAACATTGTGAGCAGTAGTGAAGAATTGTTAGAAGTTATAAATGAAATATATGATGAATTGAAGAAATTCGATTCTAGGAACTCCACTCTTAAGAAGGAGATGTCAACCCTTTCTAAAGAGATGATAAGTCTAGGAGAAGAGAAAGAAAAATTATCTTCATTGCTGTATGATGCTTCTCAAGACTTCCTCAAAGATGAAAATGAGAATTTAAAGAAGAAGATATTAGAATTGAATGGTACTATATCTAGACTCATGCTTGGTAAAGAAAGTTTGATGAGTGCTTTCTTGCCAAAGATTAAGTGGAGGAAAATCTGGTTTAGGATACTCTCCATTAGGCAAGCAAAAATCAAAAGAGGGCTTATTCACGAAAGTTTAATGTGTAAATGAAGCCTCTACTTCTAAGGTTAAAATCACACCCCTATTGAATGATAGCATGTCTAGAAATACTGATTCTAATGCTAATATAAGATTGAAGAATCCTAGAAATACTCATGCTTATATGTATACTCATTCAAGGAATGCTTATGCACATGTTATGAATAATCATCATGTGCATCCTAAGAACAATTTGTATACCCAAGACTTGCACACTGCATAAGTACATCCTAGGAATTACTATCATAATTATTCTAGAAATAATATGCATACTCATGATAATGCAAGCATGTATCCTAGAAATCATCATCATACATTTTCTAGAAATGACATGTATATTCATATTCCTTATAATAAAAACATGTATCCTAGGAACTTATATCCTAAGCATTATAGGCATGCACAACTAAAGACTCCTAGAAATTTCAATAACTATTATCCTAGGATTGTGCATCATCAACATGTTTATAGATCACCATATGCTGTTAAGAAAGTATGGGTCCCAAAAGGAACCGTATTTTCAAGGACTAACCCCAAAGGACCCAAGAAATTTTGGGTACCTAAAAATGCCATTGTGTATCCTTGTGTGATGTAGATATGTCTCCACACCAAGGAAAAAGGTAACTGTTGGTACCTTGATAGTGGATGCTCAAAACACATGATCGGTGATAAAAGTATATTCAATGAGCTAACTCTAAGAGATGGTGGACTTGTCACCATTGGAGACAACACAAAAATAAAGATCATTGGGCATGAAAAAGTTGGTAATGATTTCTCAACCATAGATAATGTATTGCTAGTGCAAGGCTTTAAGCCAAATTTACTAAGTATTAGTCAACTTTGTGACAAAGGTAACAAAGTCACATTTTAGACCTCTCATTGTCTAGTTATAGATATCAAGAGTAACAAGATCAAATTTGTTGATCATAGACATGAAAATGTCTATATAGTTGGTTTGAAATCCTTGCATTCCGAAAATAAAATTTTTTTTCCTGCCATTAGTGAAAATCCATGGTTATGGCATAGAAGGCTTGGTCATGTGAACATGAACTTGCTAAAAATCATTTCAAGAAAAGATTTAGTCATTGGACTTCCCAAAATCAATTTTTAAAAAGAAAAGTATGTGATGTTTGTCAAATGGGAAAACAAACTAGGATTTCTTTTAAATCAAAGAATGTAGTCTCAACTACTAGACCATTGGAACTCTTGCATATGAACTTATTTGGTCCAATTAGTACCATTAGTCTAGGTGGCCATCAATATGCTCTTGTTATTGTTGATAACTATTCAAGATATACCTTTGTTATCTTTATTGCTTACAAGGATGAAGCCTTCAAAGGATTCGAAAATTTTTGCAAAAAAGTTCAAAATGAAAAAGGGATTTATATTTCAAGAATTAGAAGTGATCATGGAAAAGAATTTGAAAACCTAATTTTTTCAAAATCTTGTGATGAAAATGGGATTGATCACAACTTTTCATCCCCTAGAACTTCTCAACAAAATAGAGTTGTTGAGAGGAAAAATAGAGTTCTAGAAGAATTTTCAAGAACAATGCTTTGTGAAAATAGTTTACCAAAATACTTTTAGGCTGAAGCGGTAAACATTTCTTGTTATATCTTGAATAGAATTTTAATTAGGCCTATTCTTGATAAAACTCCATATGAATTATGGAAAGGTAGAAAGCCTAATATCTCTTATTTTCGTACCTTTGGTTGTAAATGCTTCATACTAAATAACAATAAAACTAACTTGGGTAAATCTGATTCTAAGACCGATGAAGGAATATTTTTAGGATATTCAACCTTTAGTAAGACTTATAGAGTTTTCAACAAGAGAACTCTAGTGGTAGAAGAATCCATACATGTAACTCTTGATGAGTCTAACCCAATTAGTAGTAGAGAAGTTTCTTTTCATGATGATGCAGATTTTATTCCAAGAACGGAAACTCCTACTCCCATTGTTGACCCAAAGGAGAGTCCACCTCAAACAAATGGAGAGATGGAAACTCTCAATGTAAACCAACCATCTACAAGTCAACAAGAGGATAGTCTTCCCAAAGATTGGAGGTATGTAAACTATCATCCGATTGATCAAGTGATTGGTGATCCTTCACAAGGGGTAAGAACTTGTTCCTCTATTAGAAGTATTTGCAATTATGTAGCTTATTTGTCTCAAGTAGAACCTAAGGCATTTATAGAAGCTAAAAAGGATAATGATTGGATAATTGCAATGCAAGAAGAAATAAATCAATTTGAAAGGAACAAGTATGGAATCTAGTCCCTAGACCTAAGAATCATACAATAACTGGAACTAAATGGGTATTTAGAAATAAGATGGATGAAAATGGAATAGTAACTAGAAACAAGGCTAGACTAGTTGCTAAGGGATATAATCAAGAAGAATGAATAGACTTTGATGAGACCTATGTTCCCGTAGCTAGATTAGAAGCTATTTGAATGTTATTAGCCTTTGCATGCTTTAATAAGTTTAAGTTATTTCAAATGGATGTAAAAAGTGCATTCTTAAATGGCTTTATAGAAGAAGAGGTTTATGTTGAGCAACCTCTTAGATTTGAGAATCCTAGTCTTCCAAATTGTGTCTACAAGCTTTCTAAGGCTTTATATGGGTTGAAGCAAGCTCCAAGGGCATGGTATGAAAGACTAAGTAAATTTTTGATTGACAATAACTTTGTAAGAGGTAAGATAGACACAATTCTTTTTACAAAAACTCACAAAAATGACACTTTGCTAGTTCAAATATATGTTGATGATATTATATTTGGTGCCACTAATGAATCTATGTGTCAAGAGTTTGCAAAATGCATGCAAGGTGAGTTTGAAATGAGCATGATGGGAGAGATTACCTACTTCCTTGGACTTCAAATCAAACAATTAAAAGGAGGCATCTTCATCAATCAATCAAAGTACACTAAGGACCTACTAAAGAGGTTCGGGATGGAAAGCTCAAAACCACTTGGAACTCCTATGAGCACAACGACAAAACTTGATCTTGATGAAGGAGGTAAATGTGTAGATACTAAATATTATAGAAGCATGATAGGAGCTTTGCTTTATTTGACTGCAAGTAGACCTGATATAATGTTTAGTGTATGTATGTGTGCTAGATTTCAAGCTAATCATAAGGAATCACATGTAGTTGCAGTAAAAGGAATCCTTAGATATCTACAAGGAACTCAAACCATAGGATTATGGTACTCTAGAGATTTATCTTTTGAGCTTGTAGGATATTCATATGCTGATTTTGCTGGATGTAGGTTAGATAGAAAAAGCACAAGTAGAACATGCCAATTCTTAGGTGCAATGTTAACCTCTTGGTTTTCCAAGAAACAAAACTCAGTTGCACTATCAACCACCGAGGCGGAATATGTAGTAGCTGGAAGTTGTTGTGCTCAAGTGTTATGGATGAAACAACAACTAGAAGACTATGGTATGATCTTTAAAAGTGTCCCAATTCATTATGATAATACTAGTGTTCTCAATCTAACTAAGAATCTTATTCAGCACTCTAAAACTAAACACATAGAAATCAGACACCATTTCTTAAGAGACCATGCTAAAAAATGTGATATAAGACTAGAATTCATACCATCCGATGATCAAATAACTGTTATTCTTAAAAAACCTCTAAGTAAAGCTAGTTTCTGCAAAATTAGACTATTAATGGGATTGCTAGATTATGATAAACTGGATGTCTAATTGCTTCATCATTCATCATTATGCATACTTGACATCTGGTGAATGAGTATTAATCCTTATTTAATATCTCCCTCACTCAAGATGGTATAGATAAACAAATTTTGTGCTAAGACTCAAGAATGAAAATTTTTCTCAAGAGTCCAGTCGACTGGTAAGGCTATCCTAGTCGACTGGAAAGTCACTGCCTAATTTCCCAGTCGACTGGTAAGTCCATACCAGTCGACTAGTTCAACTAGACCTTGTTTAGAGCTAAAACTTTGAAATTCAGTTATCACCCCAGTCGACTAGTAAGAACCAGCCAGTCGACTGGTATCTCTCTGCCTATTCTTCCAGTCGACTGGTACCCTGACCCAGTCGACTAGTATGCAAAACTATTCATCTTTACAAAGGACCCAGTCGACTGGTATCTTTACCCCAGTCGACTGGTATCACGATTCTATAAATAGTCTCTTCATTTTTTCCAGATTTTCGCGCCATTTTCAAAAACCCTAGCTTTCTCTCTCTACAAAATCTAGTCATTTTGATCCAAAAACCATCAAAACACTAACAAAACACATCGATATACTCTTCCCAAACATCTATTTCAACTTTATATGGTTGAAATCTCCCATTTCCACTCAAAACCCTTTTTACCTAAAACTCACATTTCTACTAAAATGACTAATAGAATCCGTGTAAAATACACCACTGGGGGACCAAATGCGCCTACAAGGCCAAGGTCCACCAAATCCACTGCTCTGGATTCGAGGGGCAAGGGAGTGGTATGCTCATCCAGCAAAAAGCCCATAATAGAGCTTAACTACACTCTGTTCTCTAGCCCAGCGGCAAAGACCAGGTATAATTCCGTTATCCGTCACAAGAAAATCATGACGGGTAGAGTTGTCGATTTTGACTCTATTCGTCATGGTAATTTTGACATATTACCTGCCTTCAAGGCCATATACTTGACCCCATTGGTCAAGGTACATGAGAAGTACTACCCTAGACTGATTCACCAATTCTATGTGAACTTGGTAAAACCCAGTCCACTGGCTCTGAGGTTCAGAACCAGTGTCATGGGTGTGGAGTTTGAGGTCAATACTGACCTCTTGATGAGCATTTTGAGGATCACTGTGGGAGGGATCCAATGGAGTCTAGATGGATGGCCAGACAATTTTGAGGTTAAGGAGGCATGTCAGATAGTTAGGGGCGACCCTAACTATGTGTACCGACCCACTACATTTCATACATAAGTGACATGCCACTAGACTCGAAATTGTTCAACCTCATCGTGAGTTGGACCATCCACCCGAGACTAGGGAGTCAGGGATATCTATCTAAGATAGATACAGTATTGATTTGGTGCCTTAAAACTGGGCACCACTTCAATATATACCCCTTGCTGCTCACCAACATGATAAATGGTGAAGCGAACGACTCCGGGTGTCTTCCCTACGGGATGCTCATCACGCTCATACTCCAGCACTTTCGAGTGCCTCTCCCTGCCTCCGAGGCTCAAGGTATTGAGCCAAAAGACATTATTAATGTCTCCTCGCTGAAGAAGATGGGATGGACGGTCCACGATGGCTTCATCTACTCCAAGGCCGGGAAGCACATTCGGATTGGAAAGGATGGCAGTAGTGATGATGAGGCTGCTACTGCTGATATGGATACGGATGCCCAAGCACCTCCTCTGAGTGACTCGAGTGCTAGTTAGGCTAGGTACGAAGATCTACTTCAGGCTATCACGAGCCTCCAACTGACCATGCAATCAGAATTCCAGACTTTGAGCTCCTCCATAGAGACTCTTCAGGATGACTTTGAGCTGCCCAGAGAGTTCCTTGGCTGAGATTCGGGATCTTATTTGTGATGGCTCGGACTCTCCCGCTCCATGAGTCAATTTCCTATCTTTCTTTTGATGTACTTGATTTAGACCTTTTCATTGTTCTTAGCACGAACATATCTTCATGTAGTTTCTTTATTTTGTACTTCTGTTTTGGCTCTACGAAGCCTACTTTGTATAGACTTTTACTCTATGTATATGATTGTGACTTATGTTTATACTTTGATCTACCTCATGTACTTGTTTTACATATGTCTGCATGCTTTATAATTCCTTAAATTCAGATATATGAATTAAAACTGCTTTTGCTTGTATGAAAACTTTCGGTTCTTCTCGGGAAGGCTTCCAAACTCCGAATGATGCCAAATTTTCTTGTACAAGTTTTTTTATACATATTATTGATGACTCTAGTAGCTGTATGGCTTATTTTTAGTTTCCTGCTCTCTTTTTGCTGTTATCAAAATAGGGGAGAAAAATGAGAAAATGTGAAAACTAAGTATAAACTCAAGATAATGCATAAATTTAAAGGGGTCATTGCTCTAAAGATATTGGAATATGATTATATATGTTATCTTGGTTGGTTGAGTTGTATATAAACTGCATTTGATCCTTTTTCAGATTGGTTTTATTTAAAAAAACAGAGGAGACTTTGCCCGATTTCCCAAAAAAAAATCCAACACTTAGTTTCTTAACTGTTTTTATTTCTCATAAGTTTTGTCATCATCAAAAAGGGGGAGATTGTTGACCCTCATCTTTATTTTAATGATGACAAAACACAAATCCTTTTATACTAACGATGCTATCTAAGTGTATTAAGCAATAAGAGCATTCAACCAAGAATCAAAGTGCAAAAACTCAACCCGAATCAAACATCAAGTGAAGACAGAAGAACTAGAATAGGTCTATGGTATTAAAACAAGTTGTAGTCTCACTTGTTCAGGTATTTAGCTTGTCCAATGGCTCTTTTTGAAAAGAAACATTTTAACATAACCTTTTTAAACAAATTTTTTTAAGTTAAAATCTATTCAAACACATGAAAACTGGGTTGTTAAAGCAACCCAGTCGACTGGATACTTATACCAGTCTTCTGGTATAAAAGTCAGTATGTTCCCAGTCGACTGGATGTTTTATACTAGTCGACTGGTGCTCTGGACAGAAGTTTCCCAGTTGATTAGTAAGAACAACCCAGTCGACTGGTACTTTGGGCAGAAGTTTCCCAGTTGACTGGTAAGTCATACCCAGTCGACTATTACCTTCAATAGCCTTAAAAATGAGATTTTTAAAGTGGACCTAGTCGACTGGTATTAAGACTCAGTCGACTGGTAATTCGAAAAATATGACCTTTATGGTGCCAGAGCTATACATTTGATGTAGAAAAGCATACCAAATCAATTCAGAACGGATATATTACATCAAGGCTATTTAAACCCACACTACTGAGCATTTAGATAGAGAGCTTTACACATTAAAACAAGTTTTTACTCATTGATACTCAAAAAGCTTTGAAAAATTGATTGTTGAGCCATTCTTCAAGCTTTGCCTAGAAAGAGAGATATTATTCAGTTGTATAAGCTTCCATTGTTGTCTCTCTACTATTTTCTTTACAGTATTTATTGTAAAGGGATTTGCTTCAGAAAGAAAGGGGTTTTTGCTTCCAAGAAGAAGGGGCTTGCTTCCAAGAGGAAGGGATTGTAAGGTTTGTGCAACACCCGCAAAGTTACATGACTAAGTTTCTTAGTAGAGTACTTGAAGGAGGTTCCTTGAAGAGCGTGGACGTAGGGTCGGAACAATTCCGATATTGCCGAACCACTATAAACTGAGTTTGCATAATTTATTCCTTAATCTCTTTATTTACAGCACATATTACTTGTTATATGCTTGTTGTGCTGTCTGTTATATAAACTTGTGTTTAAATCCGCAAAAGTTTTAAAACCCAATTCCCCCCCTCTTGGGTTGAAACCTCAGTCTACAAAGATTATGGCATGTATTTTCAAAATATTTTAATTCATTGTGACAACACTAGTGCTATCAACTTGACAAAAAAAACTCAATTCAACATTCGAGAACCAAACACATTGAGATAAGACATCACTTCATAAGAGATCATGCTCAAAAGGGTGATATTAGATTAGAATTCATTCATTCGGAAGATCAAATTGCTGATATTCTTACTAAGCATTTGAATGAAGATAGCTTTTGTAAGATAAGACTATTAATGGGTTTAACAAACTTTGAACATATGTGTGTTTGATTATATCTACATTCATCATATGCATACTTGTTATTAAGTGAATGAATATTAACTCCTATTTAATATTTCTCTCACCAAAAAATGGAATAGATAAATCATTTCTTGCAAAACTCCTACTTGGAGCTAAAAATTTTGAGATTTTTGAAAAACCAAGTCGACTAGTTAGATGACCCTGTCGATTGGTATCTCTCTGTCCATTTACCCAGTCGACTAGTTGGGTCAATCCAGTCGACTAGTAACTCACTGTCCATTTTACCAGTCGATTGGTACAAGGACCCAGTCGACTGGTATCACAAGACAAGTTTGGAGTCCAAAAATTTGAAAATTTTTGGTTGACCCAGTCGATTAGTGGGGTCAATCCAGTTGACTAGTGTCTTACTACCCAAATTACTAGCTGATTGGTACATTGACCCAGTCGACTAGTATCTCAAAAAATCTCCAAATTATGAAGAGACCAATCGACTAGTACCTTGACCTAGTCGACTGGTGTCACAATTTTATATATAGTCTGCTCATTTTTTTTTTCCAAATTTCACTCCATTTTCTCCAAACCTTAGCTTTCTCTCTCTAAAAAATTCTTGCTTTCAGCCTCAAATCTCTTGAAATCACTTAAAAGAATCCATAGCCATCTTTAAAATAACATTATTTTCAACTTTCATGGTTGAATCTTCGCCATTTTCACCAAACATGATTTTCCAAAATGTATGAGAGAATCCGCATCAAGACAACCGTTTCCGGACCTCACGTGCCAAAGGGGTCTAGAACACGGAAAGCCTCTGTGCCAGACTCTAGAAGGAAAGGGGTTGTTGGTTCCTCGACCAAGCAAGCGAGAACCGAGCTCGACAACTCGCTTTTTTGGAGTCCAACCATCAAGAACAGGTATAATACCGTTATTAGACATAAGAAAATCATGACGGGTATTCGTTGTAGATTTTGATATTCTATTCGTCATGCAAACTTTGATATTCTGCTTACTTTTGAGGCAATAGGCCTAACCCCCATAGTAAATATCCACCGTAAATACTACCATAGACTAATTCATTAGTTTTATAAAAATATTGTAAAACCCAGTCCCCTAGCCTTTAATTTAAAACTAGTGTGATGGGTGTGGAATTTGAGGTCAACACTAACCTGTTAGTCAGCTTGTTGAGAATCCCAGTGGTCGGGATCTCATAGAGTCTGGATGGATGGCCAGACAATTTCGATTATGAGAAGGTATGTCATATAGTTAAGGGAGACCCTAACTATATCTTTAGACCCACTACTTTCTATCAGTGCAGTGACATGCCCCTTGACTCAAAATTGTTTAATCTCATAGTCAGTTGGACCATCCACCCTAGACTCGGGAGTCGGGGTTACATGTCAAAAATTGACATTGTATTGATTTGGTGTCTCAAAACTGGACACCATTTCAATATCTATCCCTTATTGCTGGCCAACATGCTTAATGTCGAAGCTCATGACTAGGGTTGCCTCCCTTATGGCATACTCATAACCTTGATACTGTACCACTTCAAAGTTCCCCTGCCTGCCTCCGAAGCCTAAAATATTGACCCCAAAGACATCATTAATGCCTCTTCACTGAAGAAGATGGGGTGCACGATACGGAATGGTATGACTCATTCCAAGGTCGAGAAGAATATTTGTATTGGGGATGATGATGACGACGACGTGCCCGATGATGCAACTCCTCCTACAACGATGGACACTGATGAGCATGCAGCTAGTTCACAGCATGTTGGGCATGGTAGCTCGACTGCTGGTCAGGTTGGACATGATGATCTTCTATAGGCCATTGCGAGCCTCTAGATGACTATGCAATCGGGATTCCAGAGTTTGAGCTCTTCAATAGACTAGAGCTTTTAGTTGGTGCGGACAAACATCGATCTTATGCATCACGACATTAGCACCCTCTGAGATGATTTTGAGTTACTCCGAGAGCACTTGGAAGGCTCTTTGGATAAGATTCAGGATCTTTTCTGTGACAGCTTTGACTTCTCTACCCGTTGAGTTCTTAGTCCTTGTTATTTATCTTGTTTTTAGCTCCATGAGTAGTTTGCAAGAACATTTATTTTCATTTTCTTTTTCATACATTCATTTACTTGGTATATATCAAACTTTCTTGGACAGTTTTTTTTAGCTCGGTTATGTATGAACCTCTGTATATACATGGTTACTTTTCATTTATATAGTTCCTCCCATGTGTGTGATTTGCTATTTTATTATATAGTTGAATGGTTTGAGCACTTATAGCTCATCCATAAGCTTTACTTGTTTCAAGCTTCTGTGCAAACTTCTGATTCTTACCGGGAGGTCTTAACAACTCCAGTTTATGCTCAATTTTTGTACAGAAGTTTTTTTATTCTTTATCTTCCTATCTATGATATTTGAATTGCTTATTTTTCCAATTTTACCCTCTCTTTTTTTCTGTTGTCAAAACGGGGGAGAAAAAGAGAAAAATTAGTGTAAATTGATATAATGCATAGTTTTACGAGAAGCATTGCTCCGAACATGTTAGAATGCTTAAAATAGTCTTGTATTTACTATTATTGATATAATGCATAGTTTTAGGGAGAATATTACTCCGAACATGTTAAAATGCTTAAAACATTCTTACATTTACTATTATTGCTTGGTTGGGTTGTCATTGAATGCTTATAGGTTGGTTTATCATAAAAACAAAGGAAACTCTGTCCAATTTTACTTAAAAAACTCAACACTTAGTTTTTAAAACAATATTTTCTCTCTATGGTTTTGTCATCATCAAAAAAGAGGAGATTGTTGACCCGTATTTGATTTTACTAATCACAAAACACTACTTAAATTGCACTAGTAGTTTTATCTAAGTGTTTAAGTGGCAAATACATTCAATACAGAAACAAGACGCAAGAATACAACACGTTCAAATACCAAAAGAAGGTAGAAGATCTAGAATAAACTATAAGGTAATTGAATCACACTGTAAATCTCTAATTTCAGTTACCTAGCTTAAACTATGGCTTATTTTGCAAAAGGATTTGATAAAAATAACACGAGAAATGTCTTTAAGTCAAAAACTGTTTTAAAAACTGGGCTTTTGGACAACCTAGTCGACTAGGTCTCGAAACCAGTCGATTGGTAAAAAGGACAGTAAGTTCCCAATAAACTGGCAATAGGACCCAGTCAACTGGTAATAGGACACAGTCAACTGGTAACTTGACCCAATCGACTGGTCTTATAACCCAGTCAACTGGTACTCGTCCTGAGCCTAAAAGTGAATTTTTTTTAATTTATCTAGTCGACTAGTATAAGGACCAGTCAACTGGTAATTCGAAAATATAACCGTTTAGGATGCCGAACTTGAGCATTTAGTGCTCCAAACCTACCGAATCAGTGTCTAACAGCCATATACGACTAAGACCATAAAAATCCCCATCAATTAGCATTTAAAAAACAAGAAATAACACTAAATTTGATTTATAGATCATTAATACTCTCAAAAGCCTTGAAAAATTTATTGTGAGATATTCTTTAAGCTTGTTCTTGAAAGAGAGATAATCTTCATCTTGTAAAGCATTCATTGTTATCTCTCGCCTTTTCTTTTACATTTAATACCATTCATTGTAAAAAGAAAGAGTTGGTTTAACTCTTTGAGTGTTTAGGATTAAACACTTCTTTGTAACTTCCTTGTGGAAGAGAGTACTTATAAGGTTTGTGCAACACCCGTGAAGTTGCTCGACTACATTTATTGGATTACTTCAAGGAGGTTCCTTGAAGAGAGCGGACGTAGGGTCGGAGAGATTATGATATTGTCGAACCACTATAAACGGAGTTTGCATATTCTCTTACTTACTCCTTTAATTTCAAGCATCTTATTTGTTATGTGCCTTGCTTTATTAAATTGTTAAAAACTTATGTGTTAATTAACAAAAAGTTTTTAAAACCTAATTTACCCCCCTCTTGGGTTTGTACCTCAATTTACAAGTAGAATCAATCAGAGCTTCATTATAAAAGACTCCATTGACTTTTTGTTTTGCATGGAGATTTGACTTGAGGGCTGCTTTTAATGCAAGACCTCTGATCATTGGAGTAAAATTTTTATACCATTTATAGTTTGAATTCAATAATTATTGACTTTTAATATATAAAAGTAAATCATAAATATTTATATATTTAAAAGGTCATTTAAATATTGATTAAACAGTAATTCGACCTGGCTCACGAGCTATCGAGTTAAATATTTAATGGCTCGAGCTCGACTGGTTTTGTCGAACGAGCTCAAAACTAAGCTCGAGCTCGGGCTTTACAAGTCATGAGCCGAGTTTTGGTGAACCAAGCCGCGAGCTACTTATGAGTCGTTCGATTCGATTCCACCCCTATTTGGATGGTTTGGTTGGTCAATCAATCCTTTCAAGCTGCGCTGATTCATTTTGATGAAAAAATTGTTGCTCAACAAATATTTTCACCATTTCATTACCACCTCATAAATGGAAAACATATCACGGATATAAGTGGAAGCCCTTTGCATTTTGGTGGAACATTTCTTGCTAAAGAAAACAATAAGATGTCCTGCTTAGGTGAGGACAAGGTCAATTCTAAACCCTGATGCATATGTTTCAATGGTAAAGGGTAGCGAGAAATTAGGCAAGGCTAATATAGGTGTAGTGGACATGGCAAGGTTTAGGGAGTGAAAAGCAGATTGAGCTTCTTGGGTCTTGAAAGCATTGTGGCGCAATAGATCAATCAAGGGAGCTGCAATATGGACATAATTTCAAATAAATCACCAATAGTAACCTATAAGGACCAAGAAGCTATGAAGTTCAGTAATATTTCGTGGGTTGGGGCCACGCCAACATAGCTTCAATTTAGGACCTATCCACTTCTCTTTGGCCTGAGACAAAATGGCCTAGATACTCAACTGATTGTTGGTCAAAGGGGCACTTTGATTTCTTTGCCACTAGGTTGTGATCCAATAAAGTCTGAAGGATTTACTATAGATGGATAATGTGTAAGGCGTATGAGTCAGTGCACACCAGGATGTCATTGAAGGAAACCAATACAAAACTTTGGAGATATAGCTTGAAGATGGTATTTGTGGTGTTTTGGAAGATGGACGACGCATCAGTGAGGTCAAATGGCATCATTAGGAATTTATAAAGGCCATCGTGTATACGGAAATCCATTTGTGAATATCAAGGGATCGAATCCAAATATAGTGGTAACCAGAGCAAAGATCCAACTTAGAGAAAAATTGGGGACCATAGAGCTCATCTAAGAGTTCTTCAACAGTAGGGATAAGGAATTGATCTTTGATGGTTAATGCGTTAAGAGCGCGATAATCCACACAGAAGTGTCAAGTGTCATCCTTCTTCTTAACAAGAATGATAGAGAAAGAAAATGGACTAATGTTTGGTCTTATAATGCTAGCTCGAAGCATTTCTATTATCAAGCATTCTATCTCGTGTTTTTGGAAATGGGGTAACGATAGGGTTTGACATTGACAATAGCAGCATCATGTTGTTAGTGTATGGTGTGGTCTTGGGGCCATGATGGTGGCAAACCATGTAGGGTGGAAAAATTTGCCTTAAAGGAGTTCAAGAGGTTGTTGAGGTCGTCATTCTCACAAATAGGTGGTAGGACGTGGGATTGTTGTAGCTCCAGGGAAAATAGGGCAACATAAGAACTCGTGCTAGTAAGATGACGGAGGTGATGGTATTGCAATGATGAAGGAGTGATTTGGTGATTGCCAGTGAAATAAATACGACAACCACAAACTGAGAATTCCATGGCCATCTTACTAAAATCAAACACTAAAGGACCCAATTATTTTAACCATTTGTACACTCAATACAATATCAACCTCAATAATAGATAAGACAAACAAATAAACAGTAATAGGGTGATCTTGTACCGCTACTTGTAATTACTACACAAAACCTTCACTAGCCATTTGATCTCTATTACATACCAACACTGAAATCTGGGGAGAAGTCATGACAGGGAGGCCCTAGTAGTTGGCCACATGACTTTGCACAAAGTTGTGAGTGTTGCCACCGTCGACCAAAATTTGAATTGAGGAACCATTCGTAGAGCCCTTGCAAACGAAGAGTGTGGGGAGCCAGCTGCCCCGCTAGAGCATGGTAAGATATTTCAGTGTGGGGAAAGTTCTTCGATGCACAAGGATCAGAAGCTTCAATTGGATCATTGACGGCCTCGTCGTCTTCGTATTTAAGGAGAAAAAGCTGACGAGTCTTACAACAGTGGCCCGACGTGAATTTCTCGTCGTAATTATAGCAAAAGACCTTCTCGTGATGGAGCTGCATCTCAGTGGAAGTCAGGCGTTTGATGGGAAACCGTTGAGACTTAGGGCCCTCTACTGGGGTGCAAGGAAGAAGAAGCAGTGGGCTAGCGGACCCATGAGATCCAATGGGATGTGACCCAAAAATAACGTTGCTCGACAATCTTAGACTCTTGTAGGTAGTAGAAGGCAGAAAAGCTAAGACATTGGTCGGGATGTGTAATTCTCGTGTTTGTAAAGTAAGGATAAAGAAGTAAATTAATAAATATAACATAGAATTAAAATAATATATATATATATATATGTATGAAAGATTTATTATTAAATAAAATAATCATTTTGAAAAAAAATATGTAGGACAACACCGGGATATTCAGGTGTTGCCTATGAAACATGCATGTGGTGCATGTTGCACACCAAGGCTGTAACAAATGGTGCAGCGGTTACAAATTTATATAAAAATGAATTTTTATTGTTTTGTTTTGTTATTTCCTACCATATCCTGTTTGGTTGTCTTCTTTCTTTAATCCAAATTACTCTATTTCTTTAAACATTTGGGGATTGAAAGAGTAAAATTTTGAAGAGATTTATGAAAGAATTTAAAATAGAGTCGAATAAAGCTTTAAGAAAAACAAAAGGTAATAATGTGAATTTTATTTTTTGAAATTTAGCATACATGAAAAATACCCGGAATTTGATATAGAAATTTAAAGGTATGAATTACAAAAAAATTAAAGAATAAATTAGGAATTTTAATATAAATATTATGTTAGATGTTGACAATCAGCAATCAAGGGAAATTGCTGAAAGGAGCAGGAAAGGTAAGGAGGTGATCCACGGGTAGCTCTAAGTGCTACGTAGTGAGTTAGATTTACTTTTAGTAATCGAGATAAATACAAAATATAAAGTGATGATATTTAAATTAATTATTAAACTATGATTGGATTATAGATGAAAGTTGGTTGATGGGTATGACAGGAATAATTGATATGTTAAAGATTTATCATATGAAAAGTAATATTATTGAAATAATAAGCTGATTAAATATATAATGAAGGGATAAATGAAATTCTTGACAAGCTATGATTGATAATTTGATATAATATATGAGGAGATAATTTAATGAATATGATAAAAATAATAATTTTGAGAAAGAGCTGGATAGCTAAATTGAATGTCTGAATGTATGTTTGTTTTTATATTATTGTTCATATGCATATTTCATATCATTGTTCATATGCATATGCATGAAATAAAAGAACCGAGAAGGCAGTCGGTCTAAATGAAATAAAAAAACCGTAACAATCGGTATATGCTAGAAATAAAAGAACCGAGAAGGCAGCCAGTCTAAATGAAATAAAAGAACCGTGACAACCGGTATATGTTGGAAATAAAAGAACCGAGAAGGCAGCCGATCTAAATGAAACCGTGACAGGCGGTATACACTGGAAATAAAAGAACTGGGAAGGCAAATATGATTATTAATACTTGAGATGCTAAAGTGTTATTCTTGATTGTAAATTTATTGATAAATGAATGAGTCTCACAGAGAGACAAATATAATAAGAAAGAAATATGTAAGTATGATATGATAAGAATTATTTGAGTGATTGATTATATGCTATGAACCTCATAATGAGGTAATTATGAGGTAGAATTGATAGTATCAAGATGTTTATATATATGAGAAGAAGAGATTGATAAAGGATGAGGATTATGAAGTGAGTAGTAAAACTAGAATACTATTATCGAGTTATATGAGATATAGATGAGTAAATATTATAAGACTATTTGAACAATTGAATTATAAGATGTGACTGGAGTTATACAAATTGAATATTTCTAGTAAATTTAATTCACTGAGTTTATGAAGCTCACTCTCATTGTTAAATAATTTCAGGTAGCAAGCAGGACAAATAGATTGGTGAGCTGAGATTCAGACTGAGTCATTATCTGTAAGTCATGTGGTCCACATCCTCATACTAATGGAAATAAAAAAAAATATTTGTAAATATTCATGCATAATATGTTGTATATAATGTTTCAGTTGGGATCTTAATAATTTAACTCCCCTGTTGAGGGTTGAGGATTTATACATGTAGATAATTTCAATTGATGTTTTTATATTGTTGCATATATGTGTCTTGCTGGGATTTCAAAATGTGAAGACACCGTCTCGGGGGTGGCCAACCCGGGATGGGTCGTTACAATTTTGGTATCAAAGCATTAAGTTTTATGATTCTGTAGACTGTATAAAAATTTAAAGAAATGGAAAATTTAAATAAATTATATTATAAATGTAGAGTCTGAGGATGACACGTGGACGTGCTAGAGCTAGAGGAAGAGTTCTGAATCAGAGGGGACGTGGTAGACCCCCAATATTTGGAAAAGCTGAAGCAGAGGGGGAGGTTGAGTCTATGGTTCATGCAAGGGAACAGGTTGCTAGTGCAACTAGTACTAGTAGAGGTGAGAGAGAATATGATATTATGAGGGATGAGTTGAGAGAAGTTCTTGATCGTGCTATAGAGAGAATGAATGAAACAGAAGAAAAGGCTGATAATTTGCAGAGGAGGTTAGAGGAAAAAGGGGTAGAATAGAAGCTGATGTGGTAAGACAAAAGGTTCATAAGGAAGAGGGTGTGTTTGCACATAAGATGCAAGAAGAATGTTTTGTGAGATTTCTTAAGTTTAAACCCCAGTCTTTTAGAGGATCTGTAAATTCTGTAGAAGTTGAACAGTGAATTAAACATGTTGAGAAATATTTTGAAGTCTTACTAGTGGCAGATAGACAGAAGGTTGCTTTTGCTTCATTTATGCTGGAATGTGAGGCTTCTCAATGGTGGGAGGAAATTCTGTGTAGACTGAGTACATAGGTAGAACAACCCTTAACTTGGCATAAGTTTAAGTATGTGTTCTTTGTGAATTATATTCCAGATACATTTTGAGCACAGTAGGAGAAAGATTTTATTCATTTAAGGCAGAGTGTTTTATTTATGGCTGAGTATGATAGTAGATTTATAGCCCTGTCGAGGTTTTTACCTGAGTTAGTGAATACGGATGAGAGAAAATGTAAGATATTTTTAGATGGGTTACACTATGAAATTCGGACTAAACTATCTTATATGGGTATTGAGAATTATGTTATACTGGTGGATAAGGCATTACAGATTGAGAAGATTTAATGGAATTTAGAGGTAGAAGGGGTTGGCTGAAGAGGTCTAGATTTAAGGGACCCAGAGGTGGTAGCAGTATGAGTAAGCAAGGTGGGAGACTACCCCAGATGGGGCATTCTTTGTCACAAAGAATTGTAGTACAGAGTCAAAGACAAGTAGAGTCTGTTGCTTTTGTAGCTTAAAGTAATATCGGTGGGACCCCTAGATTTGGGAGACAGGCTATGGGAACTGGGAGTTAGGGTAGAGGAGTAAGTATGCTACCAAGGGGAAGTGGTAATCTGATGTATGATCGAAAGCCAAGGGTTTGCTCTAGATGTAATCAGACGGGGCATCTGTCTCGGAATTGCCCTACTAAGATATGCTTTGTATATTGTGAGGGAGGACATGTTGGTGTAGATTGTCTAGTGGAGAAATCGATTGAGATAGGTGCTGGAGGGGTTGGGAGAAGACAGGTGGAGAGAAATGGTGGATCAGGGAGTATATAGGGCAGAAGCATAGGTTATTATCAGGAAAATTTATCGAGATTGTGTGATTAATCTGACTGGTAGAGAATTTGAAGTTGATTTGTTACAATCCACCCTGAGAATTTGATTTAATTATGGGAATGAATTGGTTAACTACATATCATGCTTGGGTGGATTGCTTTAGGAAGAGTGTGGTGTTGAGGATACTAGGACAATATGAGTTTAATTTTCAGGGAGAGCGTAAGATACTTGCCAACTGTCTTATTTCTACCCTGACTGCTAGTAAATGTTGAAGAAGGGTTGTGAGGGGTATTTGGCATATGTGATGGATTCTAGAAAGTAGATTAAGAAGTTAGAAGAAATCTTGGTAGTGAAAGATTTTTCTGATGTATTCCCTGAGGAGTTGTCTGGGTTGCCTCCCAACAAGGAGATTAAGTTTTCTATTGAGGTGATTCTGGGATCAGCACCAATATCTATAGCACCTTATAGAATGGCGCCAACTGAGTTGAGAGAGTTAAAAGTTCAGCTTCAAGAGTTGCTAGATAAACAGTTTATTCGATCTAGTATGTCGCCTTGGGGTGCCCCTGTGTTGTTTATCAAGAAGAATGATAGGACGATGAGGTTGTGTATTGATTATAGACAGTTGAATAAGATCACCATCAAGAATAAATATCCTTTGCCCATGATAGATGATTTATTCGAGCAGTTATAGGGAGCTAGGGTGTTTTCTAAGATAGACTTAAGATTGGGTTATCATCAGTTGAAGATAAAGAAGGGGGACGTGCCTAAGATTGCTTTTAGGATATGTTATGGCTATCATGAGTTCCGTGTGATGCCATCTGGGTTGACTAATACTCCTGCAACATTTATGGATCTAATGAATCGGGTGTTTAAACCATTCTTGAATAGATTTGTGATTGTATTTGTTGATGATATTCTAGTATATTCCAAGAATGAAAATGAGCATGGGCAACATTTAGAGATAATGTTGGAAATTCTGAGGAGAGAGAAATTATACGCAAAGTTCTCTAAATGTGATTTTTGGTTGAGTGAAATATCTTTCTTAGGGCATGTTGTGTCAGGAGATGGCATAGTAGTTGACCCACAAAAAACTGATGCAGTGTTGAATTAGGAAAAACCCACTAGTGTAACTGAAATTAGAAGCTTTTTGGGGTAGGCTGGTTATTATAAGAGGTTTATCCATATTTTTTCTATGATCGTTGGACCATTGACTAGATTGACCAGGAAGTAAGTGAAGTTTAAGTGGTCAGAAGAATATTAGAGGAGTTTCCAGCTGTTGAAAGAGAAATTGACTAATATTCCGATATTAGTGCTTTCTTCTGGTGATGAAGAATTTGTGGTATATAGTGATGTGTCACATCAGGGGTTGGGATGTGTGTTGATGCAACATAGGAGAGTTATAGCTTAAACTTCTAGGCAATTGAAGAACCATGAGAGGAATTACTCAACCCATGATTTAGAATTGGCTGTCATAGTTTTTGCTTTGAAGATTTGGAGACGTCATATGTATGGAGCCACTTGTGAAATTTTTACTGATCATAAAAGTTTGACGCATTTACCTACCCAGAAAGAGTTGAATTTAAGGCAGAGAAGGTGGATAGAGTTGATTAGTGATTATAACTGTACAATTCATTATCGTCAAGGAAATGCTAATGTAGTAGCTGATGCATTTAGTAGAAAGTCTACAGGGAGATTAGCTACTATTAGGAATCATGATACTAGCTTGATGATAGAATTAAGAAAAATGAGGATGCAGTTGAGTGTCAGTAATAGAGGAGTATTGATGGCAAATATGGTGGTACAATCTACTATAATTGATCATTTGTTACAGGTGCAGAGTAAAGATGAAGGGATAGAGAAGACCAGACAGAAAATATTGAGTGGGAAGTCGACTAGGTTTAGAATTAGAAAAGATGGTATAATGGTATTGGGACATAGAGTTTGTGTTCTTAATAATGTGGAGATGAGAAAGGAGATACTAAGGGAGGCTCATGATTCTGTATATTCTATGCAACCAGGTAATAATAAGATGTACAGGGGGTTGAGACATAATTATTGGTGGTCAGGGATGAATAAGGATATAGCAGAGTATATTTCTAGATGTTTGACTTGTCAACAAATGAAATATGATAATAGATATCCATCAATTTTATTACAACCTCTTCCAATACCTGAATGGCCATGGGAGAATGTGAGCATGAATTTTGTGTCTGGTTCTCCCCGTACCCAGAGAGGTCATGATACTGTATGGGTTATAGTGGATAGATTTTCTAAGTCTTCACATTTTTTTCCTATTAAAACAACCTGGAGTCTTGAAAAGTTGGTTGAATTGTATGTAGCGGAGATTGTAAGATTACATGGAGTACCTTTGAGCATTGTATCAAATAGAGTTTCTAGATTTACTTCTAGATTTTGGAGGGGTTTTCAAGAAGCTATGGGTACGAAATTACAGTTTAGTACAGCTTTTCATCCACCAACTGATGGGTAGATATAGAGAATCATCATAATACTAGAAGATATGTTGAGGGCAAGGGTATTGAGTTTCTCAGTGAGCTGGGATGCTTATTTACCTTTGATCAAGTTTGCATACTATAATCAGTATCAAACTAGTATTGGGATGGCACAATTTGAGGCTTTATACGGTAGAAGGTGTAGAACTCCAGTATGTTAGGAAGAAGTTGGAGAAAGAAAGATATTTGGTCTAGAAATGATAGATTTGACTACTGGAAGGATCAAACTGGTTAGAGAGAACCTTAGAGCAGCACAAAACAAACAGAAGGGATATTCTAATAATAGAAGACAACCTCTTGAGTTTCAGATCAGTGACTGGGTATTTTTGAAAATATTTACGTGGAAATGTGTATTGAGGTTTAAAAAGAAGGGAAAGTTGAGTCCGAGATTTGTGGGGCCATATGAGGTGATTGAGAGAGTTGGACCAGTAGCATACAAATTGGATTTGACTCCAAAGTTAAAACAATTACATAATGTGTTTCATATTTCACTTTTGAGAAAGTGTTTATATGATGAATCCCATAGTATTCTGAATCAAACTGTGAAACTTCAAGAAGATTTGACCTTTTATGCAAGTACCAGTCAGAATTCTAGACAGAAAAGAACAAGTCTTGCATAATAAAGTCATTCCTTTGAGTCAAGTATTATGGCAGAACCAAGATGTTGAAGAAATTACTTGGGAGCATAAGGCAAAAATGAGGAAAGAATACCCCCAACTTTTTTATAAATTAGGTAAGGAAATTTCGGGGATGAAATTTTTATAAGGTGGGTAGAACTGTAATACTTGTGTTCTTAAAGTAAGCATAAAGAAGTAAATTGATAAATATGACATGGAATTAAAATAATATATATATATATATATATATATATGAAAGATTTATTATTGAATAAAATAATCATTTTGAAAAATAAAAGGTAAGACTAGGTGTTGCCTATGAAACATACAAGCGGTGCATGTTGCACGCCAAGGCTGTAACAAATGGTGCAGCGGTTACGAATTTATATAAAAACAAATTTTTATTTTTTTGTTTTATTATTTCCTACCAAATCCTGTTTGGTTTTGTTCTTTCTTCAATCCAAATTACTCTATTTCTTTAAACACTTGAGGACTGAAAGAAAGATTGAAAGAGTAAAATTTTGAAGAGGTTTATGAGAGAAATTTAAAGAAAGTCGAGGAAAGCTCTAAGAAAAACAAAAGGTAATAATGTGAATTTTATTTTTTGAAATTTAGCATACATGAAAAATACCCTGAATTTTATGTAGAAATTTAAAGGTATGAATTTAGGAAAAATTAAATAATAAATTAGGAATTTTAATATAAATATTATGTCAGGAGTTGACGATCAACAATCGAGGGAAATTGTTGAAAAGAGCAGGAAAGGCAATGAGGTGATCCATGGGTAGCTCTAAGTGCTACGAGGTGAGTTAGATTTACTTTTAGTAATCGAGATAAATATGAAATATAAAGTGATGATATTTGAATTAATTATTAAACTATGATTAGATGATATATGAAAGTTGATTGATGGGTATGATAGGAATAAT
The DNA here is from genome assembly GCA_023935145.1 of Bretschneidera sinensis. Classification (NCBI taxonomy): domain Eukaryota; kingdom Viridiplantae; phylum Streptophyta; class Magnoliopsida; order Brassicales; family Akaniaceae; genus Bretschneidera; species Bretschneidera sinensis. The sequence goes on from CM043699.1 coordinate 28,564,537, forward strand.
TGATATGTTAAAGATTTATCATATGAGAAGTAATATTATTGAAATAATGAGTTGATTAAATATATAATGAAGGGATCAATGAAATTCTTGACAAGCTATGATTGATAATTTGATATGATATGTGAGGAGAAAATTTAATGAATATGATAAAAATAATAATTTTGAGAAAGAGCTGGATAGCTAAATTGAATATCTGAATGTATGCTTGTTTTTATATTATTGTTCATATGCATATTTCATATTATTGTTCATATGCATATGCATGAAATAAAATAACCGAGAAGGTAGGCGGTCTAAATGAAATAAAAGAATCGTAATAACCGATATATGCTAGAAATAAAATAACCAGAAAGGCTGTCAGTCTAAATGAAACCATAACAGGTGGTATATGCTGGAAATAAAAAAACCAGGAGGGTAGTTTGTTGTGAGTTTTAAATTACTTGCAAGCGCACGAATCGTTTGCAATATAGTGTTGTGCAAGTGCGAGGTCGAATCCACAGGAAGTGCTTTGTGAAAATAGCTTTTTATCTAAACTAACCTTATTTTAACCTAGTTCCGAATTGTGAATTATATTTTTGCAAAACAAATATAAACTAAACTAAATTAAATTGATTTAATAACTAATGATAAAAACACTAAGGTTTCAGAATCCACCAAACCAAAGTAAAGCATATATCTTCATGTTCTATATAAAAAATAGTCTATCAAATTTTCCATGAATCCAACAAAAAACAACGAATATCCCAATTAAACCAAAAGCATCCAATGTATCCGCTTTTAACAAATCACAAAGGAAATCTAATTTAATCGAAAAGGATTCGATGTATCCATCGGATCAAACACGCAGAATATCCAACAGAACAATTAAAAACTATCAATCGTAAGAATTTACTCAAACAATTGAAATAGAACATTTAAACTAAACATATCAGAATTGTATAAACATATCTGAAAAAATAATGCTAAACAATGACGAGGCTTCATCTTCAACCTCAACTGAAGATTTTAGCCACCCATTATCATGAAACTAAATTTCACAATAAAAAGTGCTAAGCATTAAAAACTTAAAAAGAATTAAAACTAACTGTACATTGGGAGAAATTCCACACGCTGTTGGGCAGCACTTCCCCCGGTGGTGGCAAAAGCCCTTAGGAGATCTACTAGAATGCTAGTAGAAATCCACCAGACTGCACACTGAATAATGAGGTGAGATAGTGTTTATATAAGGGATTTCTCGGAGTACAATGAGCTGTAAATTCGATGTGGGATACTGCCTCTTTACGATCGATCGCACGTCTGGTGCGATCGATCACAGCATGGTGCGATGCAATGCGTCTAGCGCGCTGTAAGTGCTTCCTATCCGATGTGGGATGTGTGAGTCACTTGTGGTTGATCGCAAGTCTGGTGCGCTCGAGCGCAGGTGCAATTGATCTTATGCCATGTGCGCACGATCGCAGGTGCGATCGATCGCATGTCCTGTGCGCTCGATCGCACTGGGCATCCTCAGCTTTGCTCTTTAAGCCCTGAAGTTTCCACATTGCTTAATTTTATTCCAAAACCTAAAAAAACACAGAAAACATAGAAAATAGATAAAATAGCACGAAATAACATAATTAAGAACTCAACAAATGTAAACTAAGGGGCTAAAACATGTAATATTTAGAACTCATCAAATACCCCCAAACTTAAATATTGTTAGTCCCATAGCAATACGAAACTAAAAACTAAATGAAAAACAAAGAATATAAAGATAAGTTCATAACTCATGGTATCCAAAGATTTTAGGAGCACACACCACCATGATAATGATTCATGAGCAAGCTTAAAAAGATAAACCCATCTTCGTAATGAACAAAAATGTTAAAATCTAATTACTTACAAAAGGCAGGCTAATGCATCATAAGTCTGACTCAGTGTAAAGTGAATTAGCAAATAAAAATGAAGCTTCCGAATGAGTCCAATGTGTAAGGTCTCTATGTCTCAAGATTCACCGTATTTCCCATCAGAATAAACGAAATTAGCATAGTTTTTATTTTCTTCTTTTTTTTGTAAGGCTCTATTATGTTTAGTTTCTTTAAGCTTTCTAATTGACCCATGTAGCGAGTGTTGAGTCAATGACTCCCAAACCAGATGGTTTTAGGGCATTAGGTGTACAGACACCCCTTAGAACTTACTAATTCGAGTAAAAAAGGCTACAAAATTAAACTGGCCTTAATACTATTAAACAAAATTCCAACCTTTTGACGTGAACACTCACTGCTTACTGAGGCAATAGGTCCAATTACTCAGTGAAAAGTTTATTTATGATCATCATTTTCATTTGTTTTATATATATATACATGTATATATATATATATATACATGTATATATATATATATACATGTATATATATATATATATACATGTATATATATATATATATATATATATGTGTGTGTATATGTCAAAGTGTTAATCCAACAAGTCATCCAGTTTTAATTAAGACAAAAACGTACACATTAAAATCACATGTCATACCTCACATAATGCGTACTAATGTGCTCGTGTTAGATTCGAGATCAAACATATGAATTCTCAAATGCCTTAAGTAAGTAACTAAATTTTAAAACTTTATCAACAGATCATGTGTTCCAAAATTTAAGCTCACCAATGAATCACATCACAGAAATTGTTTAGATCAACCAAATTTTCAAAATAACATGAGCATGCATTAAAAAAAACAACAACAAATTAGGACAAAGTGTGTGTAATGTGTCTCTCATACCCCCAAACTTAAATTACACATTGACCCCAATGTGTGAATAATATGGAAAGAATTTACCTGGGATATGGAGAACTATCTGGACTGGTAAGGCTCATAGCATACCCCCAAACTTGATCTGCAGTTCGCGTTGTCCTTGAAAAATAAAGACTAGAAAATGAAAAATACTGGAAACAAACATTAAGCATAATATGTAAAATAATAAACAAATAAAAAGATAAGCTGTGGGGTGCCTCCCATGAGTGCTAAGTTTAAATTCTTCAACCAGACTCTCCTTAGTAGATGACCCTCAATCAGAGTAAATAGGATCCGTCAACAATATTGTCTCAATGTCTGGACTCCTCAACTCCAAAAATGGTTTTAGCCTCTGCCCATTTACCTTGAAAGTGTTACCATTCTTTGGATCCTCAATCTCGATTGCCCATGAGGAAAAACTGACCGAATAATAAAGGGGCCGGTCCATCGAGACTTGAGCTTGCCTGGGAAAATATGCAGGCGTGAGTTGTAAAGAAGAACTTTTTGACCCGGCTCGAAAGCTCGTCTCAAAATGTTTTGGTCATGATTCTTCTTCATTTGTGCTTTGTATGACCGTGCACACTCATATGCATCATTTCACAGCTCCTCTAATTCATTGAGTTGGAGCTTCCTTTGGGATCCAGCCTTTAAAATATTAAAGTACAACTGTTTGATAGCCTAATAGGCTCTATGCTCTAATTCGACTGGAAGGTGACAGGCTTTTTCGTACACAATATGGTATAGAGACATGCCAATTGGCGTCTTGAATGCTGTTCGATATGCCCACAGTACATCAGTCAATCGCAGAGACCAGTCCTTTCTATTAGGGTTCACAATTTTCTCCAAAATGTGCTTAATACTTCTTCATCAACTGCTCAAAAATCCTGTTGCAAAAATGCTTACCTCCATCACTTATAATTGCTCGAGGCGTACCAAAACGAGCAAAGATATTGTTCTTCAAAAATTGGACCACAACTCTATGGTCATTGGTCTTGCATGCAACTGCTTCCACCCATTTGGACAGATAGTCCACAGCAACTAGAATGTACAAATAGCCAAAGGAGTTTGGGAAAGGTCCCATAAAATCAATGCCCCACACGTCAAAAATCTCAACAATTAGAATGGGGTTGAGGGGCATCATATTCCTCCTAGAAATACTCCCTAGCTTTTAGCAACGCTCACAAAATACACAGTAAGTGTGAGAGTCTCGGAACAGGGTAGGCCAATAGAATCTGCACTGCAAAATCTTCGTAGCGGTCTTTTTAGCACTGAAATGGCCTCCATAAGCATGATCATGATAGAAGGCGATGACATTAGATTGGTCATCTTCAGGAATGCACCTTCTGATGATCTGATCGGGACAATACTTGAACAGGTAAGGATCATCCCAGAAAAAATGTTTTACCATGGCTAAAAACTTTGATTTATCTTGTTGGCCCCAATGCAAAGGCATTTGACCGGTGACAAAATAGTTCGCTATATCAGTAAACCACGGCACAGGATTGTGAGCAATGTGCATCAATTGCTCATCAGGAAAGGTCTCAGAAATGGGAGTGGTGGCCTCAGTGAAATCCACAATCAATCTAGACAAATGGTCCGCCACCACATTTTCGGAACCTTTCTTATCCCGAATCTTTATGTCGAACTCTTGAAGTAGCAAGATCCATCGGATAAGATGAGATTTAGCATCTTTTTTAGAGAAAAGATACTTCAATGCTGCATGGTCCGAGTAGATAATGACTTTAGATCCTAACAAGTAGGATCTGAACTTGTCTAATGCAAAAACGACTGCTAGCAACTCCTTTTCAGTGGTAGAGTAATTGAGTTGTGCGTCGTTTAGAGTTCGACTTGCATAATAGATAACATGGGGAAGTTTGTCAACACACTGCCCCAAAATAACTCCAACAGCATAGTCTGATGCGTCATACATAATTTCAAAAGGCACACCCCAGTTGGGTGGCTGAATAATGGGTGTGGACGTCAGAATCTTCTTCAGATCCCCAAATGCTTTCTTACAATCTTCATCAAACATAAATGGGGCATCCTTCATTAATAACTTGCATAAGGGCCGGGCGATCTTGCTGAAATTATGGATAAATCGCCTGTAGAATCCTGCATGGCCCAGAAAAGAACGAACCTCATTTACTGTACGTGGGGGTGAAAGGTTGAAAATCAGGTCCACCTTCGCTTTATCTACCTCAATCCCCCGATGAGATATGACGTGCCCCAGTACAATACCTTGCTTGACCATAAAATGGCACTTCTCCCAATTAAGCACCAGGTTCTTCTTCTTGCACCGTACTAAAACCAAAGTGAGATGGTGCAGACACTCCTCAAATGTTGAACCAAAGATGGAGAAGTCATCCATGAAAATCTCTAAAGAACGCTCCACCATATCAGAGAATATGCTGACCATGCACCGCTGAAAAGTAGCAGGTGCATTACATAACCCAAAGGACATGCGATGGTAGGCGAATGTCCCAAAAGGACAGGTAAATGTTGTCTTCTCCTGATCTTCGGGGTCCACAGGGACCTGGTTATATCCAAAATAACCATCCAAAAAACAATAATACTCATGCCCAGCCAAATGCTCCACCATCTGATCAATAAATGGGAGTGGAAAATGATCCTTTGTGGCAGCGTTCAGTTTACGGTAGTCTATACACACTCTCCACCCTGACTGAACACGAGTTGCCACCAACTCGTCGTCCTTATTCTTCATTACCGTTAATCCAGCTCGCTTGGGCACGACATGAATCGGGCTCACCCACTTGCTATCAGATATGGGATAAATGATCTCTGCATCTAACAGCTTAATTACTTCTGACCTCACAACCTCTTGCATAGCTGGGTTGAGCCTTCTTTGTGGCTCCTTCGATGGCTTAGCATTCTCCTCCAAATGTATCTTGTGCATTATCAATAAGGGGTTGATTCCCGTAATATCCTCAATGGTCCAGTCTATAGCTTCCTTATGTTCTCTCAAAACATCTAATAATTTCTCCTCTTGAGCTTCAACCAAATCTGAAGCTATAATCACAGGCAAAGACTCTACTAGACCTAGGAACTTATACTGAAGATTGTCCGGTAAAGGTTTAAGTTCCTTCTTAGAAGGCTCAAGTTCTTCAGTCTCTTCCTTCTCACTACTCTCCGTAGGAGCAAACTCTAAAATGGTATTTGCTTGCTTAAGTAACTTATCCAAATCCAGATCTTCTCCAAACTGAGCAAAGCATGCCTCCAATGGGTCCTCCATGCTTGATTCATCCACTGTATCTTCAATAATCTCCTCTATTAAGCATATATTTTTCACTTCAGTAAATTCCAGTGGTTGCTTAGTGATATCAAAAATATTCAACTCCACTGTCATATTTCCGAAGGAAATCTTCATCACCCCTGTCCTACAATTGATTAGGGCATTAGCCGTGGCTAAGAATGGTCGCCCAACAATCACCAGTATCGGAATCCCTATATTCTGGACCGGCTCTATATCTAGCACAATAAAATCGACGGAGAAATAAAACTGATCTACCTTTATCAAAACGTCCTCAACTACTCCCCGTGGTATTTTAACTGACTTGTAAGCCAATTGAAGTGTTGTCGATATGGGCTTCAATTCTCCTAACCCCAACTATAAATAGACTGAATAGGGTAGAAGATTCACACTGGCTCCTAAATCCAATAGAGCCCTCTCAATCTGGCTAACTCCTATCATGCAAGAGATGGTAGGACACCTTGGGTCCTTATACTTGATTGGCAGCTTGCACTGAAGGATTGAGCTAACCTACTCGGTCAAAAATTCCTTCTTCGGGACATTCATCCTCCTCTTGATAGTGATCAAGTCCTTTAACAACTTGGCATATGATGGCACTTGCTCGATGGCGTCCAAAAGTGGAATATTGATTTGGACTTGCTTGAACACCTCAAGAATTTCTTCAAACTTCCCTCCTTTCTTAGGCGCTTGTAATCTCTCAGGGTAAGGTGCTTTAGGTACAAATGACCTAGGATTCACAGTAGGAGTGGCTGTAGATGGCTCAGCATCTCTCTTCTCCTTATTGCCACTTTCTTGCCCTTGCTGCATAGCAGGACTCTCTTTCGCTCGATTGGCCACTTGTCTCTCAGACCTTAGTGTGACAATCGATTGCACTTGTTCCTCCCTGTGTGTAGAATTTGATAAATTTCTAATCACAAATTGTCTCTTCGGGTTGGGCACTGGCTGACTGGGGAACTTTCCCTTTTCTCTTTCACCCAAGTGACTTGTGATTTGCCCCATTTGACTCTCTAGATTGGCAATCGCTTGGGTGTTTACTATTGTCGCACTCCTCACTTCGCTGATGGATTGGCTGGTCATTTTCATGAACTCCTTGAAGGTGTCCTCCAATGACTGTGAAACCGACATTGGCGCTTGAGTGGGAGTATGGTAAGCAGATGCTGGTGCTGGATGGATTGAGTGACCATGACTTGGAATTGGTGGAGGCAATACAGGAGGGTATTGATTGTGAGCATGATGAAGGGCTCCTCCCTGATTCAGCGATTGGTTCTGCTTCCATGAAAAATTAAGGTGGTTCTGCCACCCTGGATTGTAAGTCTCAGAGTAGGATCCACCTGATTGCCTCCTATAGTCATTGAAAATGTTTACATGTTCCGTGGGACACTCGACAAAAACCGACATAGATGGACAATTCTGTGCTAAATGCATAGGACTAGCACAGATGGAACAGCAATCGTCATTAATTGTATTGGCAGCATTGATGGACTTGCCCATAGTGAGAGCGTCAATTTTCTTGGTGAGAGCATCTATCTTTATCTTCAAGTCAGTCTCCTCCTTAATCTCATAGATGCCTCCTTTCCTAGGAGCACCAATGGACTTATCCCGACAGCTTGAAAAATCCCACTGCTGCGAGTTGTCGGACAACTTGTCCAATGCCTTGTATGCTTTATCCCCTGTCAGACTTAAGAATGCCCCCCCGTTCATAGACTCGATCATGCTATGGTTGGGTTGAGTCAACCCTTGGTAGAAGAACTGAACAAGTCTCCACTTTTCATATCCATGTGGAGGGCATCTAATCAGTAACTCTTTAAAACGCTCTCAACTCTCAGAAAACTTCTCATCCTCCTCCTGAGTGAAAGAACTAATCTTCTTTCGGTACTCATTCACTCTAGACATTGGGAAAAATTTATTATAGAATTTACTCAGCAGATTTTCCCAAGATGTAATAGACCCGGACGTGTTGGAATCCAACCATGCCCTAGCTCTATCGTGAAGAGAAAAAGGGAAAAGTCTAAGATGGACTGACTCCTCAGAGAAGTTCTGAAACTTGAATGTGGCACAAATATCTTTGAACTTCTTTACATGGCTGTAAGGATTTTCAAGATCTAAGCCATGAAATGAGGGTAGGAGTTGGATGACATGTGGCTTTAAATCAAAATGGGTAGCATTGGTGGGTGGCAACACGATGCAGGAAGATGAGTTAGTCGCAACTGGTGCGAACAAATCTCTCAGGGACGTGGTGGAGTCCACGTTCCACGCTCCAGGTTGCTCTTGGTTCCTCAAGTTTTCTCCCATCTCAATTGTCTCTTGTTCAGCAAGTGACTTCTTTTGTCTCCTAAGAGTTCTTTCTAAATCGGGATCTAAAGGTGTCAATTCTAAATTCAGGGATCTCCAACCAAGCATACACCAAACAGAAAACAGTAAAACAAACTAACTAGCAGAAGCAGCAAAATAAAATAAAACAGAAAGAAAAATAAAACAAAAATGCTAACTAAACTAGTAGAAAAATAAAATCAATTTAGACAAAAATTTCACAAACAAAAATAACTCCCCGGCAACGGCGCCAAAAACTTGTTGTGAGTTTTAAATTACTCGCAAGCGCACGAATCGTTTGCAATATAGTGTTGTACAAGTGCGAGGTCGAATCCACAGGGAGTACATTGTGAAAATAGCTTTTTATCTAAACTAACCTTATTTTATCCTAGTTCCGAATTGTGAATTATATTTTTGCAAAACAAATATAAACTAAACTAAATTAAATTGATTTAATAACTAATGATGAAAACATTAAGGTTTCATAATCCACCCAACCAAAGTAAAGCATATATCTTCATGTTCTATATAAAAAATAATCTATCAAACATTCCATGAATCCAACAAAAAACAACAAATATCCCAATTAAACCAAAAGCATCCAATGTATCCGTTTTTAACAAATCACACAGGAAATCCAATTTAATCGAAAAGAATTCGATGTATCCATCGGATCAAACACGCAGAATATCCAACAGAACAATTAAAAACTATCAATCGTAAGAATTTACTCAAACAATTGAAATAGAACATTTAAACTAAACATATCAGAATTGTATAAACATATCTGAAAATATAATGCTAAACAATGATGAGGCTTCATCTTCAACCTCAGCTGAAGATTTTAGCCACCCATTATCATGAAACTAAATTTCACAATAAAAAGTGCTAAGCATTAAAAACTTGAAAAGAATTAAAACTAACTGTACATTGGGAGAAATTTCACACGCTGTTAGGCAGCACTTCCCCCGGTGGTGGCAAAAGCCCTTAGGAGATCTACTAGAATGCTAGTAGAAATCCACCAGACTGCACACTGAATAATGAGGTGAGATAGTGTTTATATAAGGGATTTCTCGGAGTATAATGAGCTGTAAATTCGATGTGGGATACTGCCTCTTTACGATCGATCGCACCTGGTGCGATCAATCGCAGCATGGTGTGATGCAATGCGTCTGGCGCGCTGTAAGTGCTTCCTATCCGATGTGGGATGTGTGAGTCACTTGCGATCAATCGCAAGTCTGGTGCGCTCGAGCGTAGGTGCAATTGATCTCATGCCGTGTGCGCACGATCGCAGGTGCGATCGATCGCACGTCTTGTGCGCTCGATCGCACTGGGCATCCTCAACTTTGCTCTTTAAGCCCTAAAGTTTCCACATTGCTTCATTTTATTCCAAAATCTATAAAAACACAGAAACAACAGAAAATAGATAAAATAGCACAAAATAACATAATTAAGAACTCAACAAATGTAAACTAAGGGGCTAAAACATGTAATATTTAGCACTTATCATAGTTGATCTAAGATAAAACATGTCGACATGTGGGAAGATGTTCCCAAATAATAATATAATTTAAATTCATGCATTGCAATTGTTTTAAATATTGATTATTATTGCTTGAGATGCTAAAGTGTTATTCTTGATTGTAAATTTATTAATAGATGAATGAGTCTCACAGAGAGACAAATATGATGAGAAAGAAGTATGAAAGTATGATAAGATAAGAATTATCTGAGTGATTGATTATATGATGTGAATCTCATAACGAGGTAATTATGAGGTAGAATTTATAGTCTCAAGATGATTAAATATATGATAAGAAAATATTGATAAATGATGAGGATTATGATGTGAGTAGTGAAAATAGAATACTATTATCGAGTTATATGAGATATAAATAAATGAATATTGGAGGACTGTTTGAACAATTGAATTATAAGATGTGACTGGAGTTATACAAATTGAATACTTCTAGTAAATTTGATTCACTGAGTTTGTGAAGCTCACTCCTCATTGTTAAATAATTTCAGGTAACATACAAGATAGATAGATTGATGAGCTGAGTTTCAGACTGAGTCATTATCTGTAAACCACATGGTCCACATTCTCAAACAAATGGAAAGAAAAAAAAATTGTAAATATTCATGCATAATATATTGTATATAATATTTCAGTTGGGATCTTAATAATGTAACTCCTCTGTTGAAGGTTGATGATTTATGTATGTAGCTAATTTTAATTGATGATTTTATATTGTTGCATATGTGTCTTGTTGGGATTTCAAAATCTGACGACACTATTTCGAGGGTGGCCAACCTAGGCTGGGTCATTACCCTCTGACCAGAAAAGAACCATCGAGATTGGAAGTCCGATTAGCCAAGTCTTCAAACTAAGATTGATAATCGGCGATAGAGAAGGTCTGAGTTAGCTTTGCCAGAGCATCTTGATGATCCTCAAACTCCTACGAGTGAAAGTGAATCTCCAACGCCTTGATGAAAGCAAGCGATCATCGATAGTGTGGTGGTACTCAAAAAATCGTTCGACCCTAAAGATCCACCCAAAAGGACCGATGCTATCAAATTGCGGAAAATCCAAACACATGGTACGCATATGGATTTGCTGGTCCTAGCGAAGGCACCAAAGTATGCAAAAGTGCCAACGGTTGGATCGACAAGAATTGGGGAAGAAGGGAGGTGAAGCAATTGTTCAAAGCATCCACCTAATGTAGTCATTCGCATAACAAGCTCTAAGAGAGCTTTGTGTTGCTCGTCAATGGAGGTTTGAAAGGAGTCCGAGCGTTTGGTGTAGAGCGCGAAAAACTCAGTGAGGTGTTTGACAAACTCATTGAGAACTTTGAGACGGGTGCCATCAGCCATGGCAAGAGGTCAATAAAATCATCAAATGTTATGGCGTGTAAAAGGTAGAGTTGTATTTACTAACAAAACTCAATTGACTGATTGAGGTTGCAGCGATTACAAATAAAAACAAAGGCTACTTCGAGAGTAGCTACCTCCTAATAAAAAACGAAAGCAATACAATTCTCATACCCTATTCCGCATTCTCTTGCCCTACTTAACCACATGACTACAGTAACCAAATTCTGTCCACAATTCACACGTAATCCTTTTTAAGTCCTTGGGCCTTCTCTTAACCCTAGATCTCCTACGTGGCAGAATGTTCTCTGCTACGTCAGATTTCACAGTGGTAATGCTGGAATACTTGTTTGGCAGTAGACACATCAAATTATCTACTACTTTTGAGAAAAATAGAAAAAATACTAAAAGGAATTATTGTGTAAAAAAAGTAAGGCATTGCTTTATGTTTTGTCAACTTTTGCTGCTTTAGTTGTGGTTTTGTTGATTAACATATACTATCTGGTATCGAGGTATGCTAATGCCAATCCTTTTGTACAAATAAAGTTCTATATATAATTTAAAATGGAGATCAGTTCTAAAGTTCCAAATTATTAATACCATGTGTCGGGAATTTTTGAGAATTTTAAATAAATTTTTTCCCATCCTAAGTTCAGTTTTGATGTGCCAGTTTATGCCAAATATTAAACAAATCACTAATCAGTTTTTTTTATGTGATACAAGCTTTTGTAGAAATTCATGTGATATAGAATTTGTTAGTGGTCTGGACTTTATGTCCATTAAATTAACTAAAGTTTGAGATGTGTGTATGAGTTTTAACCAAAAATAAATAAAAGAAATTATGATTGTCTTCTTGATTAATGATGGGTAATTAAAACTAAATCAAAAGATTTGGACTTTGATTTTTTCCAATTTCATTTCATTCTTCTACGAGGGAAAAGTATAGGTGGGATTCTATAATAGTCTTCTGTTTGATTCTTGAGCAGCCCCTTATATGACCATTCTAGTGGTTGTTAGAGGTCTACACCTGCAATAATATTGGAAGAAATGTATGATAGGAAATGGGTTAATAATATATATTACGCTCGCATATATTTTATTTTAATACTCTTCCTCATGTGTATAGTTTCAGAGAAGATTAAGACCTAGCACGTGAGGTCTGAAACAAAGATTGAGACTCTAATACCACATTAATTATCATTGATCTTAAAAGCTTAAGTTTATAAAAAACGGACTTACAATATATATTAAGTTCATATACATTTTAATATCATGGATATTTTTTGGAGTGTCATGGAATTTTTCTATTAATCTCATTTTTTTTTCTTTATTTCTTTTTTATCTTTGCTGATAAAGATTAATTCATGGGAGGAGAATCTACATAGCATTACCATCCTTCTCAAAATCTTTCCCCATTTATTTTTTTTTCCTCTCCATCCTCTCACATTGATGGAACAGAAACCTAATATTCATATTCTTGATTTCTTTCCATCTCTTTCATGTAACATTGTCATGCATATAATACTTTGAAAAGTCCCTTATAAAAATACTTTGAAAGGAAAAACATTTTGATTCCCCTCAAAAGTGTTTGTCATATCCTTTAACAAAACATTATAGATTCCTTGATTTGTAAGTAATTAATAAATCAAGTCTAACCAAGCTGGGATTGTCCAATTTGTAAATAATTAAGTAATCAATTGAAAAAGAAAAAGAAATAAAAAATTGGGTAAACTTGGCGCTTTCTTATTATGTATTTTTTTTTTTTATCCTAAGCGGCTGTGTTTGGTGGTTTGTTTTTTCCCCTTTTGCAGCGTTGTATCTCTGTTCAATTTTAACACTTAATTAGATCCTATGCTCTGGTCTGTGTGAAAGGGATTCATATGATTTGGGCTTCAAAATTACACAAATAAATTGTTCATACCCAAAACTAATCTCACAGCCTCACAAGAAGTAGGGAAGACATAGTTTTCTATTAAGTGATTCAAAGCAAAAATTTCAGCAAGTGGTGGATTCTATAATCTTTAATTCTATTACCATTGGATAAACAAGGAATTTCCATCAACATAGGAATCCAAATTAGCCTCCATGATTTTCTTCATTAGCTGAGTACTCCTCTCTCGAGCTCTTGCTGATCCTCTCACTGAAAGATCCGCTAGCACAGTTGAGAATTCTGGCAGCCTCAAAGCATCTCTCATGCAGCCCTCGCTTTCATCAAACAACCGAAGAAGAATTTCAGTCGCGCTTTCTTTACTCAACATGCATCTCCCTTTAAGCACATCTACCATTGAACTTACAATCTCATCAGTTTTGCATAAAGCATTCAATCCTTCTTCAAACCTAGCAAGAAGACCCAGAACAGCAAGTGAAGTTCCAGCTAGATCTTCATTTCCAGTATTCATTACCAGTTGGATAAGCACCGAAACAGCTCCTGACCGGACGGCTAAACTGCAGTTCCCATGGAACTGTACAAGCTCAGCCAGAGAACTAAGGAGGTGATGAGCAGCTGGACCACGGGCCGCTGCAACTGCATGAACCAGCAACTGGACAGTGCCAGCCACCCCAAACTTGGCCTTGTTCTTGTCTAGCATTGCCAAGCTACACACCAAAGAGGAAGCTAACATGATAGATTCTGGGGAGCTTGGGGAGAGAATTATTGAGTTGAGAAGATAAATGGTTTCCATATCTGCAAGAGAGAGTTTTATGTCAGGATTCAAGGAGAGGTTGAACAGTATGGACAACGAGAGAGTCTGAACGATTGAGGAGGAAGATCTGGAGAGGTTAAGAAAGGTATATATCGCTCCCTCAGTTTGTGCTAGCAAGTTCCTGTTTCGTGCACTGACCTTGGTGATGGAAGCTAGGGTTTGGAGTGCTCTCTGCTGAACCTCATCGGAGTTGGATTGTGCTTCAGATAGACAAGTAGTGACTGTTTCACGAAGCCGAGCTGTTGACATGGTTTAAGGTGCTAACGAAATTTTCATAAAGCATAACAAACTAAAACAGCCTTAAGAGGTGACCAATATGATCCCATTCAAGATGTTAGGGCAGTGTGTAGATGGTTCCAATGTTCAATGGCATTGGGAAAATCTTCAATTTCCTTCATTTGGCATTTCTTGGGCATTGTTTCGATGTTCCCCTAGTTCAGAAATTTAAAAAGAAAGATGAAATCAGTTTTATTGTCTCTAAATGGCCGTACTATCACAAACATCCAAATACTAGGAGCAAATTATTAAAAAGTTAACAATCTCTGAGTTAGTATTTAAAACAAAATCCAAATGCTCAAATTAATTGAAGAAAGTAACATTCACCAATCACCATTGCTTAAAGAATTCAAGATCCACATATCTTTCATTATAGGATAAAATACGTACTTAATACAATTCTGAATCCAATGCCCGCAAGAAATGCACAACAAAAGTAACTAGGGATAAAATAAATGACCAAATTGGACCAATGAAAACTAAAAATTCATGGTTGATAAATTGATAATTTTAAACCCAGGTATGCTCTAAGCAAAAGATAACACCACATGCCAAATGATTCAATTAAATCAGAAGGACCCGAAGAGCTCATCCATATCACTCTAGTGACTGCAATTGGACAAGTTAAAGCACCCAGATAACAGTGTTGCAAGCATTCACAAAACATATAAAGATTGTACATGCAGAATATTTAAGAAAAATGATTTCATAAAAGAATCAAAAGTACAGTCACATATTATTTGATAATGGAAGAATAGGCTAAAACGTTTAAGGGCCCACTGAATGGCCAGGCCAAAAATTTACCAACTCAAACATCCTCTACAACAAAAATCTCAAAAACTAAGGATCCACAAACAAGACAAAACTGTTTTTGGTTCACAGTATAATTCTATCCCCTCATCATTTAATAGATTTTATTCCAACAAGAATCTAACAAGCTGGATCAATGATGATCATCTCCATGGCCATCGGGGGGACCTCCAGGGCCAACCACTTCCAGCTGCAGAAGATAAAAATATATATAAATTAGAGAAGTCCCAAATTAATCTAAACAATTCTGTTCAACTTCAGAAGAAAACAATAGCTTACCATGAAATATTGGGAGCACACTGTGCATTCATGTGGCTTGCCTTTCTCCAGCCAAAACCAAACAACATCATGCTCGCCTTCTATATATTCAAATGATAGAGAAAACAATTTGATTACAAATTCTGTGGCATGGGATCATATATTCATATGTTCCAAATGCGTGACATTTACCATTGCCCAACTAAAAAGAAGCAACCGAAAAATAAAATGACAGTAGAATTACCTCCCTCAGCACCAGGACATCCAACTATTCTTTTGTCATAAACAGACTTAACAATAGCAGGTGTTTCCTACAAGCAGATAACATGACATCTAGATACATTAGCAACAACGATGAATGATCTTCAAACAGCCCTATCATGCCATTCATCAATCAGCTCTATGTAAACAGAAAAACAATAAAGTTCATTAATACATTAGCAACGTGTTAATATGTAAAGAAAATTCATCTTGATTAGTTCTAAAATACTACACACACAGATGACAGACAGGGCAGACAAAAGGACATGGTAAGAAATTGCTATTATGAGAAACTAAGAATACTAAACTATTGTTTAATTAGTTCACATATAGAAGCAGGTATCCTTCGTTATTCAGTCAAAATTGCATAATTGGGCTTTCAAATTCCCCCTTGCATTTTTTCAGGGTATTATAACCTAATATCATAAGGAGCAATTACCATTTAAGTACAATACTGCATAAGAATTGTGCACTGTTGGTAACTTTGAGGGTCAATTTTCCCCGCTAAGAGCAGGGAACAGAAAACCCAAATCAATGGACACTGAAACAGTAGGAACTGGTATGAACTATGAAGTACAACAAAGTAGATTATGTAAAACGCTTACTTCTCAGAAAGTGTTTCATGCCCAAGCAATATTTTATGTCTAGGTGCATTTACGCTTAAGGTTATCCGATCGCAGGCCATTGGCCCAGTGGTCGTTGTTCTCCCCTTTGTGGGAGATGATTGGGGATCGATCTGATACCCCTTCAACCTGGGGATTGTCCTCAATGCCTGGGGGTCTATCCCCCAATTAACCTGAACAAAAAAGGGGAAGAGGGAAAAAAAAGAGATCCAGTTCACCCCCTCCCTGAACATAGCAAGTTTCATGTTCACAGTAACATTAGCCTATTTAAGAAATTCATCAACACATAAAATGCATCCAGCATATATCTAGACGCAATTAGAAACCAACAAACACTCCACTAGTTCAACAAATCAACAAAAGTGATGCACGACATAGCTGAAGATCGATAGCCTCCTTTACAAATTGATCAGAGTATAACAGCATTGCAAGAATCAACACAAATCAATATCATTATCAAATTAACCAGACTGAACTTTAGGCATGAAAGCAAACCATAGTGAAATACCGTTATCAAATTAACAGCTGAAAGAGTTCACAATCACTAAATGCCTCATTTTAATAGGGCTGAATACCAAACCAAAGCTTAATTTCAATGGACACTAACCTTGGTACCAAAAGGGCCAACTGGATGATTAATTTCAAGAATGTCCTTTCGCTGCAATAGGCAGAAAAAACTCTGTGCTTAGACCATCATTGTCACAAACCAAAAAACTTAACACTAGCAATCCAACATGAATAGATATGTGAAATTACCTGAAGCTCAGCTTCAAGTTCCTCACGCTCGTGTCCAGTAGCAATGGGCATCATCTCTTCAACCCTCTTCTTCAAACTTTTATCTACCACATAAAACCAGAAAACGAAATAAACATAAAAATATACTACTCGTATATTTTCTTTTTTCTTATACTATATTTTATTCTCGTATTTAGTGATTAAAAACAAGACAACCCAACATTTCACTTTTTCTTCATTTTCTCAGCAACCAAATGGACGATTGGGCGTTTTAGCAAATAGAATTTCACGAAAACGATCTATCGTTTTCTTTTTGTTCCACATTTTCTCATCAATCAAACAGACAATTAATAACTTATAAATGGAATTAAAAAATAATAATAAAGCGATCAAAACAAAAAATAAGGAAAGTGGGGGGCAAGGAGGATTTACCAGAATCGAAGAGGGGCTGACGAAGAAACGGCGTCGTAGAAGAGGACGCAGAAGATGATGATGATAACGAAGTAAGAGATCGGCCGGTGACGAATCGGAGAGGAGATGGGGAGAGATTAGGTTTAGTAGTAATAGTAGTAGAGGATGATCTCCACGAGGCTGAAAGGGATTTGAAATTATTTGATCTTGCTGATGAAGCTACCACTCTTCTCCACATTTTTGTTTTTGTTTTGAATCTGCTTCTATGTCGCAGGCAGCAATCTCGCTATACACTCTCTCTCTCTACAAGAGAAGATCAAATCAAACTCGGGGTGAGGTCAGGTGGTTTACTTGCATGAGGGGTTTGAGGGAACGGGCCTCTTAGTCTCTTACACGTGAGAGCGCCTGCTTAGCACGACGGCAAACTTCGTTCTATAAAAAGAGAAACTTTCACCATTTGATCCGAAAACTATTGCGCTTTTGTTTTAGAAAACACGGGTGGGTTTCGCTTTTAAGAGAAGCGAGTAAAAATGTATTTAGTGACCAAAAAGTAAAAACGTTTTTTAAAAAATAAAAATATATGGACTAAATTCAAAAGAAAAATTATTTTGATTGTTTTCAGTAAAATCGAAAATAAAATTTTAGATTTTAATTGACTGAGATTTTATCGTTAAAACTATCTCTCAAAGTCTTCTCAGCGTTGAGATGAACTCATTTTAAGTCATAAATCATCGAAAACATCGAATTAGAAAAACAAAAGTAGTTTAAAAATTTGATTGATATAATTGGTAGATGTGTAATCAAAATAAAACAGGGTCAATAACTATGCGACAAAAAAAATATTAAAACTATTATATATTATTATTCTTTGTATTATGTGTGTGCATATATGTTTTATTTTATAATATAGCATGCCTATATGTTATGTTAATACTCTTCAAGTATGGTTAATTAAATCTTAGCCTAGCGGTCGAGACCGAGATCTTTTGGTTCGATTCTTACGATGTGTGGGTTATTTGTTTAATTTTATGTCGGTTATTTCTCTCACTTTGAGTGTGTTATAATAATATCATGAACTTTTGTATGAGACTTCAATAAAATAAAATGAGTGTTCTTTAATAAGGATGGCAACGAGGTGAGTTTGAAGCAAAGAGTGACATCTTCGTCTTTGTTTCCGTTTACAAAAATACTTTTTGTCCACGTCCCCATCCTTATCCCCGCCGAAGATTTCATTTTGTCCTTCATACTCATCCCCGTCCTCATCGAAGATTTTCGAAAATCTCAATCTTCATCCCCATCCTCATCCCCATTCTCGTTTTGTTTTTAAAATCCAATTCGCTCAAGAGAAGAAAAAAAAATTCATTTGCTTTTCGATAACTATAAGTATAAATTAAAAAGTGTTGCGGTCGTAACTGAGCAAATAAGCAATAAAACCATATTTCTACTTTAAATGGTTATTAATATAGCTAAAGGTATTTATGTAACTATCAAATTTATTTAATATATTTATATAAGACATAAAACCTTATATAATAAAGGATGGGATTTTGCGGGGCAACCACGGCCTCCTTCGTCTCCTGTTCAAATTGAAGCTTTTTATCGTCTCCGTAGAGATAAAATCCCCTTCATATTTGTCCTAGACTTATCGAAGAATTTCAAAACTTCATCGAAACTAATAATTTTACTTTCCCCATTTTTCATGTATACTACACGAATTCCATTAAAAAAAAAATGAAGTTGGATATGAATTGAGTTACAAAATATCCAATCAAATCTGATTCGATAAATTTATAACAAATCAATTTGGTTACGCCTTAATCTCAGCCGAATCCAACGTGTGTTTAACATCATCTTTGTTCTTTGAGATAACAATATTAGTTGAAATCCGAAATATACAATCAATACTCTATTATTTATGCTTTTGTTTTTGACAGGATAGTCAATAATTCAACATCAAACCAAATGGGTCTTTGTAAGAAGATTACACTTCTAATATTGAAAATGTATTACCATTCAAGATCTACCACAACGAAGTAACCAAGGAAACACTGAAGCCAAAAACGAATTTTCTTGCAAAAGGATTAAACTTGTCCAAATTAGTTATGTCAATTAATATCCAACCTGCAAATTTAATCTACCTCCCTCCACTAAGACATTTTCTATTTAGATCTTACTCTTCACGAGAAAACTTGATGGATTGATATGGATAACTGATTTAAGTGAACAAATAAAAATTACTTTAATCCCTGCTTAAATCGATTTCCTATATCTTGTTTGATGTGTGTCAGATGACATAACATCCACGCATACCCTCCGTTATAAGATAAAATCCCAGCAATTTTCTAATCATGCAGATCCGGTAAAATCATCTGCAGACTTTATTTGTAGTTCAGAAATCCTCAAGCACTGCAGCAGATGAAAAAACAGTAAACCTAGGACCAGTTCCATCACTCGTATCACCGCAAGAGATGCAACTTATCATATCACCGCAAGAGATGCAACTTATCACTCGCAACCCCACGAAAGAGAAAAAAAACAAAAGAAAAACTGGTAAAATAAACACATGCACCCTGTAACAGCTAATTTTATGAAAATTCAAGTAAAATCTTAAAGGGGTAGAATATATATACTCTAGCACTTCAATCTGCCTGGTGAAATTATCACATGCCCAACTGTGGCCTCAAGTTCTCAACAACCAGCAGAAGAAACAACATCTGCATCCATGTCCTGACACTGAAGACAACTTCATTGTTATTCTAAGTAATGTACCATCAATTATTCAAAATATATCCTCCATAACACTCCCAAAATTAAATCTAAACTAAACTATGAAATAATACTACGCTCACAACCTCTAACTGGAACATTGGAAAAAGTTTTAAGACCAATAGGAAAGAGAGCCAAGCCTCCAGTATACATGGAAGTAACCTAAGCTCATTGAGACTAACACCACAATGTCTATTATTTTCCAACTTCAGTGTTCGCCTGAATCAGGAGAACCATCATCATATGAGACCAGGCCCTTCTTCCCATCCAAGCTTCCAGAAGATGACCTTGACCTGGACCCGGACCTGGATCTGGACCTGGACCTTGACATTGACCTTGCTTTGCTTGCTCGCTTGGGAGACTCAGAGTCCAATGAGGACCGTGATCCTGATGGGCTCCTGCTCCGACTCCCAGAAGGTGATCTTCGCCTTACGTCCCGTGGAGAAGCACGTGATCTAGGAGCCGCAACTGGGGATGGGCTGCGACTATGGCGACGACTACGGTAACGGGGGCTACGTGATACAGATGGACTCCTTGTCCTGCTTCTTCTTCCTCCTCTGTATCTACAAGCAGGTGTTCACATGGAAATAAGCCCAAATGAAGTGGGGCATACAATTCATAAATAATCACAGCACAAGACACAAGGAGAGAGAGAGACAGAGAGATTAGGACTTGGGAAAATCTGAAAGCAAGCCTTTCCTTCCTCAAGTTCCATTTTCAAAACAGTTACTAAACTTGCACACTAGCAAAGAGAAACGACAATATAAAACTACTACCTGGATGGACAAAAAATCATATACTACCTAAAAAATTTGTTTTAAGAAATAAGTTAAGGCACAGAGAAAACAGACCTTGGAGGTGTTCTTCCTCTCAGTGGGCTTCTGTAACGACGAGGAGAAAACCTTCGATAACTTGGATATCTTGAAATACAAAGACAAATGCAGTCATCAGCACAATCAGAACAATGAACAGCAGAACCATGAATATACAAGTTGATGGAAAATTACCTGTCACGATCATTTCTGCCATTATAACGATAAGACCTCACAGGAGATCGATCTGGAGATGGGGTTCTATATCTTCGAGCATAAGAGTATCGCTGACTAAAGCCCCGCCCTCTCCTGATGCGCTTTGGTGACCCATCAGGTGAAACACTTCTTGAGACACTTCTTCCACGATCAGAAGGAGGTGACCTTGCCCGGCGTACAGGAGTAGGGCTTCTTGAAAAGCTGCGACGAGTATTCCTGATCGGCGCCCTAATTGGACTTCTGCTAATGCTTCTTCTAGGAGCCCTACCCGAGCTTCTGCTAATGCTTCTTCTAGAAGATTTAACTGGACTTCTGCTTATGCTTCTTCTTGAAACTTGTACAGGACTTCGGCTAACTGATTTTCTTGATGATGTTCTAGGTGGGCTCCTACTTAGGCTTCTTCGAGACAAGGACCTTATGGAACTCCTGCTAATGCTTCTTCGAGACCTTGCTCTCACTGGGCTTCTGCTAATGCCACTGCCCCTTACTGGACTTCTGCTAACACTCCTCACTGGGCTTCTTCCACCCTTTCTGCCCCTCACTGGACTTCTGCTAACACTCCTTGCTGGGCTCCCACTGCCCACACTTCTAACAGGACTTCGGCTGATACTACTCCTCTGTGCCACAGGAGGGCTTCTACTTTTACTGGGACTCCTGCTCCTGCTTCGCCTCGGATTGACACTTGGGCTCTTGTTCAGACTCTTCCTGGGACTAATACTCATACTCTTACTCGTGGTCCTCTTAGGACTCATGCTTCGACTCCTGCTCATCAACTTTTAATAAAATACCGGATTGGGAAGAATCGGTAAGCATAAAGAAAAACTGAGGCGTGAAAAGAATGGAAAGTAGACCTAGATTTTCCTGGGTGATCATCTACCACATCAGGTTGCCTATCTGTACTTCTGTCAGATCTAGCATCTTCAATTCCATTGATCCGCTTCTCTCCATTTTCCCTGGGTGCTTCAGCCACTTCCTTCTTGAGCATATCCCGCTCCTCCCTCTTTTTATGAGGAAGGGAGCCAGATTCTTTCTCCACATTAAAGAGAGACTGATTCCCAACTGCAGGATGGTACACAATAATAGTAGCAGAAAAAAGACAATCAATGACTCAAGAATTTCTAAACACGAGGTCAAAATATACAGCAAATTGCCATAAATTACAAGTGAAGGACTTTGCATCACCACAAAGTAGTTGCACCAAAAACAAGGTATGCATTCTACACAGATGCCGACCAGCACATATATGGTTACCTCTAGCCTCGTTAATTCAAGAACTAAAGAGAAAGAGCACAAGTTTTTGCTGCTATGAAATTTAATTTCATTTTGACAAGTCAAAAGAGAAATATCCTACCAATTCTAAATATTTGAGCAGTATATTAAAGGTGTTAATCAAATTATCTTAATTATCTTAAGACCGAGTTGTTCAAGGCCCATCCTTAGGATAGGGCACCAAAGAAACAAACAAAAAAGTGACTCAATCATAAAAGGATTATAGTCGCCAAGTTTCATATTTTCTAGTAGTGCATGATCAGATCTATCAATAGGAGGAAGTCACAGCAATAAGCTAAAACTTAAAGGACCTACCAGACTTTAGAAATTTGTTAAGAGATCAAGAGAAAAAGACTTCAAGAAGTACCTGCTTTCTGAGAAGAGTCTTTGAGCATCTGATCTTTTTCTTGACCGCCATCATCAGCGCTATTTTTGCTTCTACCCTCACTCTCGTCATCTGTAAGACTACCAGATGCCCTAACAATATGAATCAGATGGGAGAATTTCAGCAAAGAGTTAGACATCCAGCTTATATCCTTTTATCTAAGAAAACCCTAGAGAAAACTAAAAAGCAAAACTAACATAAATCATGATACAAATAGAATAAAACCTGCAATCAATTGCAATGCATGAGCCAAACATCCTCCAAAAGAAAGAAAAACATATTTCAATATGCAGGCCATACAACATACGATACACATAGTTGGTGCTCCAATGCATCAAGGATTTCAGAATGTACTAGAAAAATTACAAAACTGAAGAAAACCTAAAACCACCATTAATTACAGGATAATGCACACCATGGAACAGCAAGCTGCATACTCAAGTTGTAAAAAATGCAGACTTGTTAGTAATATAGTGTCCCAAGTCAGAATCACATCATTCCAGTAATATTTCCAACAGTTGGTTCATTATGATGTTTCCTATTCATAAAAGTAGAAAAAGAATAATCTCAAAAGCTAAAGAGCAGGGGAGTGAGTGGGTGGATTTATGTGTCAGGATGGCAATGCGATTGGACACCCAGCACACAATAATAATGAATAATAAACGAACCCCAATATCAAATATTTACAAATATTGTGAATACAACCTTCTTGATCTGCGCTTGGATCTCTTATCATGCCTCTTTCGCTTTTTCTCACGCCGTCTATCTCTTTTTTTTGAACGTCTATATTTATCTCGTTTAGAAGATCTCTTCCTCTTTCTACGTTTGTCATCACTTGAAGAACTAAGGTCAGATGATGACAGAGATGAGTCAGAATCACTATCAGATTCTGATGAAGCCGTCTCGGAATCAGAGGAACTCTCTGACTCGGATGAATAGTGTCTTCTTCTCTTCTTCCTTCTGTCTTTTGAAGATTTTTTGTGTTTTCCTTTCCTTCGCGTGTCAAGACTATGAGCATCAGGTGAAGCATCCTTTCCCATTTTCAATTTATTTCCCTTCTTTATATCTGCATATAGAAACAATTAAATAAATGAGAATCACAAATAATCTCACAGTAAGTATGCAATAAATGTCCTCACAAATACAGCTACAAATTTTAGATGCTGCAAGCAATTCGAAAGATATGAAGATTCTTACCTTCATTATATTCACCACAGTGGATTATTTTCACCGTGACAGTTGGCCTGCCTTCCTCATCAGCCACAGTTTCAATTTTTTTCAATACCTCATCTCCTTGCACAAGCTTCCCAAAGACTACATACTTCCTGCCAAATATGCCACAAATAACTAAGAAAACAAGGACCTTAAAAGAAAATAGAATATCCAGCAACCACAGCTGATAATCTTAAGAAAGGCAATAAGGCACACAAACAACAAATTAGATGAAAATACCTGTCAAGATTATGATTAGCCTTAAAGGTGACAATAAAGTGAGAACCTAAATTGTCACGATCGGTGACAGACATAGACAAAAGACCAGCTCCATCATGCTTGAGCTTAGGCGACTCATCTGACACAATGTAACTTTTTGTTATAAGCAAAACAGCAAGAAAAATGAAGTTCATTCTGAAGATAAATGTAACAATCCGATAAGTCAACATATTGAAAGGACTTCAAAAACAAGTCACTAATGGGCACATTCCGTGATAAGCAGTAAAAAAGCACGATGCTGTTTCCCCGCAAGAAAAAAAAAATTTCCTTCATTTCTTACTCTCGTTAAACATTCAAAAGTCACACAAATGCTGTTCTCACCTGGAAACCTTTCCCCATATATGCTTTCCCCACCCGTCCCTGTAAAACGAAAAAATAAAATATTTAAAACAAATATTAGAGATCTAAAGTATAACCAATTCCAAAGTCAAATGGACAAGAGCCCCTATATCAGTATATTATCTACTGTGCATGTAAACCTACTATTTTGATCAAGCGAAAGTTAGGAAAACGTCTATTTCCATTATTTTCTTCTTTTAGCAATTGTCTGCTTTTATAATTATCTTCATGTAGTTTCAGGCTCCCAGCAATCAAGATCCTGCTAATTTCCCAAATTCAGCTTTATTCTTATCACCCACTGATTTAACATTTAGTTCCAACAGGAATTCATTGTTTGTATTTACCACTCGATCTCTGTAATTGGTGGAAATAGGAAAAACAACCATGACTAGAAAAAAAGTAACTTCAAACGAAAGCTACAACTCTTGATGACTAAATACATTTTGCCTTTAAAGAATGATAAGTGGTAATGAGATAAATTAGAAAATCATATAGTGTAATCATCACATTCCTCACCAATCCTTAATATTGGTAAACTATACCGCTTAATAAGATATGTAGTACAGTATATATTCATAACCACTGACAAATCATTAGCTTTCAAGCTTAAAGAAGATTATTTTTCCAATTTAACTAGCTCCTCATATAGAAATAGATGTCAACGACAAATGCAAATTGATTGATTTAGATTTCAGATGTTACACATTAAAAATTGTAACTTATTTCTTGAATAAAATTGCATCTCTGAAAATAATAGATAAAGTAAACTACAAAGTGAACAGTGCAAGCAGACTATGCGTACCATCTCGTTTCAAAAAATCTCCAGCCTGCAAGATCAACATAACTTATTAGTCATCTACTAAGCAGAAAGACGCTTACGTGTACAAAAGTGGGTTGGGCATGACAGAGTTTAGAAAAATTTTGAGGATGGACAACTTAGTAAGTACAACCTTAAAACTACATCACAAGAAAAGCAGGCGTGACCATCAGCCCTGTAGCCTACAGCATAAACAATAGCAACTGACTAAAAGACAAGGCCACTTCTAAGCCATGTTGAACAGGCAAACCATAGCACAAAATCAGAACCAATCTCCGAACATCTAATGTAAGTAAGCAAACCCAACAAACCTGGGCCATGGAACCTTTAATGATGCGATGGAAAAAGGACCCCTTGTAGTGCAACGGTTTTCCGCTTTTAGGACTGACCCCCTTTTCTCCTACAGATGCAACAAAAAGACAGAAAAAACAGGACATGCCATTAAAAATAATTGTTAAAATTATGGTACAGATAAGAAAAAGTAACCGCTAAATAAGAAGCAGACAGAGAAATATCACCTGTACAAAGTGCGCGGAAATTTTCTGCTGTCTTGGGAGCAACATCAGGGAAAAGCTGGAGAACCAAAGATTAACAACATCAGAGGAAAACTAAACTGCAAACAAAGTTAAGAGAGCCACACAACAATAGAAAATATATAAAATACAAATAATATCTTGTTGGGAGGCTGAATCATAATGATACCTTAAAAACCATTCTTTCAACAGGATCACCATCGATAGACACATCCATAAAAACCAATGGATTCTTCTTCTTTGCCATCTTTGTTTTCTGGAATTACAACTCAGGCTAGCATAACCAATGATATGACAGAATGATTATGGGACAGAGAGCAAACGACACTCATTTTAGTAAATAGAGAGGATAACATATTAAGATTCAAATTATCAAGAAATGAGACCCATGCTAATCAAGAAAAAATTTCTCCTGGAGTATGAAAGTTCAAATCATGTTACACAACATTTAGATATACTTGAAGTACCTATGTCACTAGGAACTTAACCTAGGTGTGGTACTGACATGTCTCAGAACAACCATAAAAATGAAGAAAAAGAAAGCATCCCTACTCTCAACTAAATTATAAGCATCAAACCTCTTTCACATGTATCCAATAGAAGTACTTAGCTAAAATATAGTTAGCAGCAATTGATGATATAAAGCCTTTGAAAAGTAATTTGTCTCATTGCAAACACAACAAAAATAATTAACATAATTAAGTGAACCATTACAAACCCCAACATTTTTTGTGCAATTTGCGGGTGCAGACTGTCCAATATATTCCAATCCTTTTTACTTCTATTTTTAAATGAAACATCTTAGCAAATTAAACACAGCACAGTAGCAGTGATAGACCTTGTATTTAAAAAACATAAAAACTTAACTTAAGCTTGTGCCATGCACCAACAATGACAACCAGATAGAAGAATAAATATCAGAGATCTAAAGCCAATAAATACGCACAACCCTAATAAATTCTTCGATCAGGTAAAAACCCAGATCCGTAAATCGTAAGCTATGAAGAGCATTCATACACAAAAACACATATTTGAACTGCTTTCGATTGCCAGGTACGAAGCTAAATCACCATGTGAACAATTAACAACACATTATAACGTACCCAGACCTTATCAAACCAAAACCTTAAAACCTAGTTGGAATTCCCACAAACCCTAAGATACAACAACATCAAACTGAACAGACAAAGAAGAAAGTAGATAATCAGATTTACCCACTCACTCAATATAAAGCACATAAAACATTAGCTATAAATGAAACAAAAAAGAAAATTACTTGATTCATATTTAAGAATAAAAAACGAAACATGATATGTTTTGGATCAGATACATATAAAGAGAGAGAACTGGAATACAAATAGAAAAAAGTGCAATCTAGAAAGAAAAACATGTTTATTTTGCACAGAGAGGAAGCTAAATTTCACCTGAGAAACGCAGAGCCACAAAAAAAATCTAACGATATGAAGCAAAGAGAGTTTTGAAGAAGAAGAAAACCTAGTGGGCTTTTAAAAGAGCCCAGCTGCTTCCAGTGGGTTGTGGCCTGTCTGAATTGCCCCCTGAATAGTATGAAATGACCAATGCATCCTTTTCACACCTGGCTTTGAGGTTTTTTTTTCCTTCAACTGTACGACATAGCACCATCCAGAAACCTAAACTAATATTGAAGGAGAGGCTCCAACCTACCACCGGTCCGTAACATGTTTTATGGACCAGCGAGAATTTTTTTTTGAGAACTTTTGAGGCTTTCGACTTAAAACAAAAATAATTGGCCATACCACTTAATCACTTTGAAATTTTACCGATAATTTTGATAAACTTCATTAGCAGTATTAGTATAAATGCAAGATTTAAAAAATAATATTATCAATAAAAAAAATTAAAATTATTAATAAAATTTTAACTGATCTAAAACCAATGTTTTTGACCCGATCTAACCAAAAAATCCCCGACATAAAATAAATGAGATCCACCAAATAAGAAACTGTTTGGTCTAACTTTTTCAGCAGCTTTTGCAGCCAAAAATCAAAAACTAGATTAAAAACCCATTTTTTAAGGTAGAATCAAAGGTGATATAGCTTTAATAAAAAGTTGATTTAGGCTCAAAATCGAAACTTGAGTTTTGTAGCTTTTGATCCCAAAATCATTTTTGATACAATTACATCACCAAATTGTCCTCACCAGCCATCTATTTGTGTTCTTGATTGAGAATATTATTAATTAATAATTATTTATTATTAGTTTAATTATTGTGTCAAGTATTATTTATATTTTACTATGATCAAAATTAATATTTTAATTATATAAATATTAAAGTCAATTTGACAAAAGAAGGCATTCAAATAATCAAATGGTCATTATATACTCTTATTGTTAATTTCAACCTTTAAAAGCACATCTATAACTCATCAACCAAACATACCAATTAGTTTGTTAGCATTTTTAACACAATTTTTTTATCAAACACCAAGTTGCTTTTAACTACACAACATTTCTACCTGCAATTATTTTAAAATCACACTTGAGTCTTTACATCACAATCGAAAGTTAGGTCAAATGAGCCCAAAGTTCAAAGATTTATGTATGTAAAAGCAATAGAAATGCCTTATTCACATTCACTTTTCAATTAAGAAAATAAAAACTTCATAGCTCGTACCTATCTTCTAGGTTAAATACCATTTTTTGTCCCTACTTAACCGATTTGAAAGCATCTGACTAAAATGTAGAGGTGTGCATTCTTCAGGTAAAATTGAGTAATCGATCTGAATCTTCTGAACCACATTTCGATTCGATTAATTCGGTATTCGATATTAATAAATAGTTCAAAATAATTTTGATATTCAGTATCAATAACAATAATAACTTTTTTAAATTCGGTAACCAAATTACCAGAAAAACAGATTACAAGCACATACCTTAGGCTTTATGAGAGAATCAACTTACAACCCTTATAAAGTCTCAAAAATCACGGATGAATCATACAACGATGTCAAATTATACTGAATGAACCAAACATGTTATAAATTTTCAAGTTCATTACGCATTTGTGTGTGAATGTCTAGGAATATCAATGGTTGTTGACGTGAAACTATTAATCTCATAGACAATAATCCTACAATCTATAGTTATGTAACTTTATGTACATTAGCATTGCAGAGAATTAAAAGGTAAATTTCACAAATGAGAAGAGTCCTATTTATAGTGTGCCAAAAGGTATATAATTAACTCTTCATTAAGGATACAACTTTTGGAAGAGTTATGTTCTATGTGAAAGATTGTAACTCTTACTGGACAAGGTTCCAGCCATTAGTTATGATATGGTATAGCACATCTATGGTGTTATGGTGTGTCCACCAATTACAATGTGCCAACAGCTCCAACTTGGACACACCAGAATATTTACTCAATTTCGAACTTGCGGGGATACTGGGTTGATAGAGCCATCTTTCTAATGTCGTGACTCACTAAAAGAATAACATCTATCTCACTCTTAAAGAGTGTAGCCATCAGATACCTTTATTGTGTATGCATGCAATTTCCACAAATCCAACTGCGCCCTGTCAATTTCTATGACCCGCCCTGTCCAAGCGTCACAATATTACAGAATGACTTCGCCATATTTCAGACGACACCAAGTTTCAAATGCATTAAAAATTATTAGTTCACACCTCGTATCTTTGACAATTTCAACAGTGTTTATACTCTTCTTGTGGCATTTCTCGACCTGCTCCAACCCCCAGTTCTAAATAACTAAATCTTATCTCTCTATTATACTAAGTTGGCGATTTTTGTTCTCATCATGGGCCATGAGTGAATGGTTAAACTTTTTATACCTCTTTCATCCGAGATTTAGAGCGTATAGACAATGATCCAACCTCGTTATCTCCCTAATGGCCTTTCACTTTTCGATCCCGTCAGAAAGTTACATCGATTCTATATTTTGGGATCTCGATCATTATCTTGGCGATGCACTCATCATGGACTCTATTCTCATTGTAATGGGTCACTATATTATTGCCACGATACTTTGTTGCTGTCTAACATAATTATCTCATTCTTGTGGGATCTATCTCAGTCTCATAGTGACCATATGATCTCTGAACCTATCCAAAGACAACCCATTTGTCATAAGTTCTGCTATTGTTAAGATTTTGTCTCAATTCCTCACAAGGAGGACTTCTAATTGATATGGGAAAAATGGTTTCTTATTTTATAGTTGTTTATTCTAATAGTAGTAGTAGTTTATTATATTATTGTTCTTTTTCTAATAGTATTAGAAAAATATCCTTTATATAAAGAGGGTCTTAAAGAAGGTTTGAGACATTTTCATAATTTCAATATTATAACTAGAGCTAGGTGGAGAGCTTTAGGTGTTTTGAGGATTTTGGGTTGTGAGGTTGTGAGGGTAATAAGTTTGTTTTTCCTAAAGTTATTGCTAATGATTAATAAAATTGTGAGTTTGTTGGTGGCATAGGCAACGAGGTTGCTGAACCACATTAAATTGGTGTTCTTGATATTTGTTTGTTTATTTGCTTATTTATTATTATAAGTTTGAGTAGGTGGATTTTAAGGGTAAAATCCCAACAAGTGGTATCAGAGTTTGGTCATCTATTTGAAGAAATTGCATGCTGCTATTTGTTGCATATGTGCCACCATGTCGACATGTATACCTAAATTTGATATTCCTTTTATTTAATGGAAGCAATAATTTTACTATGTGGTCGAGTACAGTTCAAGATCTTGATCAGGTTTTAGAGGAAGAAAAGCCATAAGAGGTGACTGATAGAAAGTGGCAATCGATTTAGAGGGAGGTTGTGAGTACAATTAGGTTAGTTATTGCTCCCGAGATCAAGTATACCGTGTTGAAGAAAACTACACCTAAAGGTTTGTGGGATAAGCTCAAAAGCATTTATGGGTTAAAGTCTTTGATTAATAGATTGTGTCTCAATATAGACCTTTTATTCTCTAAAGATAGAAGAAAGTACAAGTCTTCATGATCACTTGAATGAATTTAACAAGTTAGTGTCTCAATTGTTGAATGCATACGAAACATTGAAGGATTAAGAGAAGGCACT
This sequence comes from Bretschneidera sinensis, assembly GCA_023935145.1. Lineage (NCBI taxonomy): Eukaryota > Viridiplantae > Streptophyta > Magnoliopsida > Brassicales > Akaniaceae > Bretschneidera > Bretschneidera sinensis. The sequence goes on from CM043699.1 coordinate 28,595,539, forward strand.
ACTCTTGTTATCATCTTTACCAAAATCTTACAAACCATTAGTGTAAACATTGTTGGGGGGTAAGTCGACATTGAGCTTAGATGATGTGATTGCGTTTTTGCGTGAAAATGAAAGGTTGATGGGAAATGAGAGCTTGTCTAGTTATAGTCAAGTGCTTGTTGTGTAGAAGTGTAATCGATGGAGGATGCAATGGATAGCGAACAGTTACTCAAAGTAGAGATCCAAATCTAGGCCTAGAGATGACAATGACAAATAGTGCTTCTATTATGGAAAGATTAGACACATACAATATTATTGTAAGGCCATGAATGATGATTTAAAATAATTGAGAAGAATGAGTGAGAAAAAGATTCATGATGGTAAGAGTAGTGAAAGTGCTAATATCACCGAGGGAAGTGACGAAGAAGTGCTAGCTATTAAGCACTTTAAAGAAAAAATTGATGAGAGTAATATGATGCTATTTGATTTGGTGTCTTCAATTAAAATATTCAATAAGAATAAGTATTTTGATTGTATGAAGGAACCTACCCATGTCAAAGTTGCTACCGCATGTGGAAAACACAAAGCAATTGATGGTGAATGTAGCTTATGGTTAAAGCTCCATGATGGAAGAATAAAGACACTTGAGAAGGTAAACTTTGCTTTCTCTTTCACTACAAATATCACCTATTTGGGGGAGTTTGATAAGATATGTTACACATGGACCACAGGCAATGGAGAGCTACAAGTTCTTAATGGAGCAAATGTAGTGGTGAAGGCTACTATGAATAAAAATGACTTGTATGTGCTAAATAAGAAGATTTTTTTTGAAAAATTAGGTTGAAGAGATATAAAAGAACTAAAAGGAAGGATCATACCAACCAAAAAGAAAGTTAGATTTGTTGATGAAGTATGGAGAATTTGAGCCAATGTAGAGATTTGTTAGGTTTTTGGCTCAATTCTCCACAAGAAGGACTTCTAATTGATTTGGGAAAAGTGGTTTTGATAGGTGTTTAAATATTCATATTTAAGCCCCTTTATTTACATTTGTTAAGTCTATAGTTATCTTAATTTAGTCCATTTTACTTCATTTCTGTGTTTCACATGTTTTTATAGGGTCTTGGAGAAAAAAGAAGCAACTTTGGCACTTAAAAAAAGAAATCTAGAAATCTTGGAGTAGATGCTGGCTAAAGTGCGATCGAGCGCACTATTTGGTGCGATCGAGCGCACTATTTGGTGCGATCGAGCACATTATTTGATGCTCGTGCGCACACAAAGAAGGATCGAGCGTAGCCTTGCGATCGAGCGCACAACGAATGCGATCGAGCGCACATGTACGTGCGTGAACAGTAAAACGGCAGAACCAGTTTTGGAAATAGATGAGGTTTTGCGTTTTAGGAAATTTAGGGTTTCCAGAGTCTTATAGGGTTATTCAACCCCTATAAATACACTTGTAAACACACACAAAAGACATCCCTTCTTTTATCTTTTGCTTGGCTTGGAGTTGTAAGCTTTGGAGAGGATTAACAACCCGTCTCCACAGTATTCTTCGGGTTTTATATTTCATGTTCAGTTTATGTTATGATGCTTATTAGACAGCATGTGTAACTAACTCTTTATAGGGCTCGATTGAAACCCTAGTTATGATTTCCCATATATACATTCATTTATTATCTTTGCAATAGCCTTGATTATGGTGCTTAACTTGATTAATGCCTGTGTTTATTTAAATTCCTCATATGTGTATGTTTGATCAATATGTGCATGTGGTATGGATTAGTTAGTTAGACCAATTTGGATGACCGAGTCCTGGGTCTGACAATGGTAAAAAAAGATATCTACACCGGATTCTTGGATTAATCAACATGGAAAACCAGGAGTAGATACCATGCCCTAGGTCTCATGTGGTTGTTGATTTCCATAAATCTTATGTCTTCTTAAGGAACAACTCAGTAGATACCATGCTGAATCCCTTAAGAAAGAAAAGAGTTAGAGTAGATACCATGCCTAACTCGTTGCTTAGGGAAATCAATAGCTTAAGGAGTAGATACCATGTCTTTAGGTTGACAACCATTAGGTATTCATAGTAAGGCTAGTGTATTGACATATTACTCATTGGGAAAGTATAATTAGAGGTGGATATCAAAGCTCTATATTCTTATTATTATTAAATCACACTCAACTGTTATTGCTATCTTTTTATCTTGAGAAACTGATTCTAAAAACCAATCCCTGTGGAATTGATCTCGAACTTGCACACTATGCTACCATTGACCTTGTGCACTTGCAAGTAAAACTGTATGATTATTTACTTAGTTATTTAGGTAGATAAACGCACAACAGGTTTCCTATTTTATAGTTGTGTATTCTAGCAGGAGTAGTAGTAGTAGTAGTAGTAGTTTATTATGTTGTTGTTCTTTTCTTAATAGTATTAGGAAAATATTCTCTATATAAAGGGGGCCTTAGAGAAGGTTTGAGACACACTTATAATTCTAATATTATAACTAGAGCTAAGTGGAGAGGTTTGGGTGTATTGGGGATTTTGAGTTGTGAGGGTAATAATTTTATTTTTTCTAAAGTTGTTGTTAAGAATTAATAAAATTATGAGTTTGTTGGTGGCATAGGCAAGGAGGTTGCAAACCACATTAAATTGTTGTACTTGATATTGGTTTGTTTATTTGCTTATTTATTTTTTATAAGTTTGAGTAGGTTTATTTTAAGGGTAAAATCCCAACAGCTACCATCTTCTCAGATGAGATATAGTTGACCTTAATCTCACCTCTGTCCACTATATCTTATATACAATGACAATGGATGTCAATGTGTTTACCTTTTGAGCTATTTTATTCATTGTTTATCAATGAGATGACAAACTTATTATCACAGAACACATTGACTACTCTACACAGTATACCAATCTTGAGACTTTCTACAAATCTCTTTATTAAACTGTTGTACTAGTAGCAGTACTGCATGCAACATACTCAATTTTCATAGTGTGATTTGCTGCACACCCTTTTGTTTCTTGCTTCCCCAAGAAACAATTGTTCCACCAAATAGGAAAATGTATTTACTAGTTGACTTTTTTTCATCCTGATCTCTAGTGAAGTCAACGTTGGAGTATGCAACAATCTCTAGATCACTTAAACCGAAACATAATTTTGGTTTAATGATGCCTTTTAGGTATCTTAGTATTCATTTAACAGCTTACCAATGTGTTCGTTCTGGATTGGCTTGAAATCGACTTACCAATCCTACAACATGACAAATATCTAGTTTGTTACTTGTAATGGCATACATGATGCTCTCTACTATGTGAGCAAATGGGACTAAATTCATTTCTTGTTTTTTTGTCTCATCTTTAGCACTCATGGCTTTGCTTAAATAAGTAGCTTTTAATATAAGCGTGCTTATTGTTTTATAATCACTTATATTGAATTTCTCTAGCACCCTTTCTAGATACCTTTCTTAATCAAAGTATAACAACTTTGATTTTTATCCCTAATAATCTATATTCCTAGAATATAAGAAGTTACACCCATTTTCTTCATTTCAAACTTGGATCCCAAGAATGATTTAGTCTTATCCATCATGTCTTAGTAATTACCAGCTAATAATATGTCATCTATATATAATGATAATATTGTAAACTTATCTGTACACCTCTAAGTGTAAACATAGTGATCTAGCGAACTCATTTCATATCTTAATTCCAAAATTGCTTGGTGAAACTTTAGGTACCATTTCCTATAAGATTGCTTAAGTCTATAAAGTGACCTTCTCAATTTACAAACTTTGTCTTCTTGTCCTTTTACAACAAAACTCTCAGGTTGTATCATGTAAATGTCCTCTTGCAGTTCTCCATTTAAGAATATAGTCTTAACGTCCAACTAATGCAACTCTAGGTCTAATTTTGCTACGATAGACATTATAATTGTTATGGAATTGAACTTTGCTATTGGTGAATACATGTCTACAAAGTCTATACCTGGTTTTTGTGTGTAAAACCTTTTTACAACCAATCTTGTTTTACATCTATCCAGAGTGTCATTCACTTTGAGCTTTTTCTTTAGTATTTATTTATATCCAATAGGTTGCTTGCCTTTTGGAAGCTCAATTAATTCCCAAATTCCATTGTTTGTAATGGAAATGAGTTATTCTATAATTGAATTATATCATTTGTCAGAATCTGCTCGCCATATAACCTCGACATAATCTCTTAGATCATCTTCAATGGAATTCAGCTTCTTGTACGTATCTTCAATGTCATAAACATAATGATCATTCATCCACTGTGGTGGCTCTCTTTGAAGTTTTCTCCCGTTAATCTGAGCGTTCTTAGTTGTTTCAAGATCCATTGAAACAACACTCTCATCTTCTTAATCATTGTTTTCTTTCATAGGATCATTCCCACTTTTCTAATCATCTTGGTTTAACTCGTTTTGATTACTTGAACCTTGATTTGTAGGAGTAGTTTTACTTTATGATGTCTAATGTTCTTCCTCGTCTTTAAGCAATTTTATAATTTTTATTGGCTTTACTTGATTAGTATTCTATAAAAATTAGTTTCCATGCATTCTATCAAACCTCTGTCTTGGTGGAAGAACCTATACCCAGTTTCGGAGTCAGAGTATCTTATGAATTTACATTCCCAAACCTTACGCTCTAGTTTGTTTTGTAATGGCTTATGGATTAAGACATCTGCCTTGCATCCGCATACTCTTAATTTTGATAAATCAAGTTTCTTTCCCATCCAATATTTATAAGAAGTTAGTTCTTTAGCCTTTGTTTTGACTATTTTAAGTACATATTTAGCTGATGAAATTGCTTCACCCAAAAAATGTAAGGGAAAATCTATATAAGCCATCATTGATCGAGTCATATATATCAAGATCCTATTTCTTCTTTTTGTAGTCCCATTTATATATATATATATATATATATATATGTGTGTGTGTGTGTGTGTGTGTGTGTGTGTGTGTGTGTATATATATATGTATATATGTCTTATCCTATTTTTTTCACAGAGTTTATCCAAAGCTTCATACTTCCCCCTCAATCATTGTTTAAGGCTTTAATAGATTTGTCGAGGTGTGTTTCAACTTCCATTTTAAATTCTTTGAAGTTTTCCAAGGCTTTTGATTTGTGTTTAATAAGATAAGTGTAACCATATCTTGAATAATCATTAGTGAATGTTATGAAGTATTACATTCCTCTGAGTTTTAGTTCTCAAAGGTCCGCAAATATCTTAATGAATTACCTCAAGTAGCTTTGATGATTTCCAATTTTTAGAAAATGGTTTTCTGCTTAATTTTTCCTTGACAGATGGTTCACATATATAAAAATTATTTGTATCTAATTGAGACAGTAATCTAGATTTATTCATTATGAGCATTTTATCTTTATTTAATGTGACATATTCTCAAATGCCATAAGTAAGAATTGTTCGAAATGAGGGAAAAAGCATAAGTTGACATTTATATACTTAACATTGAAAATACTTTTATTCTTAGTAAGATAGTACATGTTGTCAAATTTTATACCATTTAGCTTCGACTTTCCATTTTTGCCTATTAAAACACACCCTTTTTCTAAACATGATATCATATCATTTGTCGGCTAATGTGGATAAAAAAACTAGATTTCTTATTAGTTCAGGAGCAAACAATGTATTTCGTAGTATTATACCAGTGCCATCACACATGATCTTATAGTCACATTCTCTAATTACATTCACATAAGTGTCCTTACCCATATATAACTTTAAATCTTTTGGATATTTTTCCTTAAACATGAAAAAGTTGTGTCTGTTTTTACACTTGTAATACTCGTATCATGAAAGTAAGGGTAAAGAAGTAATTTTCAATTTATATATTGAATTAAATATGCATACATGAAAGATTGATGGTTGAATTTGAAATAATTTATTTGAAAAAGTTAGAAATTTTTAAAGAAGAAAGTTATTGAATTTCTATGAAATTGGAAGTTGAAAATGAAATAATTTTGAAGAAAAATGTGGAATAAAGTTAAGAAAATATTTGGATAATTTTTAAGGAAGAAATATAATTTTTTGTAATTTTTTATGGAAATTTTTGAAGAAAAAAATGGTTAAAATTTTGAAATTTTGTAAGAAATGGAAAAATCATAATTTATGGATGAATGGGCGGCCGACTGGTCAATTGGCCAATCGTCTGATCGGTCAGCTAGTCAGTCGATCGGTTGGCTTGATGGTAATTTCATATATTTTTTTTTAATATTTTGGTTAGTCGATCGGTTCAGTTAGAAATAGATAAAAGGAGTTTTGAAATTTCAAATCTTGTTTTGGCAATCCGTAACCATTGAATTCTCTCTCTAAGACTACTCTCTCTCTAGAAAAATATTGATAAACACTTTGAAACTGAAGAATTGCTAATTAAATATTGAAATTTGTTGAAGTTTATCGAAGAATTTTCAAGAAATTCAAGGAAAGCTTTGAAAAATGTAATAATATTGTAGACCAAGGTGTAAACCAACGAGGGATGTGAAATGGGTTTGCAAAACTTTTTGCACAATAAACAAGTTTTAAATATTTTTCAAGAACAATCAAGAGCATCAAGTATAATAGAGCTGAAAGTAAAAAGATAAGAGAATGTGCAAACGCTATTTATAGTGGTTCAACAATATCGAATTTCTCCGACCCTACGTCCACTCTCTTCGAGGAACCTCCTTAAAGTAATCCACTAATAACTCGAGCAACTTTACAGGTGTTGCCCAAACTGTACACAATCTTTTCTGATTAAGGAAGTCTTTACAATAAGTATATAGCACCTAAACACTCTAAGAGTTACACCAACTCTTTCTCTTTATAATGATTGAAAATTTATGATTCAAGAACAAGAAAGACTTTGCATTTAATGCTCTTACAAATAAGAAATTATCTCTCTTAGAAGTTGAAAGCTTTTAAGAATGGCTTATAAAGATTTTTTGGAAAGCTTTGAGAGAAATAAATGAGAAGAAGAAGATTTGATGCTCAAGAGTTATATTATTCTCTCATTTATGATAGGCTTTTATAGTTTAAATGCCTACTAGCGGTTACTCACACCAAAATCTTGTTTGGGAGTAGTTTAGAGCATTTAATGCTTTAAACGACGCTTCAGATTTTGAATTTTTTTTCTTTATTTCAAGTATCCAGTTGACTTGATGCTTGTTCAATCGATTGGATGCTATTTGAAATTAAAACTTTTGTGTCAGGTATTTCATTCAGTGATGAATGTTCAATCGACTAGATGAAGAATGACAGACTTTTTGTCCTTTATTTAGTCGACTGAATGGATTCATTCAATCAATTGGATGACTTGAAACAAAGTTTTCTATGTTTTTCATTTTGTTTTATGAAAAACAAATCTAGTCAAAATCGTTTTGTTGAAAATACTTTAAAATCAAAATGAGCCATATAAGAAGCTAAGTACTTGAGTAAGAGAGTTACATCATTTAAATTATTATCTTAGTACCTTATCTTGATCTTTAACTTCTTCCAAGGTTGACTGCTTAGTTGGTTGTCTTTTGAGGAATTGTCTTTACAGCTTTGAGCACTTAGATAAATTGATTAGCACAATTTAATATATTTTTGTCATCATTAAAATCAAATAAGGTTCAACAAGTATGAATTTCATTGTGAAAGATTAAATTTTTATAAATTGTTCTTCTACTATTCTTGAAAAGGGAATTTGGATTTGGATTTGAATAGAACAAAAGGAATTTTTATTGAAAATATTGAAATTTGATTTATGCATACATGAACTTACCCGAAATTGGGTATAGAAATTCAAAAGTACGAAATATAGTAGAATTGAAGAATAAGATAGAAATTTAATGAGTATGTTATGGTTAGGTGTTGGTGATCAGCAATTGAGTGAAATTGCTGAAAAGCGCAGGAAATGAAAGGAGGTTGTCCAAGAGTAGCTTTAAGTGCTACTAGGTGAGTTATATTTACTTTTAGTAATCGAGACAAACATGAAATATAAATTGATGATAATTGAATTATATTATAAGTATATTGATTTGATGATGTATGTATAATACATGATAATTAGTTGATTGATTAAGTAAGGAAAATGAAAAAAAGATATGTTGGAGATTTATTATATGAGAAGTTATATATTTGAAATGATAGAATGATAAGAATTGATAGAGTATTTATTTGAAAGAGAAATGAAATTCTTGAAAGTTATCATTGATAAGTACAGATGATATATGAGGAGACAAAAATAATGATTTTAAGAAAAATATAGTTGAATTATATGCTTTGATGTATGTCTGCTTGCATGTTATTGTTCACATGCATATAGGAAAGACCAGGAAGGTAGCTGTTCTGGATGAAACATGTTGACATGTGGGAAGACGTTCCCAGATGATATACCGAAATTAGTATTTTCCCATACATTGATAGTATGGAGTGATGATGAAATGATGAAAAAGAAAGAAATGATAATGATATGATTGCATGTATTTTATTTGAATATTTTATTATTGATTATTGAGATGCCTTAGTATCAAATTGATTGAATAATGATGATGGAAAGATGAGTCTCATAATGAGACAATTATGATGAGGAATTGATTGAACATTATAATGATAGATAATGATTTATTGTATACTGTGAACCTCATAACGAGGTAAATTATGATAGTAAAATGATAATAACGACATTGACGTGATAGATTTGAGTTGATGAAATATATAAGAAGAAAATTGAAATGATATGTATATAAGATAGAATTTTGAAAAAATATAGTATGATGATTAATTTTATATGCTATGTGATGAGTCTTAAATATTGTATATTTAAGACCCTTAACTTGTATTTGTTATGCTCTTAGTTAGTAATATTTCACTTTATTTTATGTTTTTTTTTGTGTTTTGTGTATTTTTATAGGTTTGTGGAGAAAATGAAGCATTTAAGGAGATGTGAAGTTTCAGGAGCAATAGCGATCGATCGCACTATGCTGCGATCGAGTGCATGGTCAACAATCCCACATCGAAATGTTTGCAATACAGTGCACCTGCAATCGAGCGCACCAGATGAGCGATCGAGCGCACATGCGATCGTGCTCACAAGACATACGATCGATCGCATCATTCTGCGATCAAGCGCACTCGGGTAGTATTCCACATTGAATTTGAAACCCATGCTACTTCGGGACTCCCCCTATATAAACACCATCTGACCTCATCATTCAGTGTACAATTCCTGGGCCACTTTGGTGTTAACCGGTGGACGTCTGCTAGCATTCTGGTGGATCCCGAAGGTTTTGCTACCACGAGGGGAAGCGTTATCCATCAGCAAGTGGAATTTCTCCCATGTAAAGTTATTTATTTTTTTTTATTTAGTTGTTTTAGTTTAATGTTTAGCACTTTTATTATGAATTGTAGTTTCATAGTTATGAGTGGCTAGAATCTTCAGCTAAGGTTGAAGATGAAGCCTCGCCGTTGTTTGGCATAGTAGTTCAAATTTGCTTGTACAAATATGACAATTTTTTTAGTATAAATGTTCTGTCAATTATTTGAGTTAATCTTGTGATTGATTGAGTTTAAATTGTTCTGTTGGATATTCCTTGTGTTTCATCTAATAGATACATCGAATTGTTTTCGATTAAATTGGATTTCCTTTGTGATTTGTTAAGAGCGGATACATTGGATGCTTTTGGTTTGATTGGGATATTCTTTGTTTTTCGTTTTATAGTTGGATTCATGGAATGTTTTGATAGGCTATTTTTTTAGGACATATATGCTTAACTTTGGTGGAGTGGATTCGGAAACCTTAGTGTCTTTATTATTAGTTTTAAATCAATTCAATTCAGTTTAGTTATAATTTGTTTTCCAAAAATACAACTCAAAATTCGGAACTAGGTTAAGATAAGGTTAGTTTAGATAAAATACATTTTTCACAACGCAATTCCCTGTGGATTCGACCTCGCACTTGCACAACGCTATATTGCAAACGACTCGTGCGCTTGCGAGTAATTTAAAACTCACAACAAGTTTTTGGCGCCGTTGCCGGGGAATTGTTTGGTTTGTGAAAATTTTTGGTCTGAATTGATTTTGTTTTTATACTAGTTAGTTATCAATTTTTTTTAAAAAAAATAAAATTTTGTTAATTTTTGTGAGTAGTGTGTTTGCTATTTTTGCTTTATTCTGTTGTTTCTGCTGGTTAGTACCTCATTGTTTTTTGTTGGTGTATGCTTGGTCGGAGATCATTAAACTTAGATTTGATACATTTAGATCCTGACTTAGAAAGAACTCTTAGGAGACAAAGAAGAGCACTAGTTGAGAGATAGACTGTTGAGATGGGAGAGAATTTTAGGGATGCACATCATCCTGAACATGTAGAGCAACCTAGAGCTTGGAACGTGGACTCCACTACATTCCTTAGGGATTTGTTCGCACCCGTAGCGACTAACTCATCCTCTTGCATAGTGTTGCCACCTACCAATGCCACCCACTTTGACTTAAAGCCACATGTTATCCAACTCTTACCCTCATTCCATGGCTTAGATCTTGAAAATCCTTATAGTCATGTAAAGAAGTTCAAAGACATTTGTGCCACATTTAAATTCCAGAACTTCTCTGAGGAGTCAGTTCATCTTCGACTCTTCCCTTTTTCTCTTCACGATAGAGCTAAGGCGTGGTTGGATTCCAACACGCCCGGGTCTATTACATCTTGGGAAAACCTGCTTAGCAAATTTTATCATAAGTTTTTCCTAATGTCTAGAGTGAATGAGTGTCGAAAGGAGATTAGCTCTTTCACTCAGGATGAGGATGAAAAATTTTCTGAGAGTTGGGAGCACTTCAAAGAGCTACTGATCATATGCCCTCCACATGGATATGAGAAGTGGAGACGCGTTCAGTTCTTCTACCAAGGGTTGACTCAACCCAACCGTAGCATGATCGAGTATATGAATGGGGGGGTATTCTTGAGTCTGACAGAAGATAAAGCATATATGGCGTTGGACAAGTTGTCCGACAACTCACAGCAATGGGATTTTTCAAGCTGTCGAGATAAGTTCATTCGTACTCCTAAGAGGGGAGGCATCTATGAGGTCAGGAAGGACGCTGATTTGAGGATAAAGTTAGATGCCCTCACTAAGAAGATTGACGCTCTCACTGTGAGCCAATCCATCAATGCTGCCAACACATTCAATGTTGAAAGCTGTTCCATCTGTGCTAGTCCCATGCATCTAGCACAGAATTACCCATCAATGCCGGCTTGTGCCGAGTATCCTATGAAACAAGTACATGCTTTCAATGACTATCGAAGGCAGCCAAATAGATCATACTCCGAGACGTACAATCCAGGGTGGCGGAACCATCCAATTTTTTCATGGAGGCATAACCAACCCCTCATAATGCTCAAAATCAATATCCTCATGGATTTGCCCAACAAATTCCTGGTCATGGTCGTTCTGCCCATCCAGCACTATTACCTACTTACCAAGCTCCCACTCAAACACCAGCGCTAGTTTCACAGTCACTAGAGGACACCATTAAGGAATACATGAAAATGAATAGCCAATCTATGAGCGACGTAAGGAGTGCAACAATGGTAAACACCCAAGCAATTGCCAAGCTGGAGAGTCAAATAGGGCAAATTGCAAGTCACTTGGGTGAGAGATAGAAGGGGAAGTTCTCCAGTCAGCCCGTGCCCAACCCGAAAGGACAATTTATGGTTGGAAGTTCATCAACTCCTATGCAGGGGAGGAACAAGTACAGTCGATTGTCACACTAAGGTCTGGGAAACAAGTGAACAATCGAGTGGAAGAGAGCCCTGCTATGCAGCAAGAGCAAGGGAGTGGCAACAAGGAGAAGAGAGATGCTGAGCTATCTACAGCCACACCTACTGAGAAAGACCCTCCTAGGTCGTTTGTACCTAGAGAGCCTTACCCCGACAGACTACAAGCGCCCAAGAAAGGAGGGAAGTATGAGGAAATTTTGGAGGTATTCAAACAGGTCCAAATCAATATCACATTTTTGGATGACATCCATCAAGTGCCATAATATGCCAAGTTTTTAAAGGACTTGGTCACTATCAAGAGGAGGATGAATGTCCCAAAGAAGGCATTTTTGACCGAGCAGGTCAGCTCAATCCTTCAGTGTAAGCTACCCATCAAGTATGAGGACCCGAGGTGTCCTACCATCTCTTGCACGATAGGAGTCAGCCATATTGAGAGGGCTCTTTTGGATCTAGAGGCGAGTGTGAATCTTCTACCCTATTCAGTCTATTTGCAGTTGGGGTTAGGAGAATTGAAGCCCACATCCACGATGCTTCAATTGGCTGACAGGTCAGTGAAAAGACCACGGGGAATAGCTGAGGACGTCTTGATAAAAGTTGATAAATTCTATTTCCCAGTGGATTTTATTGTGCTTGACACAGAGCCAGTCCAGAATATAGGGATTCAAATACCAATGATTCTAGGGCGACCATTCTTAGCCACGGCTAACGCCCTAATCAATTGTAGGACAGGGGTGATAAAGATCTCATTCGAAAATATGACAGTGGAGTTGAACATCTTTGATATCACTAGATAACCACTGGAATATGATGAAGTGAGAAATGTATGCTTGATAGAGGAGATTCTTGAGGAGACTGTGAATGAATCAAGCATTGAGGACCCCCTAGAGGTATGCTTTGCTCAATTTGGAGAGGATTTAGATTTAGATAAATTACTTGAGCAAGCGAATGCCATTTTGGAGTCTCCTCATCGGAAGAGCAATAACAAGGAGGAGGCTGCTGAACCTGAAACCCCCAAGAAGAAACTTAAGCCTTTACCAGATAATCTTAAGTATAAGTTCCTAGGTTCAGCCGATAGTTTGCCTGTGATTATAGCTTCAGATTTGGGTGAAGCTCAAGAGGAAAAATTATTAGATGTCTTAAGAGAGCACAAGGAAGCTATCGGGTGGACCCTTGAGGATATCAGGGGAATCAGCCCCTTGGTGCTGATGCATAGGATACATTTGGAGGAGGATGCTAAGCCATCGAGGGAGCCACAAAGAAGGCTCAACCCTGCTATGCAAGAGGTCGTGAGGGCAGAGATTATTAAGCTGTTAGATGCAGGGATCATTTATCCCATCTCTGATAGCAAATGGGTGAGCCCGATTCATGTTGTGCCCAAGGGAGCTGGACTGACGATAGTAAAGAATAAAGACAACGAGTTGGTGCCAACTCGTGTTCAGTCAGGGTGAAGAGTGTGTATAGACTACCGTAAGCTGAACGCTGCCACAAGGAAGGATCATTTTCCACTCTCATTTATTGATCAGATGGTGGAGCGTTTGGCTGGGCACGAGTATTATTGCTTTTTGGATGGTTATTCTGGATATAACTAGGTCCCCGTGGACCCCGAAGATCAGGAGAAGACGACGTTTACCTGTCCTTTTGGGACTTTCGCCTACTGTCGCATGCCCTTTGGGTTATGCAATGCACCCGCTACTTTTCAGCGGTGCATGGTCAGTATATTTTCTGACATGGTAGAGCGATTCTTAGAGATTTTCATGGACGACTTCTTCATCTTCGGTTCAACATTTGAGGAGTGCATGTACCATCTCACTTTAGTTTTAGTGCGGTGCAAGGAGAAGAACCTGGTGCTTAATTGGGAGAAGTGTCATTTTATAGTCAAGCAAGGAATTGTACTGGGGCATGTCGTATCTCATCGAGGGATTGAGGTCGACAAAGCGAAGGTGGATTTGATTTTCAACCTTCCACCCCGACGTACGGTGAAAGATTTTCGATCTTTTCTGGGCCATGCAGGCTTTTACAGGTGATTTATCCAGAATTTCAGCAAGATCACCAAGCCCTTGTGCAAGTTATTGCTGAAAGATGCCCCATTTCTATTTGATGAGGATTGTAAGAAAGCATTTGGGGATCTGAAGAAGATTCTGACGTCCACACCCATTATTCAGCCACCCAACTGGGGTGTGCCCTTTGAGATTATGTGTGACGCATCAGACTATACTGTTGGAGTTGTTTTGGGGCAGCATGTTGATAAACTTCCCCATGTTATCTACTATGCAAGTTGAACTCTAAACGACACACAACTCAATTACTCTACCACTGAGAAGGAGTTGCTTGCAGTCGTTTTTGCATTTGACAAGTTCAGATCCTACTTGTTAGGATCTAAAGTCATTATCTACTCGGACCATGCAGTATTGAAGTATATTTTCTCTAAAAAAGATGCTAAATCTCGTCTTATCCGATGGACCTTGCTACTTCAAGAGTTCAACATTGAGATTCGGGATAAGAAAGGTTCAGAAAATGTGGTGGCGGACCATTTGTCTAGATTGATTGTAGAATTCACTGAGACCGCCACTCCCATTTTTGAGACCTTTCCTGATGAGCAGTTAATGCTCATTGCTTAAAATCCCGCTCCATGGTTTGCTGATATAGTGAACTATCTTGTCACCGGACACATGCCTTTGCATTGGAGGCGACAAGATAAATCAAAGTTTTTAGCCATGGTGAAACATTTTTTCTAGGATGATCCTTATCTGTTTAAGTATTGTCCCGGTCAGATCATCAGAAGGTGTATTCCTGAGCATGACCAATCTAATGTCATCGCCTTTTATCATGATCATGCTTGTAGAGGCCATTTTAGTGCTAAAAAAACCACTGCAAAGATTTTGCAGTGTGGATTTTATTGGCCTACCATGTTCCGAGACCCTCACACCTACTGTGTATCTTGTGAGCATTGCCAAAAGCTAGAGAGTCTTTCTAGGAGGAATATGATGCCCCTCAACCCTATTCTGATTGTTGAGATTTTTGATGTGTGGGGCATTGATTTTATGGGATCGTTCCCAAACTCCTTTGGCAACTTGTACATTCTAGTTGTTGTGGATTATCTGTCCAAGTTGGTGGAGGCCGTTGCGTGCAAGACCAATGACCACAGAGTTGTGGTCCAGTTTTTGAATGACACTATTTTTGCTCGATTTAGTACACCTCGAGCAATCATAAGTGATTGAGGTAAGCACTTTTGCAACCAAATTTTTAAGAAGTTGATGAAGAAGTATTTCATCACACACAAGGTTGTCACCCCATATCACCCGCAGACGAGTGGAAATTTCTAATCGCGAGATCAAACACATTTTAGAGAAAACTGTGAACCATAGTAGAAAGGATTGGTCTCTGCGATTGACTAATGCACTGTGGGCATATCGGACAGCCTTCAAGACGCCAATTGGCATATCTCCCTATCGTATTGTGTACGGAAAGGCATGTCACCTTCCGGTCGAATTAGAGCATCGTGCGTATTGGGCTATCAAGCAACTTAATTTTAATCTTTCCAAGGCTGGCTCACAACGGAAGCTCCAACTCAATGAATTGGAGGAGCTGCGGAATGATGCATATGAGTGTGCCCGATCATACAAAGCACAAATGAAGAAGACTCATGACCAAAACATTTTGAGACGAGCTTTTGAGCCGGGTCAAAAAGTTCTTCTTTATAATTCACGCATGCATCTTTTTCCAGGGAAGCTCAAATCTCGATGGACAGGTCCATTATTTATTCGGTCGGTTTTTCCTCATGGGGCCATCGAGATTGAGGATCCAAAGAATGGTAATACTTTCAAGGTAAATGGACAGAAGCTAAAACCATTCTTGGAGTTGAGGAGTCCAGACATTGAGACGATACGGTTGGAGGATCCTAGTTACTCGAATTGAGTGTAGTTTTCTAAGGAGAGTCTGGCTGAAGACTTTAAACTTAACACTTATGGGAGGCACCCCACAGCTTATCTTTTCTGTATATTTCTTAATTTTTATGATTAATGTTTGTTTCCAGTATTTTTTGTTTTCCAGTTTTTATTTTTCAGGGACAATGCGTACTTCAGTTCAAGTTTGGGGGTATGATATGAGTCATACCAGTCCAGATAGTTCTCCATATCTCAGGTCAGCTCTTTCCATATTAGTCACACATTGGGGTCAATGTGTAATTTAAGGTTGGGGGCATGGGAGACACATCGCACACTTTGTCTTAATTTGTTGTCTTTTCGTCGTAAAGATAAATGCATGTTCATGTTCGTCTAAAAATTTTGGTTGATCTGAAAAATTGTGATGCGATTTCATTGGTGAGTTTAAAACTTTGAACACATGATCTGATGATAGAGTTTAAACTTTAGTTACTTACTTTAGGCATTTTCGAGAATTCACATGTTTGATCTAATCTCACACGAGCACATTAGCACATATTTGTGTGAGGTATGACATGTGAGTTGAATGTATACATTTCCTTGTCTTAACTGAAACCGGATGACTTGTTAGATAAACACTTGGGCATATATAAAAAAAATAAAAAATAAAAAAACTACTAATATTTATAATGATCATCATCAATAAATTTTCCACTAAGTAACTGGACCTCTTGCCTTAGTAAGCAGTGAGTGTTCACATCAAAAGGTGAGAATTTTATTCATAATGATCATTGTGAAACTTTTCGCTGAGTAACTGGACCTCTTGCCTCAGTAAGCAGCGAGTGTTCACATCAAAAGGTGAAAATTTTGCTTGGTAGTATTAAGGCTAGTTTAATTTCATAGCCTTTTTTACTCGAGTTAGTAAGTCCTTAGGGGTGCCTTTACACCTAATGCCCTAAAACCATCTGGTTTGGGAGTCATTGACTCAATACTCGTTACATGGGTCAACTAAACATAGCAGAGCCTAATATATAAAAAATAAAAAACTATGCCATCGTTGTTCTTTTCGATGAGAAATTCTGTGGATCTTGAGACTTGAATTACCTTGTACATTGAAGTTATTTGGAAACCTCATCTGTATATGCTAATTCACTTTACATTGATTCAAACTTGTGATGTCTTACCATGCCTCTTGTAAGTAATTAGGTTTTAAATTCTTATTCATTGTGAAGATGGGTTCGACTTATTTAAGCTTGCTCATGAATGAATTTCATGATTTTGTATGCTCCTTAAATTTTTGGATACCATGAATACTGAACTTATCTTTATAATCCTTGTTGTTCATTTAGTTTTTTATTTTGTTTTGCTAAGGGACTAGCAAAATATAAGTTTGGGGGTATTTGATGAGTCTTAAATATTCCATATTTAAGACCCTTAACTTGTATTTGTTATGCTCTTAGTTAGTAGTATTTCACTTTATTTTATGTTTTTTTTTTGTGTTTTGTGTATTTTTATAGGTTTGTGGAGAAAATGAAGCATTTCAGGAGATGTGAAGTTTCAGGAGCAATAGCGATCGATCGCACTATGCTGCGATCGAGCGCATGGTCAACAATCCCACATCGAAATGTTTGCAGTACAGTGCACCTGCGATCGAGCGCACCAGACACACGATCGAGCGCACATGCGATCGTGCGCATAAGACATACGATCGATCACACTTGTGATCGATCGCATCATTCTGCGATCGAGTCCACTCGGGCAGTATCCCACATCGAATTTGAAACCCATGCTACTCCGGGACTTCCCCTATATAAACACCATCTGACCTCATCATTCAGTGTACAATTCCTGGGCCACTTTGGTGTTAACCGGTGGACGTCTGCTAGCATTCTGGTGGATCCCGAAGGCTTTACTACCACGAGGGGAAGCGCCACCCATCAACGAGTGGAATTTCTCCCATGTAAAATTATTTATTTCTTTGTATTTAGTTGTTTTAATTTAATTTCACTTTTATTATGAATTGTAGTTTCATAGTTATGAGTGGCTAGAATCTTCAGCTAAGGTTGAAGATGAAGCCTCGTCGTTGTTTGGCATAGTAGTTCAGATTTGCTTGTACAAATCTGACATTTTTTTAGTATAAATATTCTGTCAATTATTTGAGTTAATCTTGTGATTGATTGAGTTTAAATTGTTCTGTTGGATATTCCTTGTGTTTCATCTGATAGATACATCGAATTGTTTTCGATTAAATTGGATTTCCTTTTGTGATTTGTTAAGAGCGGATACATTGGATGCTTTTGGTTTAATTGGGATATTCTTTGTTTTTTGTCTTATAGTTGGATTCATGGAATGTTTTGATAGGCTATTTTTTTAGGACATATATGCTTAACTTTGGTGGGGTGGATTCGGAAACCTTAGTGTCTTTATTATTAGTTTTAAATCAATTCAGTTTAGTTTTAATTTGTTTTCCAAAAATAAAACTCAAAATTCGGAACTAGGTTAAGATAAGGATAGTTTAGATAAAATACCTTTTTCACAACGCAATTCCCTGTGGATTCGACCTCGCACTTGCACAACACTATATTGCAAACGACTCGTGCGCTTGCGAGTAATTTAAAACTCACAACACTATGAGAAGAGATAAATGATTTAATTATGAGCTATGACTGGAAGTATACAAATCAAGTACTTCTAATAAATTTAATTCACTAAGCTTATGAAGCCCACTTCTAATTGTTGAAATATTTCAGGCAGTGAGCAAGATGGATATATAGTTGTGTTAATACTCAGAATGAGTAATTACCTTAAATAAGTCCCGTGGTCAGCATCCTTTGGCTTGTGAAAGAAAGAGAAAGAAAATTTTGAAAATCTATAAATATTCTTGAATTTTATTATGTTTGTATATATTGTTTCTGATAGAAGAAAGATGATGTATATCCTCTGAAAAGAGTTGAGGACTTGATATATTATATTGTTGCATATATGTGTCATGCTTGGATAGAAAATGTGGCGATACCAACTTAGACAGGCCAACCCAGGATGGGTCGTTACAACACTCGTGCTTTGTAACGCCTGAATCAATGCACTAAGTCTCATTGGTGTGCTATGGCATCATTATCTCTAAAATGGTCAATGTTATTTCTTTCTTGGTTTTAAGTGACCAATTCTATTACAAATAAAACGTTTTTTTAATCTATTTTCCTTGCTTGCTCTTGATTTCCATGCATATCTTTGTTCCTTCGAAATCTTTGAAAACCATGTTGCCTTTTAGAAGACTTGCATCTAGAATTTGTTTTGTAGAACTTTACCTTGTGTGAAAACCTTCTTGAATCTTCAAATAAGAATAAACTGTTGTGATTATTCCTTTGAACTTTTCTCTTTATTTTTCGTTCTTCTTTAAGAGCTAAATATGATGGCAAGGTTGACATAGTTAGGTGCTTTTGATCATATGTCAATGATGTCACCACATTTTCCTATGAATTTGGAAAACTATTTAAAAGTGTTGAAACTTGAGTTGTATCTAGTAAAGGGGGACTAATAGTTGCTAATTTATTGGCAATCAATTCCATTCTTTTGGATATGTTCACCAACTTTTTTCATTTTCATTCATCCTCATGCCATAATAGTATCTACTAGTAATTGTATATAAGTTTCAGATTTTGTGCCAAATTTTTGAGAAAGTGTATCCATTATTTCTTTTGCAATTTTATATTTTTCATAAAGGAGAATAAGTTCATCGAACATATGATTCAAACTTGTTGCATGTGCCATTTCATTATATTCTACCCATTTTTATCTCTTAGCAATTATGTCAGCATTGTCAACGGGTTTCTCTTTTGGCTTGTCTAATAAGTTCATCAGACATATAATTCAAACTTATTGCATGTGGCATTTTATTATCTTCTATCAATTTTTATCTCTTAGCAATCATGTCAGTATTTTCATCGGGCTTCTCTTTTGGCTTGTTTGTGGTTAAGATGCAATTTGTTTTATCATGTGTAAAGGTAAAATCAATTTTGTGTTTCCATATGTTATAATTTTTTTTCTTATAAGCTTTTACTATTTTCATAGTGTGCTTTGAATCTTTGTTAGCCATTGTGGATGTAAATAAATAAATTACAATTAATATCATAAGAATACAACCAAATAAATAATAAAACTACTAATGTGTTAAAACACAATATTAAATAAAACAAAAAAGTGTGTCTTAATACTATAACAATTATCTAAATAATTAATAATTATGTGGTTCCTTGAACTGATTCAAACGACCCCATTGATACCTCCTCCTTGAAAATGAATCCCTCGAATTTTCTTATTCAAAATTATCCTCATAAGATGGAAAATAATTTATTGAAAAATTTGATTGTACTAGGTAAAATTGTAAGGGACCAGAAATTTGAGGGTTTATATTAGGCAAAATACCTATTAGCTTTTGGACCAATATTTAATTTTGGAGGTATTAGTATATTTCTCACACTTTTGGGCCAAATTGCTTTTTATTTTTCTTTTTGGACTAATTTATATGTATTAGTTTGTGGGTCAAAATTATGAACTCTAGGCTCAAATGACTTATAAGAAAAGTTGGGCTTATTTGTAAAATGAGCTTGAAGGTCTGAATGAGTAAAATTTGGGCCAAATGGATCAAATGGCCTTAAATCCAATTGGATTTGTTTAAGTCAGATCCAAGTCGCAGATTCTAGTGAAACCTGTGTGTTTTCTTCTTCCTCCAACATGTGTCAGGAAACGACATTTTTGTCGAATGCCATTGAACGCGTGGTGGTTGTTTAAAGTTGTAGGGGCGAGATGCGGGTGCTAGTGGGGGTGCGTTGCTGCTCGTCGGTGGAGCTGGCTAGAATAGCAGTGCGCCAATTCCTGTCGTGATAGGCTCATCATTTGAGCCTTCTCCTTCCCTTTTTCCGAAAATTTCACCATCTGAAACAGCCAGAACTAAGATAAGTTTTGCTTGCAGCGATGATGAGACAGTGACCAGACCAAATTGTGAAACTATGGTTGCATTTTTCGATGGTGAAAATTTTGGTTCAAGACACTAATTTTTATTGTATAAAAATAAGGGTTTCTCCACTGTTTTTGTATAATTTGATGATGAACATACTTCCAAACAGATCAATTTTTGGGGAGTTTTCTTTGTTATCTTTGTTCTAATTTTGAGCAGCCACCATCTATATTCATTGACTATTTTTGGTGAGGAAGAATATATAGATTCTTCAAGTTCTTCAATTGTTGTGGGTGTTGGCAGTGACTCTTCACTTGAGTCTTTTTCGTTGCTAGAAATTTCAATAACTTCTGGTTGTTGTTATTGAAGTAGATTGCGACGTTGAAACTCGTTCCTCCTATTTTCAAAATAATATATTGCTTCTTTATGGACATTGGAAGGATACTAGTGAAGATGAATTTGAAGAGGAGTCAAGAATGGAGTTAATAAAACAATTGGTTTTACAGACATTGATGAACCTTGCTCTGATGCCATTGAAGGTCAAGAATATCAATTGGTGTTGTCATAAGACTGTCAATCTCACATACAAGAATTCTACAATCTATAGTTATGTAACTTTCTGTGTATTAGTATTGCAAAGAATTAAAAGGTAAATTTCACAAATGAGAAGAATCATATTTATATTGTATCAAAAAGTACATAACTAACTTTTTATTAAGGACACAACTATTGGAAGAGTTGTGTTCTATGTGAAAGATTGTAACTCTTGCTAAAGAAGGTTCTAGCCATGAGTTATGATCTAGTGTGGCACATCCTTAGTGTTATGATGTGTCCACCAATTACAATGTGTTGCAGACTTGCAAAGAGTGAGAGGAAATGGATCAATTCGATATTTGCCATTCATAGGAATTGATTGCTATACCATTAGGGTTTCTTTAGTTCACGAACATGATTATCATGGGATAGTATTAAAATTAATATGGGATTGGATTAAAAAGAGAAAAAAAAAAGATAATACTTTAATCTTATGTTTGGTTAATGAGATTACTGTAGTGAAATTAAAGTTGATAACAAGTGTAAATATTAAAATAACCTAGCACTGTTCATTATCCTCAACAATCCTCAATTTCTTCACAAATTATAAATTCAACATAAACCCTAAAATTTCACTATTTTATTTGTCGCATTCACTTTCTTTATCTTCAATATCACCATCACCACACAACTCACAAACAAATTTTTTTTTTCCAATCATATATTTCTTCTATAAAATAATTTTACATAGAAACCAAGAAACTAAGCATAAACATCCACCACTATTAAAAAAAAAAAACAACCACCAAGAGCAACCAATTGGGAAAGGTCGGAGATTGGCACCACCAAAGATCTAAGTCGCAAAGTTGAGGGACACAATTGTAAACTGAGGTTCAAACCCAAGAGGGGGTGAATTGGGTTTAAAAAACTTTTGCTAATAACTTTGCAAGTGTTTACACAGTTAAATGCATAAAGCACACAAACAAGTAATATGCTTGAAAGTAAAAGAGTTTAATGAAGAGAAAATGCAAACTCCATTTATAGTGGTTCGGCAATATCAGATTCCTTCCGACCCTACGTCCACTCTCTTCAAGGAACCTCCTCAAAGTAATCCACTAAAACATTAGTCGTACAACTTCACGGGTGTTGTACAAACTTTACAACCAATCCTTTCCTCACAGAAGCAACAATGAAGTGTTTAATCCTAAACACTCTAAGAGTTATACCAACTCTTTCCCTTTACAATAAATAAAATTTTCTATAAAGTAAATGGTAAAGAGATAACAATAAGTGCTTTTACAAATGAACAATATCTCTCTTTCAAGAGCAAGCTTGAAGAATGGCTCAAAAATAATTTTTTTCAAAGCTTTTAAGAATTAATGAGCTATCTTATTAATTGAATGTGTTCTCTTCTTATTTTAAATGCTCATTGAAGTGGATTTATATAGCATTGAATCAATATGGTCGTTTAACACTGACTTGGTAGGTTTGGGGCATTAAATACTCAAGTCTCGCGTCTCAAATGGTCATATTTTTGAATTACCAGTCGACTGAGTCCTTGTACCAGTCGACTGAGTCAAGTGAGAAATTTCACTTTTTAAGTTCTAGGAGAGTGCCAGTCGACTGGGTGAAGTTACCAGTCGACTGGGTCCTCAACACCAGTCGACCGGGAACTTACTATCCCATATCCTAGTCGATTGGTATGTGAAGCCAGTTGACTGGGTTGTCCTTCAACCCAATTTTCATGTTTCAAAACTGTTTTTGACTTAGAAACTTTTGTATGGTTAGTTTTATCAAAGTCTTTTTGCAGATTGAGCCACAGATCAAGCTACGTAATTGAACACGAGAGATTTACAATTGTTTCAATTACTTTAATGCCTATTCTAGATCTTCTGTCTTATCTTGGCGTCTGAATCGAGTTGAGTTCTTGCATCTTGTTTTTGTGCTGAATGCTTTACCGCTTAAACACCTAGATAAAACTGTTAGTACAATTAGAGTAGTGTTTTGTCATTATTAAAATTAAATATGGATCAACAATTTCCCCTTTTTTGATGATAAAGAAATCAATGAGAGAAAAACAATTTTAAAAACTAAATGTTGGGTTTTTAGAAAAAAAATTGGGCAAAGTTTTCTCTGTTTTTCAGATAAAACCAACCTGTTAAGCATTCAGACACAGTTTATATATAGTTATGTCAACTCAACCAAGCATATATTTCTATTATACATATGTCAATATGATCGGAGCAAAGCTTCCCCTAAATTATGTTATATTCTAAGTTTATATTGATTTTTCTCCTTTTTCTCCCTCGTTTTGACAGCAGCAGAAAATGGGTGTAAACTCAAAAAATAAGCAATTTGAATACCATAGACATGAAGATAATGTAAAAACAGACTTGTGTGCAAAAACTAGGCATTATTCAGATTAGGAAGACTTCTCGGGAAGAATTGTAAGTTTTACACCAATATCAGTAGTTAAGGCATATAGTTGAGCATCCATATTATAAACCAAGTAACCATATAGCATAAAAGTAAGACATATATATGAGCTAAATTCTAAAAATGTAAAACAAAGCAACAATATAGATACATCCATCTAATATAAGCTTATAGGAAGCTTGTCTGAGTACAAAATGTGAATGAAAAATGAATGTTCGTGCTACAACCATCTAAGAGCTATATATACATAACAAAGAGCCCTCTATGTGCTCCATGTGCACTTGAAGTCGTCTCTAACTGTGCGAAGGTCACGATGCATAGAATCAACCGAAGAGCTCAAACTCTAGAACACAGACTGCATGGACATTTGAAGGCTCACCATAGCCTAAAGTATGTCATCGTATCCAGCCTGACCAGCACTAGAGCCACCATGTTGTAGACTAGGTGCTCGTGCATTAGTGTCCATAGCAGTAGGAGGAACTACATCACCAGGAACCTCATTGTCTTTCTCGCTGTTATCATATTCTCCAATCCTAATGTTCCTCCAAGCCTTGGAATAAATTATACCCTCTCGGATCATGCACCCCATCTTCTTCAGAGAAAAGACATTGATGATGTCATTTGGGCCAATGTCTTGAGCCTTTGAGATGGGTAGTGGGACACAAAAGTGCTGGAGGATCAGGATGATGAGCATCCAGTAGGGAAGGCACCCGGAGTCACTCGCTTCGTCATTTATCATGTTGGTGAGCAGTAGGAGGTAGATATTGAAGTGGTGTCCAGTTTTGAGACACCAAATCAATACTACATCTATCTTCAAGAGATATCCTCAACTCCTGAGTCGAGGGTGAATGGTCTAACTCACAATGAGATTGAACATCTTCGAGTCGAGAGGCATCTCACTACGGTGGTGAAATGTAGTAGGCCTAAATATATAGTTAGGGTCGCCTCTAACAATCTAGCATGCCTCCTCGTAATCGAAGTTGTCTGGCCATCCATCTAGACTTCTCTAGATCTCTTCTACGGGGATCCTCAGTATGCTGACCAGGAGCTCAGTATGCTGACCAGGAGCTCAGTATTCACCTCAAACTTAACGCTCATAACACTGGTTTTAAACAGAAGAGCCAGTGCACTCGGTTTAACCAGGTTGGTGTAAAATTGGTGACTAAGCCGTGGGTAAACCTTTTGGTGTATCTTGACAAGTGGTGTCAAGTGAATGGTTTCAGAAGTAGCCCATATATCGAAATTTTCATGACGAATAGAATCGAAGTCGACTAATCTATCTGTCAGGATCTTTTTGTAGCGTATGATGAAGTTATACCTATTCTTGGCGGCAGGGCTCAAGAAGAGCGAGTCATTGAGCTATGTCCTCGCCTTTTTGTTCGAAGAACCAGTTAGCCCCTTCCTCTTTGGGTTCGGTGCTATGAACTTCTTAAAACGAGGCAGTGTAGGGGCAAGAAGTCCTCCAATGGTGGTTTTTATGCGTATTCTTTCAAACATTTTGTGAAAAATCATTTTAGAGAGAGATTTGGGGAAATGTGGAGTTTTCAACTGGAAAAAGTTGAAAAATGGATGGTTTGAGATATGATTGAAGGTTTTATGAAGTGGTTTTGAGAGATTTTGGACTGAAATCATGGATTTTCTAGAGAGAGAAAGCTTAGGGTTTTCAAAAATGGCGTGAAAACTGAAGAGATAATTTATAGAATCACGATACCAGTCGACTGGGTTGGGACACCAATCGACTGGGTAAACTAGTAGAGACATACCAGTCGACTGAGTGAACCATACCAGTTGACTGGGTAGGCCACCAAAATTTCAAAATTTGGCTCCAACCAATGTCTTGTAGTACCAATCAACTGGATGCTTTGCACTAATCGACTGGGTCCTCTAGAAAACTTAAAATTTTGAGCTCCAACTTAAGATTTCAGCATAAAATTGTTTATCTATGTCAACCTGAGTGATAGATATATTAAATAAGAGTTAATACTCATTCACTAGTTGTCAAATATGCATATGATGAATGTTGATGCAATCAAACATACATTTCTATCATAGTCTATCAGGCCCATCATGTAACGACTCATCCCGAGTTGGCCAGCCCTGAGACGGTGTTATTACATTTTGAAAATCTCAGCATGACACATATATGCAACAATAAAAAATAATACCGACTGCAATTATTACATCAATCCTTAACCCTCAACAGGGGAGATACATCATTCAGATCTCAACTGACGCATTATATACACCATATTATGCATGAATATTTACAGATATTTTTTTTTCATTAGTCTGAGGATGTGGACCACGTGACTTACTGATAATGACTCTGTTTGAATCTCAGCTCACCAACTATCTATCATGCCTGCTGCCTAAAATCATTTAACATTGAGGGATGAGCTTCACAAGCTCAGTGAAATAAATTTACTAGAAGTATTAAATTTGTATAAATAGTCTTTTAATATTCAATCATTTATATCTCAAATAATTTGATAATAACATTCTATTATCACTACTCATATTATAAACCCTCATTCTCTATCATTCTCTTCTTCTCATATATTTATTCACATTAAGACCATCAATTATATCTCATATTTACCTTGTTATGAGGTTCACAGCATATAGTCTATCACTCATATAGTTCTTATCATATCATACTTTTACATTTCTTTCCCACCGTATCTGTCTTTCCGTGAGACTTATTCATTTATTAATAATTTTACAATCAATCACAACACTTTAGCATTTCAATAACAAAATCAATATTTAAAACAGATGCAATGCATGATCATTATTTGGGAACGTCTTCCCACACGTCGACATGTTTTTATCTTAAACCGGTTACCTTTCCGGTTTTTTTATCACCAGCATATACCGGTTGTCACAGTTTTCATTTCTTACCAGCATATACCGGTTGCCACTGTTTTCATTTCTCCGACTGGCACAGTTTTCATTTCTCACCAGTGTATACCGGCTGTAATGGTTTTTCATTTCTCACCAGCATATACCGGCTGTCACGGTTTTTCATTTATCACCAGCATATACCGGCTATCACGGATTTTCGTTTATCACTAGTATATACCGGTTGTCACGGTTTTTCATTTCATGTATATGCATATGAACTATGATATGAAATATGCATATGCACAATAATATAAAAAATATATTCAGACATTCAAATTAGTTATCCTGCTTCTTCTCAAATTATTATTTGATCAATTTCACTAATTTCTTCTCCTCATGTATCATATCAATTCATCATCCATAACTCGTCAAGAATTTCACTTATCACCTTTATTATTAAATCGACTCATTATTCCAATAATATTATTTCTCATAAAATAATTCTCTACCCATCAATTATTCCTATCATACCTATCAACCAACTTTCATCTATCACTAAATCATAAGTTAATAATTTATTCAAATATTATCACTCTATATTTCATATTTATCTTAATTACTTAAAGTAAATCTCACTCACTACGTAGCACTTAGAGCTAATTGTGGATCACTTCCTTGCCTTTTCTGCTCTTCTTAACAATTTTTCCCGATTGCTGATTGTCAACACCTGATATAATATTTATATTAAAATTTCTAATTTATTATTCAATTCCTCCATAATTCACACCCTTTGAAAATTCTCACTTTGAATTTCAGGAAATTTCATGTATGCTAAATTTCAAAAAATAAAATTCACGTTATTACTTTTTGTTTTTCTTAGAGCTTCCAGTGACTCTCTATAAAAATTTTCCCGTAAACCCCTTAAAAGTTTTACTCTTTCAACCTTCTTTTCGATCCCCAAGTGTTTAGAGAAATAGAGTAGTTTGAATTGTAGAAAGAAGAAAACCAATCAGGATTTGGTAAGTATAATTAAAATAAAGAATAAAGTGTGTATGTGTCTGTATATATATATATATATATATATATATATATAAATTTGCCACCATTTGCTTAATGTTGCACTACTAAACATGCAACCTATTTACCATCCTTTGGCAACACCTGGACTTTCGGTGTTGCCACGTTATTTTTTATTTCTTTTTCTTTTTTTTTTCCTTACATACTGTCCACACGTCCCTTTTTTTAAAGAATTGTTTTATAAAATTTTGATCTTTCGCATTATATTATTTTAACTCTATGTTATATTTATTAAATTACTTTTTTACTCTTACTTTATGAATACGGTTATTACAATTCTACTCACCTTACAAAAATTTCGTCCCGAAGTTTACTTATCTAACTCAAGATACAATTGTGGATAATATTTCTTCATAGTTGTCTCACACTTTCATGTAATCTATTTAACATCTTTATTCCGCCACAGAACTTGAACTAATAGAGTTACTTTATTACACAAGACTTATTCTTTTTATCTAAAATTCTCACTGGTACTTTATATAAGTCAAATCTTTCTGACTTTCTAGAGCTTGACTCGAAATATTATAATATTCATCATGTAAACACTTTCTTAAAAGTGAAACATGAAATAAATTATATAATTGTTTTAATTCTGGAGGCAAATCCAGGCTATTCACAACTAGCCCAACTTTCTCAATAACCTCATAGAGTCCCCCATACTTGGGACTCAAGTTTCCTTTCCTTTTGACCCTCAACACACCTTTCCATGGTGATATTTTTAAATACACCCAATCACCTACTTGAAACTCAAGGGGTCTTCTTTTATTATCAGCATAGCTATTCGGTCTATTCTGTGCTGCTTAAGGTTTTCTCTAACCAGTTTGATCCTCTCAATTGTTAGCTCAATAATTTATGGATAAAAAACAATTCTCTCTCCCATTTTTTTTCTAACATATAGGAGTTCTACACCTCATACCATACAATATCTCAATCAGTGTCATTCCAATACTAAATTGATGTTGATTATTGTATGAAAACTCAATCAAAGGCAAATAAGCATCCCAGTTCACTGAGAAATTCATCACATTTGCCATCAACATATCTTCAGGTATTTTAATAATCCCTTATGTCTACTCATCTGTTTGAGGATGAAAAATTGTACAAAATTGTAATTGCGTACCGATGGTTTTCTGAAAGCCTCTCCAAAACCAAGATGTAAATCTAGCATCTCTATTTGACACTGTGCTCAATAGTACTCTATTCAACCTTACAATCTCAGCTACATCTCTCTTCAACCCTGACTACCAGTAATTCTGTTTCAATTCTATATACATCTTATTGTTACTCGGGTGCATCAAATATACATCATCATGTGCCTTTCTCAATATCTCTTTTCTTAACTCAGCATCATTGGGAACATAAATCCTATATTCCAATACCAAAATACCCTCATTTCAAATTTGAACTCATATTGCTTTCTAGTAGGCACTCAATGCTTAATCTTTTCTATCTCTTTATCTCTACCTTGCATCTCTAACAAGCATTTTACTATGGATGACTGTACAACCATATTTTTTAACAATGATCTTCTATCACTAATATTCAACTTCATTCTTATCTCTCTTAAATTTATCATCAATTTCACATCAAGACTCTCAATAGCAATTAACCTTCTTATAGACTTTCTATTTAATACATCAGCTACTACATTAGCATTTCTTGGATGATAATGAATTGTACAGTCATAATCACTAATCAACTCCATCCACCGCCTCTGTCTCAAATCCAACTTTCTCTAGGTAGGTAAGTATATCAAACTCTTATGATAAGTAAATATCTCACAAGTGGTTCCACACAGATGATGCTCCAAATTTTCAAGCAAGCACTATGGCAGCTAACTCTAAGTTATGGGTAGGGCAATTTCTATCATGATTCCTCAATTGCCTAGAAGCATATGTTATTACCTTCCCATGTTGCATCAACACACATCTTAACTCTTTATAGGATGCATCACTATTCACCACAATTCCTTCATCACTAGAAGGAAGCACCAATACTAGAGCTGTAGCCAATTTCTTCTTTAGTAATTAGAAAGTTTTCTCACACTCCCAGACCATACAAATCTCACCTCTTTCCTGGTCAATTTAGTCAACAGTACTGCAATAATAGAAAAAAATTTTATGAATCTTCTATAATAATCAGTTAACCCCAAGAAAATTCAAATCTCAATCACATTAGTTGGTCTCTTCCAACTCAACATCGTTCTATCTTTTGTGGATCAACTGTTATACCATTTCCAGACACTATATGTCTCAAGAAAGTAACTTTATTAAGCCAAAATTCACATTTAGAAAATTTTGCATATAATCTCTCTTTCCTCAGAATCTCCAACACTATTTCTAAATTCTTCACATTTTGTTCTTCTTTCTTAGAATATACCAGAATGTCAAATACAACCATAAACTTGTTAAGATAGTTTAAACACTCTATTCATTAAGTCCATGAATGCAGCTGTAACATAAGTTAACCCAAATAGCATCACAAGAAACTTATGACCATAACGTGTCCTAAAAGCAGTCTTAGGTATATCTCCCTCCTTTATCCTTAACTGGTGATAACTTGATCTCAGGTCTATCTTAGAAAATACTCTTACACCCTGCAATAGTTCAAACAAATCATCTATCCTTGGAAAAAGAAATTTTTTCATAATGATTATTTTATTCAGCTGTCTGTAATCTATACACAACCTTATCGTTCTATCTTTCTTCTTCACAAACACTATGTGGGCTCCCCACGGCGACACACTAAGTCGAATAAATTGCTTATCTAACAACTCTTGAAATTTTAAATCTTTTGACTCGGTGGGTGCTACTCTATAGGGTACTATAGATATATGTGATGAACTTGGTATCACATCAATAAAGAATTTAATCTCCCTACTGGGAGACAGACTAGACAACTCATCAAGAAATACATTAGAATAATATTTCACCACTAAGATTTATTCTAACTTCTTATTTTCCTTTTTAGAATCCATTACGTATGCCAAATACTCCTCACAACCCTTCTTCAACCATCTACTAGCAATCAGAGCAAAAATAAGATAGTTGGCAAATATCTTACGTTCTCCCTGAAAATTAAACTCATCTTGCCCTGGTATCTTGAACACTACATTTTTCTTACAAAAATCAATCCAGACATGATATGCTGAAAATCGATTCATTCCCAAAATCAAATGAAAATCTATCATATTCAAAGGTAATAAATCAACTTCAAATTCTCTATCACTGATACGAATCTTACAACCTTTATAAACATTTATGATTTTCACTCTATCTCTAGCTGGAATTTCAACAATAATATTATGCATCAATAAACTTCATAAATACATTGGGTGTAAAAGAATGGGTTGCATTAAGATCAATTAATAATATAGTATGTATCTTAAGACTAGATTTGTACCCATAACGAGTAGCTTGGGCATCCTACTGGATCAATGCCTAAATTATACTCTCTTTGGACTGCATCTGATTACCTCGCACTCTTTCAATAACTGCTCATCTACCTCTGCCCCGCATACTTTCTGATCCACCACCTCTATCCACTTGTCTTTTTACAAAACCTCAAGCACTTATCTCAATAGATTTCCCCTTGGTGGTATACTTATTTCTTTACCATAACTTCTAGTTCCCATAGACTGTCTCCCAGATCTATAGGTCCCACCAACATTACTTTGAGCTACAGAAGCAACTGATCTTGCTTACTTCTGACTCTGTATTATAGTTCCCTGTGACAAAGAACGCCTCCTCTGAGTAGTCTCCCATCCTGCACACTCATACTGGTACCATATATGGGTTCCTCAAACCTAGACCTCTTTCGTCAATTCCTTCTACCTTTAAATTCTAACACATCCTTCTCAACCTGAAGTGTTATATTTGCCAACGTAACATAATTCATATGCCTCATATAAATTAGTTTCGATTTAATCTCAAAATATAGTCCATCTATGAACCTCTTACACCTCTTCTCCTTTATATCTACCATTTTCGATACAAACCTTGTAAAAGCCACAAATCTACTATCATACTGAGACATAATCAATATATTTCCTCAAATAAATAAAATCTCTCTCTTGTTGGGCTCTAAAGGTATAAGAAAAGTATTTATAAAGGAAAACCTCCTTAAACCTATTCCAGGTTATGGGTCTATCAACATATGCACTTACCCTGGAAAGAGTATTCTCGCATTATTTTAAAGTCTCTCTCTCTAACTTGAGCGTAGTAAAGACGACCCTCTACCTCTTAATCACTGGTAAAATACCAAATAATCTCTCTACATGTTTGACCCATAGCTCAGGCTCAAAAGGATTCATAAATCCTTTAAACAACAAAGCATTCAACTTAATATATCTAACAATCTCCCTACATCTCGTGCATAAACTCATATTTTCCCTTTTGAACGTTTACCATTACTGGATTAAAATAGCCTCAGACACTGCTCTAGTCTATTCATCAAGTCTATGCTATAGATTATCACTTCTATCATTTATTACATTCATTTTCTCAAGAGCATGTGCAAGAGCTTATTTTAGCTCATCTCTTTCAATTTCAGATTCTCTCACACATCTACTAATATTAATTATACTGTCAACACGTTCCCTTCTAGGAACCACAAATTCAGACTCAACCTCTACTTTTCAAAATATTAGGGGCCTACCACATCCTCAATAACTCTAGCTCTAGCACGTCCACTTGTCATCCTCAGAATCTGTATTAAATTGTAGTTCATTTAAATCTTCAACTTCATTAAATTTTTATACAGTCTACAGAATCATAAAACCTAAAGCTCTGATACCAAAATTGTAACGACCCATTCCGGGTTGGCCACCCCCGAGACAGCGTTGTCACATTTTGAAAATCCCAGCACGACACATATATGCAACAATAAAAAAATAATACTAACTGCAATTATTACATCAATCTTCAACCCTCAACGAGGGAGATACATCATTCAGATCTCAACTTACGCATTATATACACCATATTATGCATGAATATTTACAGATATATTTTTTCCATTAGTCTGAGGATGTGGACCACGTGGCTTATAGATAATGACTCCATCTGAATCTCAGCTTACCAACTATTTATCCTACATGTTGCTTGAAATCATTTAACATTGAGGGATGAGCTTCACAAGCTTAGTGAATTAAATTTACTAGAAGTATTCAATTTGTATAAATAATCTTTTAATATTCAATCATTTATATCTCATACAATTTGATAATAACATTTTATTATCACTACTCATATCATAACTCTCATTCTCTATCAATCTCTTCTTCTCATATATTTATTCACCTTGAGACCATCAATTATATCTCTTTTTTACCTCGTTATGAGGTTCACAACATATAGTCTATCACTGAGATAGTTTTTATCATATCATACTTCATATTTCTTTCCCATCGTATATGTCTCTCTGTGAGACTCATTCATTTATTAATAATTTTACAATCAAGCACAACACTTTAGCATTTCAGTAATAAAATCAATATTTAAAATAGATGTGATGCATGAATTATTATTTGGGAATGTTTTCCCACATGTTGACATGTTTTTATCTTAGACCGGCTGCATTCCCGGTTCTTTTATCACCAGCATATACTGGTTGTCACGGTTTTCATTTCTCACTAGCATATACCGACTGTCACGGTTTTCATTTCTCACTAACATATACCGGCTGTCACGGTTTTTCATTTATCACCAGCATATACTAGCTGTCACAGTTTTTCATTTCATATATATGCATATGAACAATGATATGAAATATGTATATGCACAATAATATAAAAACACGCATATATTCAGACATTCAAATTAGTTATCCTGCTTCTTCTCAAATTATTATTTGATCAGTTTCACTAATTTCTTCTCCTTATGTATCATATCAACTCATCATCCATAGTTCGTCAAGAATTTCACTTATCACCTTTATTATTAAATCGACCCATTATTCCAATAATATTATTTCTCATAAAATAATTCTCTACACATCAATTATTCCTATCATACCTATCAACCAACTTTCATCTATCACTAAATCATAAGTTAATAATTTATTCAAATATTATCACTATATATTTCATATTTATCTTGATTACTTAAAGAGAATCTCACTCACCACGTAGCACTTAGAACTACCCGTGGATCACTTCCTTGCCTTTTCTTCTCTTTTCAGCAATTTCCTCTGGTTGCTGATCGTCAACATCTGATATAATATTTATATTAAAATTTCTAATTTATTCTTCAATTCCTCCATAATTCACACCCTTTGAAAATTCTCACTTTGAATTTTGGGAAATTTCATGTATGCTAAATTTCAAAAAATAAAATTCACGTTATTACCTTTTGTTTTTCTTAGAGATTCTTGTGACTCTATATAAAATTCTCCCGTAAACTCCTTCAAAATTTTACTCTTTCAACCTTTCTTTCGGTCCCCAAGTGTTTAGAGAATAGAATAGTTTGAATTGTAGAAGGAAGAAAACTAATCAGGATTTGGTAAGTATAATTAAAATAACGAATAAAGTATATATATATATAAATTTGCCACCGTTTTCTTAACATTGCGCGGCTAAACATGCTGCCTATTTACCATCCTTTGGCAGCATCTGGAATCCAGGTGTTGCCACGTTATTATTATTTCTTTTTCTTTTTCCTTCTCCACGCTAGAGCTTTCCATTTTTTTTCTTTTTCCTTACATACTGTCCACACGTCCCCCCCCCCCCCTTTTTTAAGGAATTGTTTTATAAAATTTTGATCTTTCGTGTATATATTATTTTAACTCCATGTCATATTTATTAAATTACTTATTTACCCTTACTTTACGAATACGGGTATTACACATCAATAGTCTAATTTTGCAAAAGCTATCATCACTTAAGGGTTTTGTAAGAATATCAGCTATTTGATATTCTAAAAGAATGAATTCTAGTCTAATATCACCTTTTTTAGCATGGTCTCTTATGAAGTGATGCTTTATTTCTATATGTTTGGTTCTAGAGTGCTGAATAGGGTTTTTGGTTAAGTTGATAACACTCGTGTTATCACAATGAATTGGTATATCTTTAAGGTTCATGCCATAATCTTCTAACTGTTGTTTCATCCACAACACTTGCGCACAACAACTTCTGGCTACTATATATTCCGCTTCGGTGGTTGATAGCGCAACCAAAATTTGTTTCTTGGAAAACCAAGAGGTTAGCATTGCACCCAAGAATTGGTATGTTCCACTAGTGCTTTTTCTATCTAGTTTACAACCTGCAAAATCAACATCTGAATATCCTACAAGCTCAAAAGTTGATTTTCTAAAATACCATAATCCTAGGTTTTAAGTCCCTTGTAGATATTTAAGGATTCTTTTTACTGCAATTACATTTGATTCTTTAGGATTAGTTTGAAATCTAGCACTTATGCATACACTGAACATTATATTAGGTCTACTTGCAGTTAAATAAAGTAAAGCTTATATCATGCTTCTATAATATTTAGTGTCTACATACTTACCTCCTTCATCAAGATCGAGTTTTGTATATGTGCTCATAAAAGTACCAAGTGACTTTGAGCTTTCCATCTCGAACCTCTTTAGTAGGTCCTTGGTGTATTTTGATTGATTGATGAGGATGCCTTCTTTCAATTGTTTGATTTGAAGTCCAAGAAAGTAGGTAAGTTCTCCCATCATGCTCATTTCAAATTTACCTTGCATGCACTTAGCAAACTCTTGACATATAGATTCATTAGTGGCATCAAATATAATATCATCAACATATATTTGGACTAGTAGTGTGTCATCTTTGTGAGTTTTTGTGAAGAGGATTGTATTTATTTTTCCTTTTGTAAAATCATTTTCAAGCAAAAACTTACTTAGTCTTTCATACCATGCTCTTGGAGCTTGCTTCAACCCATATAGAGCTTTAGAAAGCTTATCGACATGGTTTGGAAGACTAGGATTTTCAAATCCAAGAGGTTGCTCAACATATACCTCTTCTTCTATAAAGCCATTTAAAAAGACACTTTTTACATCCATTTGAAATAACTTAAACTTATTAAAGCATGGAAGGCTAATAACATTCGAATAACTTCTAATCTAGCTATAAGAGCATA
This sequence comes from Bretschneidera sinensis, assembly GCA_023935145.1. Classification (NCBI taxonomy): domain Eukaryota; kingdom Viridiplantae; phylum Streptophyta; class Magnoliopsida; order Brassicales; family Akaniaceae; genus Bretschneidera; species Bretschneidera sinensis. The sequence goes on from CM043699.1 coordinate 28,631,120, forward strand.
GGTCTTATCAAAATCTATTCATTCTTCTTGATTATATCCCTTAGCAACTAGTCTAGCCTTGTTCCTAGTTACTATTCCATTTTCATCCATCTTATTTCTAAATACCCATTTAGGTCTTATTATAGTGTGATTCTTTGGTCTAGGAACTAGATTCCATACTTTGTTTCTTTCAAATTGACTTCTTGCATAGCGTTTATCCAATCAACATCCTTCTCGGCTTCTACAAACGTCTTAGGTTCTACTTGAGATAAATAAGCTACATAATTGCAAATATTTATAATAAAAGAACGAGTTCTTACCCCTTGTGAAGGATCATCAATCACTTGATCGATTGGATGATAATTCACATACCTCCAATCTTTGGGAAGACTATCATCTTGTTAACTTGTAGATGGTTGATCAAGATTGAGGGCATCTACCTCTTGACTTGTTTGAGGTTGGCTCTCCTTCGGGTCAACAATAGGAGTAAGTGTTTCTATCATTGGAATGAAATCTGCATCATCATTAAAAGAACTTACTCTACTACTAATTGGGTTAAACTCATCAAAGGCTACATGTACGGATTCTTCAACCACTAGAGTTCTTTTGTTAAAGACTTTATAAGCTTTACTAGAGGTTGAATATCTTAAGAATATCCCCTCATCGATCTTTGAGTCAAATTTACCCAAATTAGTTTTATTGTTATTTAGGATGAGGCATTTACAACCAAAAGTATGAAAATAAAATATATTAGGCTTTCTACCTTACTATAATTCATATGGGGTTTTGTAAGCATAGGACTAATTAAAACACTATTTAAAACATGGCAAGAAGTGTTTATGGATTCCGCCCAAAAATATTTTGGTAAACTATTTTCCCAAAGCATTGTTCTTGCAAATTCTTCTAGAACTCTATTTTTCCTCTCAACAACTCCATTTTGTTGAGGAGTTCTAGGTGCTGAAAAGTTGTGATCAATTCCATTTTCATCATAAAATTTCAAAAAACTTTGGTTTTCAAATTCTTTTCCATGATCACTTCTAATGCTTGAAATAAAAATTCCTTTTTCATTTTGAACCTTTTTACAAAAGTTCACAAATCCTTTATAAGCAATAAAAATAATAAAGGTATATCTTAAATAGTCATCAGTAATAATAAGAGCATATTGATGGCGACCTAGACTTATGGTAGTTATTGGACCAAACAAGTCCATATGTAAAAGTTTCAATGGTCTAGTAGTTGAAACTATATTTTTTGATTTAAAGGAAATTCTAGCTTGTTTTCCTATTTGATAAGCATCACATACCTTATCTTTTTCAAATTTGATTTTTAGAAGTCCAATGATTAAATCTTTTCTTGAAATGATTTTAAGCAAATCTATATTCACATGGCCAAGTCTTCTATGCCATAGCCATGAGTTTTCACTAAATGCAGGAAAATATTTTTCATTTTCAGAATGCAAAGATTTTAAATCAATTATATAGATATTTTCGTGTCTATGGCCAACAACTTGATATTGTTACTCTTGATGTCTATAACTAGACAATGAGAGGTTTCAAATATGACTTTATTGCCTTTGTCACATAGTTGACTAATACTAAGCAAATTTGGCTTAAGGCCTTGCACATATAATACATAATCAATGGTTGAGAAATCGTTACCAACTTTTCCATGCCCAATGATCTTTATCTTTGTATTGTCTCCAATGGTGAGGTGTCCACCATCCCTTAGAGTTAGCTCTTTGAACATGCTTTGGTCACCGGTCATGTGCTTTGAGTATCCACTATCAAGGTACTAATAGTTACCTTTTTCCTTAGTGTGGAGACATATCTATATTACACAATGATACATAATTGCACTATTAGGTATCCAAAATTTCTTAGGTTCGTTGGGGTTAGTTCTAGAAAATACGGTTCTTTTAGGAACCCATACCTTCTTAACATTATAAGGTGCTCTATAATTATAGACAGACTGATGATATGTAATCAAAGGATAATAGTTATTGAAATTTCTAGGATTTTTTAATTATGCATGTCTATAGTTCATTGAATAAACATTCCTAGGATATATGTTTCTAGGATGCACATGATGGTTACTTCTAAGATGTATATTTCTAGTATATGCATTCCTTGAATGATCATTCCTAGCATTTGCATTTTTTGAGTGAGCGTACATATATGCATGAGTATTTCTAGGATGTTTATCTCTAGTATATGCATTAGAATTTAAATTTGCATTCTTACACCTACTAGTATATATTGAAATAGTACTTTTGATCTTGCTAGTGGCCTTGGAAGTGGAGGCTTCATTCACACGTGTTGCTTTCATGAACAAAGTCTCTTTTGACTTTTGCTTGCCTTATGGAGAATAACCCGAGTCAGATTTTCCTCTTTTTAACTTTTGGCTAGAAAGCACTTCATCTAGCTTTTCTTTTCCAAGCATGAGTTTAGATATTGTGCTATTTAAATCCATTATTTTCTTCTTTAAGATTTCATTTTCATTTTATAAAAAATCTTGGGAAGAGTCATAAAGTATGGAAGATAATTTTTCTTTTTCTTCCTTTAAGCCTTCCATCCCTTTAGAAAGAGATGAGATTTCCCTTTTTGAGGGTGGTATTCCTAGAATCGAATTTCTTCAATTCTTCATGCATTTTATTTATAACCTCAATTAATTCTTCACTACTAGTAACAATGTTATTATTAGGAGGGGAAGAATTTGATACCTCATTTTCATCGTCGATTGCCATTAGACATAGGTTAGTAATCTCCTCGTATCCGACCTCATTATTCGAAGAATCTTCTTCTTCGTCATCACTCCACGTGGTTGCAATCATAGCTTTCTTTTTTAAGCTCTTATATGGTTTGCTTGTTGCTGTACAATCGACTTTGATGTGACCAGGCTTCTTGCAACCATAACACACAAGTGGTTCCCTTTTCAGAGTGGAATCCTTTGTGTAAGGTTTCTTGCTCTTTTTTAAGAACCTGTGAAACCTTTTAGTGATTAGAGCCATCTCACCATCTTCTTCACTGCTCTCTACCTCTTATTCCTTTTCTTCCTCTTTGTTGCTCGTAGAGGCTTTAAGAGCAATTTGCTTGTTTTTCTTCTCATCATTATTGACAACGGGATTCATTTCCTCCATCTCGTATGTCAATAATGATCCGATGAGTGTTTCGACATCTAGATTGTCGAGATCTTTGGCCTCTGTTATGACCGTCTTCTTTGCTTTCCAAGTGGATGGTAAAGACCTTAACATCTTCCTCGTTAGTTCAAATTCTTCAATGTTCCTACCAAGAAGCTTTAGATCGCTAACAATGGTAATAAAACGTGAGTGCATTTGAGAAATAGTTTCATTTGGAGACATTTTCATATTCGAAAATTAGCATATAGATTTTTCATTTTTTTAACTTCGCTAGTTCCTTCATATGTAACTTGCAGTTTGTCCTAAATTTCTTTAGCTGAAATACATGCAGAAATTTTATTGTATTCAGTAATATCTAGAGCACAATGTAACATGTTAGTTGCTCTACTATTTAGAGACATCATTCTATAATCCTCTTCATTGAACTCAGTTTTAAGTTTAGGCATTGTATGATTGATTTCTCCAATAGTTATTTCCTTTTGTAGGAATTTTAGGTCCTTCCTTAATGACTCTCTATAGATTGTAATCTTCTCATTCGACAAAGATTTTCATTCTATCTTTCCAGTAGTTATAGTTGGAGTCATTGAACAAATGAGGCCTAGTATAAGAATGTCCTTCGATATAGCTATTTGATGCCATCATAAAAACTTTTGCTAATAACTTTGCAAGTTTTTACACAGTTAAATGCATAATATGCTTGAAAGTAAAAGAGTTTAAAGAAGAGAAAATGTAAACTCTGTTTATAATGATTCGCCAATATCGGATTCCTTCCTACCCTACGTCCACTCTCTTCAAGGAACCTCCTAGAAGTAATCCACTAAAACTTTAGTCGTACAACTTCATGGGTGTTGTACAAACCTTACAACCGATCCCTTCCTCGCGAAAGCTACAATGAAATGTTTAATCCTCAACACTCTAAGAGTTATACCAACTCTTTCCCTTGACAGTAAATGAAATTTGTTGTAAAGTAAAGGGTAGAGATATATCAATAAGTGCTTTTACAAATGAACAATATCTCTCTTTCAAGAACAAGCTTGAAGAATGGCTCAACAATAAATTTTTCAAAGCTTTTGAGAATTAATGAGCTATCTTATGAATTGAATGTGTTCTCTTCTTATTTTAAATGCTCATTGAAGTGGGTTTATATAGCTTTGAATCAATATGGTCGTTTGATGCTGAATTGGTAGGTTCGGAGCATTAAATGCTCAAGTCTCATGCTCAAACGGTCATATTTTTGAATTACAAATCGACTAGGTCAAATAAGAAATTTCATTTTTTAGGCTCTGGGAGAGTGCCAGTCGACTGGGCTAGAAGGCCAGTCGACTGGGTGAAGTTACCAATCGACTGGGTCCTCAACACCAGTTGACTGGGAATTTACTGTCCCATATCCGAATCGACTGGTATGTGAAACCAGTCGACTGAGTTGTCCTTCAACCCAGTTTTCATGTTTCAAAATTGTTTTTGACTTAAAAAATTTTGTATAGTTAGTTTTGTCAAAGTTTTTTTGTAGATTGAGCCATAGATCAAGCTATATAATTGAACATGAGAAATTTACAATTGTTTCAATTACCTTAATGCATATTCTAGATCTTCTGTCTTGTCTTGGCATCTGAATCGAGTTGAGTTCTTGCATCTTGTTTCTATGCTAAATGCTTTTACTGCTTAAACACTTAGATAAAACTGTTAGTGCAATTAGAGTAGTGTTTTATCATTATTAAAATCAAATATGGGTCAACAACAATTTTTCAGGTCAAGTCCAACACTCTACCAATCGGATTGGCGTTGTACAAGGTCTTATATTGTAAATTCGGGCAAGCCACGTCGGGCCATGACCTTCTTGTCATTACATCGGTACCAGAGAAGGAGGTTCAGGTCGAATGTTAGTTGAAGAGAAAAGGGAAGATAGAAGAAGAAGAATGGATACGCTAACTGTAGGGGTAAAAGAGAAAAGTAAAAAAAAATAGTTTAAGGGGGCGGGACCACCTCCCCATGAGACAAGAAATGTGGGATTATGATTAATTTTATCTTATCCTAATCCCAAATGAATGATAAATCCATGAACTAAACATGAGATAAATTGATCATGTGGTATTAAGTTTATCCACTCTTACCTGAGTCATATTGGTTTAGAGAAATACATTTTAAGTTCTTATCCAACTCAATTGGTAAAAAATTTCACAGGTTTTAACAAAAGAAGAAACTAAGAGAAGTTCTAACAAATGGTCTGCTGGAATTCCTATAGAGCTTCGTAAAATCTAAATTATATATATTACAATATGATAGAAACGTAAAAAAAATAATTAAAATTTGATACGTAACAGCGTAGAATTAGGTACAATTCTCCCCAATCTCTATAATGACTATAAATTTTTTTAATGTATTTTACCTATTTTTTTTAAGGTTTATAGATAACAAAATGATTATGAAAACAATAGGTTCTTTTTATTAAATTAATGCTTTAATATGATTAATTCAACAACCAATTGGTAATATTGAATTAGTGAAATTATTTTAGTTACCGAAATTCAGTAACTGAAATATTTTAGTATGATTTTTATAACATTTTTTCATACCAAAAATTTTGGTAACCAAATTCGATAACTGATTGAATTTCTTTTGAAATAAGTTTTAAGAGGAAAATTCTATCAAAATTTTTCTCTTAAATTCATTGAACAAAGAAAAGAGAAAAAGAAAAGTTCAGTGTTTAATCCACTGTTATATTTTTTTTTGGGTTGTGTTTTACCCCTGTTTACTTGATGGAAATTGCAACCCTCTACACCCAATAAGTCAGAGGACCTTAAAATTGGTCAGGTATCAGACTCTCTGCAAGAATGTGTTATAAGTGAGTTGAAGTTGTTTGAGCATGTTTATGATGTTGCCTTATTAAATAAGAGACAAACAAAATTATAAATTCATATAGAACATAGAACGCAAAATTTATCTTTATTATTTTTTTGCATGAAACGTAATACATACACATGAAACGTAATGCAAATTGGTATCTCTGTATGACATTATCTACCTCTTTTGAAAATTAAACACCTTAACTAAAAAGACAAGAATGAATCCAAAGTCATGATTGCAACTACTCCTACAAACCCATCTCTAAAAAAGAAATAACTTCTTACGAAATGTTACACACTTTCACAAAACTCATGTGACTTTTATATCTCCAAATTAAGAAGCATCCAGTCTATACAATGTCTAATAGACAAGACTAATAGTACCTCCACCACTTTGACCTTCTAAGTTACATACGTGTCATTTTTTTTTATACTAAATGGAAATGTAGTTCTTGGAATAATGAATCCTCAGAAAAGGTTCCACATTGTAAAGAAGGTGGAAAAGATTATAGCAGCAACCTGTAGGTTGGGAGTAAATGCCACAACTATCACAACTATCCACTCAAATCCGTTCACGACATACACTATAACTCCATATATAACAGTTTGGACTAGAGTGTATGGGAGCCCAATCACAACTTGCAAAATATTTTTCATATGAGAAATTTCTTTTAGAGAAGTTTGCCTTGTATAGAATAAGGCAAACAATTTTACTTGTTCAAAAGCATATAGCAATGTTGAATACTTCTAGTGCTCTTTCTCTATAGAAGTCTTTTTTCAATAGCCAAAACTAGTTGTACCAACAAAGCGTTTTGTACTCCAATGAAAAAAAACAATAACACACATAGAACCCCATAGCATTAAACATACCTTATTTTTCTTTTATGCAATTTTCAATTGTTGACCCGTATTTGATTTTAATAATGATAAAACACTACTCTAATTGCACTAATATTTTTATCTATGTGTTTAAGCAATAAAAGCATTCGGTATAGAAATGAGATGCAAGAACTCAACTAGATTCAGACTCCAAGACAAAATAGAAGATCTAGAATAAGTATTAAGGTAATGAAAATAATTGTAAATCTCTCATGTTCAATACTTAGCTTGACCTATGACTCATTTTACAAAAGATTTTGACAAAACCTTTAATAAAATTGTTTTCAAGTCAAAAATAGTTTTGATACATGAAAAACTGAGTTGAAGGGCAACCCGGTCGACTGGCTCAATATACCAGTTGACTGAGGTATGGGACAGAAGGTCCCCAGTCAATTGGTATCAAAAACCCATTCGACTGACAACTGGGACAGAGAGTTCCCAGTCGACTGATGCATAAGACCCAGTCGATTGGTACTCTCCCACAACCTAAAAAGTAAAATTTCTCACTTGACCCAGTCGACTGGTAATTAAAAAAATATGATTATTTGAGACGCAGGACTTGAGCATTTAATGCCCCAAACCTATCAAGTCAGTGAAAAACGACCATATTAATTCAAGGTTATATAAACCCACTTCAATGAGAATTTAAAATAAAAAAAGAACACATTCAATTCACAAGTTTGCTCATGTGACTACAAAGTAATCTCTAAACTCTTCATAAAATATATACAAGATACAAAACAACTTCACAAAACTTTAGAGAATTCTGTGTACAACATAGCATAGAAATCTCTAGATTTGCCAAGCCGTTCCCTTGTCGTCGTCCAACAAGCATAAGTGTCAGCACTGACATGTCTGCAAATGGGACAAGTATAGTCTAAAATCTATTTGTTTCAAAGTTATTTTTTGTTAATGTAAACGAGGGGATTTAGAAAAATAAACGTATCATTCAAAATTTCCTCGTATGTGAATATAGAGGGAAAGTAAAGGACATGAATGAATATAAATGACAAAACTTGGAGGGATACTCTTCTCCTTTTATTTTCTCTCGTCACTCGATCCAAACATATCTTATAATAAGTAAAGCTTTTTTGCAAGAGTTTTGCAATATGATTGACTCATTTTTATCTCTCTAGTCTTGAGATCAAGGATTTGCAACTATCAATTGGAGTTGAAAATGGTGGAGATTAGGGGTGGACTCGAATCGAGCATTTTTTTCGATCTATTTGAGCTCAAGCTCTACAAAAGCTCTGTCAAAGCTCAACTCATCGAACTCGAGCTGCGATCTTGTTTACCTTATCAAGCTAAAGCCGAATATCTGCTTGTTCGTCATGTGAGGCTTGCGAACCCGTTCGATTAATATAAGTATTTTTTTAAAATATATATATATATATTATAATGCTAATATTAATATATATTTATATGTTTTTATTTATTAAAATTATAAAAAAAAAAATAATTTAATTACAAGCTTGTTTAGGCTTGTTTGGCTCATTAAAACCTTTTAAAGCTCGTGAGCTCGAGATCGAATGAGCTATTTAATTATCGAGTTCGAGCCAAATTGAGCTCGAGCCTTATAAATTTTGACTGAGCTCGAGCTCAAGCCCCATTTTTTAGCTCGATTTGATCTTGAGTCTCTTAAATTTGAATTGAGCTAAGCTCTAATATCTTAGTATTTAGGCTTGAGTCTACCCTAGTGGAAGTAGTGTTTACATTATTAAGTAAATCTATTACCACTTTGCAATTTGCATCCATTTATAGTTCACTAAAAATATGATTTCTCAATCTTTCATTTTTCTTAGCCCACATTTTTAAAACCCAGAATTCAACTTGGAAAAAGAATTTTTTTTTTTTCAAATTTCCTTTGAAATCCACATTCTAACATTCCAATGAATCTATAATAAACTAACCTATTTCAGCTCAACGTGGGTTACTTACAATCGAGCTATTATCTTTTTTATTTAAGCATAATAATTTTATTTCATTTTGGTTTTTAGTTGTTTTATTTTTAAATTTCTAAAAACCTACCAAGTTTGATGAAACAAAGGTGACGTTTGGTACTTTTTAAATTTCTTCAAAACAATTTTTGTCTTGTCGAGATTTAAGAAGCTTGATTTAAGTTACATTAAATCCAACACCAAACATCAAAATAGATAGGTTCTATGGCAACTAACTTAAAAGTGTGGCATCATACTGCAATAAATAAATTTTTAATAAAAATTACATTTTTTTGTGCTTTAGAGTAGGCCAAGCCCACAAAAAACAAACCCAACAGGCTCATAACAGGCCGTAACACGGGGCTAAGTGACCCCAATCCTATTACTTAGAAGGTCAGTGAAAAGCCCAGCAAGACTAGAATCAAGGAAATGAAAGCCCTAAGGACACCCCACCTGTTGCCTCCTAAGCCAGTCTGCATGCATAACGATTTGCCTCATGGTAAAAATGTGAGAAGTTGCAAAATAATACATTTGGTGGCAAAAGAAAAAATACCATAAAACATAATGGGATTACCATCAAATGCGTGAGTTTTTTTTTTTACTATCAAATATATTGTTTTATCATAAAAAAAAAATTTAAGTGAGTCAACATAGTATGCATTAACAAAACATTCAAAGCATGTTATAAACAATCCAAATAGAATATTGAACATTTCTTTTTGATCGGAGTACAAGAAAATCAAATGTAAATGGTACAAATGAATCGAATCTTAACTTAAATTTTATTTTTACCACACGATCAAATCAAGCTTTGGTGGCATAAAATTAACATTAAAAGTAACACAATAAAAATATGAGAATAATTAAAAATACAAACATAGTTAGAGATTGAACGTCTTTTTAAATACATAAGTTACTCATTTTGTTAAAGGTCGAGTATTTCCTTTTTATTTTGAATTGATCCATTTTTTTTAATTGAGTATGAGCAAATCTAAATATAAATCATCCTAAAAGAATAAGGTTTTAAAACTTTTCAGGAACCTAAGTGACGGCAATCGCCCACAGTCAACACACTATATATCTCCCAATGTCTATGAGTGAGTGAGGTGTAGTGTAGGAGAGAAAAAACGTGTAATACTTTGTTTAACCTATGTGTGTGTGAGAGAGAAAGAATTGTCATATGTTTTAGGCCTTTTTGCCTTTTTGTTTATTTTTAACGGTTGTATTCGACATAATTGAAATTCAATAACGATCGAGTCTAACTAATTTTGTCTTTTCACTATTTTTTTATAATTGAAAAATAACATTTAATTTATTTTCTATCAATCAGATCTTGGTTTATTGATTAAAGTTGAGGCCTTGAAGGTCTCAAGTTCGATTCTCTCGAGATGTAAGTTATTTATTCGATTTATACATCAATTTTTTTTAAGGTGGTAATATTAGTCAGAACAATTTTTACAATTTAATAAAATTATCCTTACATTTGAGTAAATAAAAAAACATACATATTTATTAAATCCCCCTTTTGTTTCATCTCTCTTTAAATTGAAATTTCTCATAAACTAAATTGTGCCAATTGACAACTATATATAATAGCAGATTCATATGTGCATATCCAATCCTCCGTTACCTCTAACATTATATATCAATTCACATATAAATTTGTACTTTATCTCCTTTCTCGGTAAATTCCAAAAAAATCCCATTGCATCAACAAATGATTTTCCCAAAGAAAAAAAATCAAACCAAACAGGAAGACCCAAGCTAAAAAAATTCAAATAAATTCATTTTTGAATCTATTCGTGATTTATGCCTTTTCTGATATTTTAATTTGATTTGAAAACTATCATTTGATTGCAAAAATTAACATACAGATTATTAAGATCACACCAACAAAACAAAAGGAAACTAGTAGATTATTAAGTTTTGATGGTTAAAATTTTTCTAGTTCTAATAACAGAAACTTGTTAGAGGTTTGGGGTTGGGTTCGTTGCTCAATCCTTTTTTTTTTTTTTTTCTGGTAATTCTGCCACTACATGTTTCTTGTTTGATATTGAATTTAAACCGGTTTAATGATGAAAACTTAAATCCAATACAACTTTGTTTTGCCTTTAACATCTTTAAATTTTTTTTAATACTTTAAATCGACTTAAATTCAATACTAAACAACGCTAACATTATCATATGTTTGTTTTGTGTGGCATTTGTAACAATTTTCTTTTTATGTCCAGTTTGGTTACGGTAATGGAATCAAAGTTATAATGTAATCGAGCTGTAATGTAATCAAAACTGGAATAGAATCAAGGTTGAAATCCGATTATATTGTTTGGTTAGAGCATGGAAAAGACCCTTAAATTGAAGTTTGAATTAATTAGTGTATTTGTTTATCATGTTCATACCACTGAAATGAAATCAAATTGACTAAAATGTGTTTGAGGATAAACTATATATATCATTAATTATATTATATTATATTGAACATATTATTTATTTATTATTTATTAATAATTTACAATTTTATCATATAATTATCTTATATTAGTTCATTATATTATTATTAAATATATATTATATTATTTTTATTAAATATTAGTCATATATTACTATATTTATATATAGTGTAAAATTATATTATTTTTATAACACTTATATTATTTTATGATTTTTTTTATATTATTATATTAATATTTAATTATTTTTTTCAAAATTTTATTAATTCATTTATTTTTAATAATATATTTATATTTATTACTTATTACTAATATAATATTTTATTTTTATTAAATTATGTTATTTACTATAATGATATTATCTTTTTGTTTTATTACATTTAGTATAATATTAATATTTAATTATATGTTCAAATATTTATTATTTTATTTATATTTTTTAGTTTTTAATAATATATATATTTATTAATTATTACTAATATATTATTATTTATTAGTATGTTATATTATTTTATGATATTTAATATAATATTATATTAATATTTAATTATATTATGAATCCAAGATGAATCAAGATTGTAATGTAATAACCATTACACTGTGTAATGCTCATTACAACATTTTGGTGTAACGAGCTTTACAACGTAATACCCATTACAATCATTTTAAACCAACCAAACAACGTAATGATCGTTACGAGATAAATAAACATTATATTACAATCTTAATTACTAAAACCAAACGGACATTAGTGTTTTTCTTTGAATGAGTAGAAGATTTGCATTTATCCCCCACCCCCTGAAAAATCCCATAAAATTGTTTGCATCCAATTTGAATTAAATGGTTACAATGCCTTATTTTAGCTGCCAGTACTGTGCTGGTTGGCGATATATATATATATATATATATATATATATATATATATATATATATATATATATATATATATATATGTCTTTCGTATTGAATTTAAGTTAACTTAAAATAAATGGACTTAAATTGAATACTAAACATAACCATAGTACAATTGCCATATATAACTCTTATATATAATTCTTAAACTGTAAACAGAGCACTACTAAATTATAATCTTCAACGACAGTACCAATATTCCGTCCTCTCCCCTCATGAGTGAGTCAACTAAATCACAAATAGTCAGTTGCAAAGGAGTTTTTTTCCCCCTTTAAATGGGTTCTTAAAAATCCAAATTCTTAAAGTGAGGTTGTTTTGATTTTATTTTCTAAAATATGTACCTTTTACCACACCATTAAATACAAAATGAATAAAAATTACATTAATGGTTTCTTTAGTTTAACATGAAGTACAATTTAATTCCTAATAAACATATCAATGGAGCACACTCTTCCTAACCTTCATCTTTGAAGCTAGACATGAACAAGACACATGATAGAGTTGAACGGGATTTTTTTGAGAGTGTCATAGTTAAATTAGGGTTTTCGATGTGATGAGTTGATTTGATCATGAGGTGTCTCAATGGAGCCATATTCAATTTTAGTGAATGGGGATCCAAAAGGTAGGCTTTTTCCCACGAAAGGGTTGTGTCAGGATTCTCCCATGTCCTATCATACTTACTTTTATCATCTGTCGTAGGGTTCTCATCATTGTTACGACAAAAAGAATGGAAAGAGTGTTACATAGAGTTCAAACAAATTCGAATGAGTCAAGTGTTACACAATTATTTTTTGTTAGATAGTATAAATTTCACCTGAGCTAATTAGGAGTATGAGATGTTGAAAGATATCTTAGCTCTCAATGAAAATATTTTGGGGTAGATGGTTAATTTTAAGAAGTCAACGGCATATTTCAGTTCCAATTGTTCTGAGATGCAGGGAGAGAGCCTAGCAGATGCTTTACAGGTGCAACTGGTGGGATGCCATGAGAAATATTGAGGCCTAATCAACTATAAAATAAGAAATTATTTTTTTCAAATTAATTAGAATTATTCTTTGTGATAATTTGAGTCAAAATCCTAACATAATATTAGTAAGCTTATTAGGAAATAACTATCCGTTAAATTTAACTATTGTGGAAGGCATTAGGATGATGTCTAGAATTATGACATTTGTCGGCTCTTAGTGTTATGTGTCTATTTATATTAGAATTATTATCACCAAACCCTTTTATATTTTGCAATGTATTTTAATATTTTTTTTTTGTATTTTATAAACAATCAAATTATCTCATATATTTTAAGCATGTATCTAATAAATATTTTTGATAATAATTTTAACAAAATTGATACTGGTGCACACAAAAATCTTGACCGAAATAAAATCCAACCTATATAAAAATCTTTTCATGTTTAATAGATAAAATTTTGTTTTGGCGTGTGAAGCACAAAAATGTAGTTTGTGAAACACTTTCTGTACTTTATAGTTTTTTCATTTTAAAAAAAATTGAATCTTTTCATTTGCATTCATTCCCTCTTGTAACCATTGAAAGCCTCGGGTTGAGGTTTTTAAACACGCCCTGGCATTTTGTTGGGTTTTCAAGTGCTCCTCTCTTCCCTTATGTTCCTAAATTAATTTATCTGATTATAATAATTAACCTTTTAAAGCACACTAGACACGTACCCATTAACAAATCCACAAGCAGATATGCATATATCTACCATATCTTAGGTCACATGCCTGAAGGCCAATGCAATATGAGGACAAGGTTGAGATTGGCTCAAGCCTAAACTTCAGAGATTTTTCATTTAAATCCAAAGACTACCCAATTAAAAACCAATGGCACAGCCTTTCTTTAAATTATATACTTGGCTGGCGATAATTAAGTCATTGGCCTAATTTCTTTTGCCCTGCTTGCAGACGTCAAACACTAGAAGCATTATCAGTTTGGGTCCAAAGTGTGCCAGTTAATTTGTTCAATAACAATCAACATTGGTGATTTTTCCCCCATAAAGTTTGAGAAAATGAACAGAACTAAAGAGAGATTAGATTACTTTAGCCATATAAAGCTTAAACTCAATGTAGCAGCATTTGGTTGATTATTTCTTTGAAAACAGACAAGAGTCAGTTGAATAATATTACTACTAATATGTTTATACAAGCTCTTGATATAGATATCCCAAGAAAGTAAAAAGAAAAGAAAAGAGAAGGACATGAGATCATTTCCACAAAAGGAGAATTAAAGCAAATCCCTTATTATGGCTCTTGGTTTTCTTGAAACCAACTACTCCTAGTATATAGTTGATTTCACGTCATCTCAACTTGAGCAGCAGCCCTCCTCTTTGTCACAGGCAGTTCAATATCATTATAAACAGAACTTCCATATCTGGAGCTCTCTAGCCTGTCACCATCGCCCCAAATAGCATAAGCTTCTTCACCATGAGCAGCTTCATCACCAATCTCCATATCCTCCTCAGACATCCTTAAAGGCACAATGAATTGAATCACTAAACATATTATGCTTGTGCTCACAACATTAAGTATGACAACAAACATGATTCCAAGAAGCTGAATTCCTAATTGCCTGAATCCTAAATGAACTTTTCCCATTTGGAAACCATAAAACAGGCCAACATATTTCCCATATGATCCAAAGAACAAAAAGTTAAGCTTTGGTTCGGCAAAGATGCCAGTGAGAATTCCCCCTAGGCTACCGGCAATGGCATGGGTATGCAGAACAGCCATTGTGTCATCAACTTTCTGCAGAAGTTCTGATCTCTTGTGCACAAACATCATGGTGAACCACGGAATTGAGCCTGACAACATCCCCATTATCATTGCTGCCCATCCTTGCACAACTCCTACATCAAATTGCAAGTAACATTTTATTATACCATATGCTTTTTATTACGAACACATAATTAACTTTGCAATTAAGCTTAGATTTCATAAATCTTAATTATGCCATTTAAATATGGTTGCATAGGCTAATAAGGAATCAGTAGCAGTTGCTTGATTTTTAAATGTGAAATAAATTACCAGCTGCTGGAGTGATGCAAACTAAACCAGTGATCATGCCCTGAACGGCGCCGATGACAGAAGGTTTCCCAAAAAAAATAAGATCAAGCACAAGCCAAGTGAACAAACTTGTAGCAGTACACAAGTGGGTGTTCAAGACTGCTAAGGATGCATCAGTGCTAACCACATAAGGATCTCCTCCATTGAACCCTGTCCAACCCATCCAGAGCAGTCCTGCCCCAAACAGCATAAGAAGGATGTTGTTAGGAGGAAATCTCTCCCTGTCTTTTGTCAGACGAGGACCAACCTGAAATGGGATTTAAACCACAAATTGATATAAATGGTGAAACAGGCAAAAGAGTAAACATATGGGAAGCAATATTAGTACTAATTTATACCCAATAAGCAGCTGTGAAACCAGCAACCCCAGAAGACAAATGGATGACAAAACCACCAGAATAGTCTATTAGTCCCATCTTGAAAAAGAATCCATTAGGACTCCATATGCTAAATGCTCCAAAAGTATAAGAAAATGTTAGCCAAAGTGGCACAAACATCATCCACGCATGGAAATTCATGCGACCCAACAAGGCTCCAGAAATCAAAATCAAAGTGATGGCTGCAAAAACAGATTGGAAGTAAATCATTGTTGCGTTGGGGTATTTCCCAAGAAATGCCTGCTCGAGAAGAAACTTTTGGTCTAGCGAGAAATTTGCTTTTCCCCAAAACGGAAGCAAACCATCGCCAAAAGACATTCGGTAGCCCCAAAGAACCCAACAAACAATAACACAAGCGAAAGCATAGAGAGCCATGAAAGCAGAATTGACAGCCCATTTCTTCTTGACTCCACCTCCATAAAGGATGATTAGACCTGGAACACTTTGGAGACCAACCAGGGTAGCAGCTGTAAGTTGCCATGCATTGTCACCTTTGTTCATCCATCCGGGGCTGGCTTCATCGGGTGCTAGATTAGGAAGGCGATCAAAGGGAATTGTCATGTTACTCATTTTTCTTTCCAGCCCCTCAAAAAAACAAAGTATTCTGACTAATTAATAATGTTGCAATTTAAATAGGTTTCCAGGTGGATCAAACAAAGAGGTTAATTGATTTACAGGTTTTTGATTATGTCGATAAGCTGTCACACTATGCTGGTATCTATTTTGTCAGTGCTTGGGTTATTAGTGTCCACAATTATTCTTTGGCATTTGGCGGGCAATCCAAGGGAATTTTCAACGATGTTTTCAAAGAGGTGGACTCCTACAGAGGTATGTTTTGGAATTATAGATGAACGGAGTTATGATTTTTAATTGGATGATTTTCACACTGGTCAACCTCAGTGACGGACGGATCAAGCGAATTTTTTCAGAAAGTAAAAAAAAAATTTAAGTGATTGGAGTAAATGTTTTTCCATGCCTTTGGGATCAGTCTCCGGTTAACTTTTTTATTATTTATTTGGATGATATAGTTAAATGAAAGGGATGAAAAAAAAAGTAATGTATATTTTTTTTTAAAGATTATTGATAAAGTTTTCAGTTGATCTAAATTATTGGGTGTGGATCCGAGTCAATCAAGAAACCTTCCCTATTTCGTGACCATGTAGCTATTAATGCACTGTAATAATCGCGGATGTGTCTCTACAAAACGACACTTTGACTGTTTTATTTACTTTTCATTGGACAAATGTTCTATAAGAACATAGTAATATCCGAAGATCGACTCATTTGAAATAAAAATTATAAAGTAAAGTCTACTGTACATTACTTTTGCACATAAATTTGGATTTTTAAATTTTAGGATGTAATGAAGACCATTTTATACTCAAAATTTATATATACTGCTAGTTTTACTTTACAATTTTTTTTACAGCAGATGAGTTGATCTCGTAATACCCGCATCCATTTAAATCCTTCGTCTCTCGTCATCAATTTTTTTTTGCTTAATCAGGACATGTCTGAAACTCTATTGATAATTCTTAAGAATTTTAATAGTAACATTGGTATAAATATGAGAAAAAATAATATTATTGATGAAATCCTTCAAAATTATCAATAAAGTTTCAGATGAATCTAAAACTCTGTTTAACTAAAAATTCCTATCGTCATCAGTTGCTTTTCTCTTATGTTTTTTTTCCTCCATCGCTATGAACTTCTCTTTCTGTTCGGCTCTTTTGATCACCACCAGAAACAGAGGTGTTAAAATGCAGAGACTTGTAGAGATATTGAATGATTGTTTGCTTGATTCATCGTATCAGTTTGTTCTTCGATTGCGGTAAGTGTTTTCTATATTTTTTTTTCTCTCCTTGCTTCGCTGGTAACCCAATTCTTTGTATCCACCCAATACTGGAAAATTAACAATTGATTCATTGTTACTTCTCTATTTATTTTTATTTTTATGATTTGATATATTTTAGGGGGCAAATCTGTCAAAAAATTATGAATAAATTCTGCTTATCCGATTCATTTGCTTGGAAACAAAAAAAAAAAAAAGATAAAAGAAATAATAAAAAAATTATAAGTGAAGAAAAAATTATAATAAAAAAAGTGTGAATGTTTTATATTTAAGACTATTGAATTTTATTACGTAGATATTTTCAATTTTTTCAATACGTGGAACTGTACGAGAGTAAGGATTAAAGAAGAGGCTTTGAGTGGGAGGTGTTGAGGAAGATATACAGGATTTTAAGAATAACTGATCCTTGATTTTTGTGTATATTATTGTTTTGATTCTTTTCTTTGTAATATGAGATAGAATAGAAAACTTAGCATGTATTACGCTGATCTTTAAGATCTGGAATGATTTTTCTGTTGTATATATCTCCATTTGCAACTTAATGGAAATAATGTTTTTTACAACTAAATTATTATGGTATCAGAGCAATGAAACTCATCCTGCAAAACAACTAAAACCTAGCCGTCATACTTTTCACCACCAGCTTCCATGGCAAAGGATGGTGAGAGAACACCAGAGAAACACGAAGTGTCCAAGCTTCAAGCAAACAGGTACGAAGATCCGAGCGACCCCTTCTACCTTCACAATTCGGTTCAACTAGGCTTGGTCCTTGCGACTCAATTATTGACACAAGAAAACTACCTCGTCTAGAGTCATGCAATGCTCATGGCTCTCATCACCAAAAACAAAGACGGCTTCATCGACGGTACTATTACCAGACCTCTCTCTGGATCGGTAGGGCAGATCAAACAGTGGACTCGCTGCAACCTTCTTGTTAAGGGATGGATTCTCAATACCATCTCACCTAATATTGCACAAAGTGTGATGTACAATGATAGTGCTTTTAAGCTTCAGAACAAATTGAATGAGTGTTTTTCTCATACCAATAGCGTACATCTCTTTCGTATTGAGCAAGAGATTCATGATTGTGTACAGGGAGGCATGAACATTGGCGAATACTACACCAAACTAAAGGGCTTGTGGGATACACAAGATGCGTTATGTCTTCCCACACCTTGTGATGGTGACACGACAAAGAAGTTACAGGAGTATCAACAAACGCAACGAACCATAAAGTTTTTCATGGGACTTGACGGAGTCTATGCGACGGTTCGTGGACAGATCTTACTCATGGAGCCTTTGCCTGCAGTGAACAAGGTATTCTCTCTTATTATTCAAGATAAAAAACAGCGGGCCGTTTTTTCACAGTTCATGGGAAAAACACCAGATACGGATGCGTTTGCTATCAGGGACGGATCACAAAACTCAAACAAAAACCATCGGCCAAAGAATGCACACCTCAAGTGCGATCGCTGTAATATTACGGGACACTCCACCGAAAATTGTCAAGCACATCTCAAGTGTGATTACTGTGGTTACAAGGGCCATACTATTGATTTTTGTCGAAAACTAAAGAGGGCCATTTCTCATGGAGACAAAGGGGGAAACTCTAGCTTTCTTTCCAAAGCTCACTATGCTGATTCCAAACCAGATAAGGCTGAAGCATCGCCATCATTATACAGTCTTACAACATAACAATATCATGATCTAATTGCTCTTATTGATCGGACCATGTCAGGTAGCATGGCCAATCAAGTGGTTCAGCCTCGACAATGAGCAATCTTTAAGGTACTGCAACTTGTGCAAATGTTTTTAGCTCAAAAACTCATTGGATCTTTGACACGGGAGCAACCGATCACATGGTCTGCTCATCCAAACTGATGACTACCAGTACACCTGTTACCAATCGTCAGGTGCATTTACCAAACCATGTTTTTGCTCGTGTAACACATATACGCACCATACGGTTTTTCAACAAACTCATACTTCACAATGTGCTATGTGTTCCATCTTTCAAATTAAATTTAATATCAGTGGCCACTCTTACTAAGACTTCCTCCTATTTTGTAACCTTCACTAATAACCTCTGTTTTGTTCAGGACCAACATTCGGGGAAGATAATTGGGATGGGAACTGAACGAAAAGGACTCTACTACCTGGATACTCAGAAGAATGTTGGGTGCTATTCTATTTTAGCTGATATCTCCTCCAGTTCTCACCTTTAGCATCAATGCCTTGGCCACCTTTCCAATAAAAGTCTGAATGCTCTATCTTTATTTAATAAAACCATACACTTTTGTTCGTTTGATGATTGTTCCATTTGTCCTCTTGCCAAACAAACTTGCAAATCTTTTCCTTTAAGTTCTATTAAAACAATATTACCTTTTGAACTGATACATGTTGATATTTGGGGGGTTATCATGTTCCAACACTCAATGGGGCGAAATATTTTCTCACCATAGTAGATAATTTTTCACGATGTAATGGGTTTATCTATTACACAAAAAATCCGAGGCACGTACTTTTCTTATTACTTTCATCAATATGATTGAGACACAATTTGTATCTCGCATAAAGATTATTCGCAGTGACAATGGACAGGAATTTGATATCACCAAACTATTTTTTGATAAAGGAATTTTAAACCAAACCAACTGTGTTTCTACCCCGCAACAAAATGGGGTCGTCGAACGCAAACACCGTCATTTTCTTAATGTCACCCGTGCCTTACTTTTTCAAGCTAATCTTCCTAAACAATTTTGGAGGGATGCCATTTTCACTGCCACTTACCTAATCAACCGCACACCCACACCAGTTCTTAAAGATAAAACACGATATGAAGTCCTTTCCCATAAACCACCTATACATGAGCATCTACGTGTTTTCGGCTGCTTATGCTTTGCATCCACCCATCATCATCGACCTAGTAAGTTTGATGCCCACTCTCTCCGATGTCTATTCCTTGGATATCCATATGGCACCAAAGGATATCGAGTCTATGACTTAGACACAAGACGTATTTTCATCTCCCGTGATGTACTCTTCCATGAACACATTTTTCCCAATCCTACTTCTGCTGCAACACAACCACTCATGCTTTCCCCAACATCACCTATTGTTTACGATGACACCTGGACTAGTATAGGACCTCCGTTAACACAAGATCAGACATCAACACCTTGTCCAGACATTACACCCAATGCTCACGACCTAGCTATACCCGTTTCTCCAACACTTCAAACAATAGATGTCGAACCCAAACCTGACAATGCTTTGCCCTCAACTGGTTCACCTAACACCTCAAGCTCTTCTCCTCCCTTACCGTATCCTTTCCCCACACCTCCACATGAACCACGGCTACGATGCACCACTCATGCACCCAACTATCTTCAACAATACCATATTGAAGCATCCTTGCCGTCTCGGTCCCTTCCCTCGTCTCACTCAGTGTTGACTGACAACAAAGGCATTCCTCATCCCTTATCTCTAAGTTATCACTTATGATAGACTCTTAGCAGCACACAGAGTTTTTGCTACCTCTATTTCAGCTGTCAAAGAACCAACATCTTTTGCCCAAGCCGTCCAGGACCCTAAATGGAGACATGCCATGGAGCAAGAACTTAGTGCACTCAAAGCCAATGGTACTTGGTCTCTCCAGCCTCTTCCTCCAAATAAGAAGCCTGTTGGTTGCAAATGGTTGTACAAAATCAAGTTTAACCCTGATGGCACAGTTGATCACTATAAAGCTCGTTTGGTTGCAAAAGGCTACAGCCAAGTTGAAGGTTTCGATTATTGTGAAACATTTGCTCCCATTGCCAAGCTTGTCACCGTACGACTCCTCCATGTAGTGGCAGCCTCTCAGAATTGGCATCTTCGTCAACTTGATATAAACAACGCTTTCCTCCATGGTGACCTTGATGAGGACGTCTACATGTCTTTACCTTTTGGCTTTGGACGAAAAAGGGAGACACGCGTATGCAAGCTACACAAGTCCTTATATGGCCTCAAGCAAGCTTCTCGTCAATGGTTTTTCAAGCTGTCCACTACTCTTACACATGCGGGGTTTCATCAGTCTAAATTCGATCACTCATTATTCGTCCGAACCCGTGGTACTTCTTTTACTGCCCTTCTTGTTTATGTGGATGGCATTATTTTGGCTGGAAACAATTTACTAGATATTGAAGAGATAAAAACTTGTCTCATGCAAAATTCAAGTTAAAAGACATTGGTGAGTTAAAGTACTTTCTGGGAATAGAAATAACTTGATCCAAGAAGGGAATTGCCCTCTTACAACGTAAATATGCACTTGAGATTCTGGACGATGCAGGGTATTTGGGAGCCAAACCCGCCAATTCACCAATGGAGCAGAACTTGCCACTTAGCAGAGATGAAGGTGAATACATCGAGGATCATTCTTCCTATCGCAGACTTGTTGGGAGAGTGATATATCTGACTATCACACGTCCAGACTTGATGTATGCAGTCCACATACTCAACCAATACATGGACAAACCTCGCACCCCACATCTTGAAGCAGTTCATCGAGTATTACACTACATCAAGCACACACCGGGATAAGGAATTTTTCTCTCTGCAAACATCCCAATACAGATAAATGCCTTGTGATGCGGATTGGGCTAGGTGTTGGGACACATGACGATCAACCACGGGATATTGCATCTTTCTTGGGCACTCCCTGATCTCCTAGAAAACCAAGAAGCAAATTATAGTTTCACAATCAAGTGCAGAAGCGGAATATCGCTCTATGGCATCGGTATGCTATGAGGTTACTTGGCTATGATACGTTTTGCATGATCTCGGAGTTAATCATTCGCAGCCAGTTAAGTTGTACTGTGACAATCAAGCAGCACTTCACATTGCCTCCAATCCCGTGTTTCACGAGCAAACCAAGCACATAGAGATTGATTGCCATCTTGTAAGAGAAAAGATTTAGGCCGCAACAGTCAAGACTTTCCATATATCCACATCGAAGCAGCCAGCAGACATCTTCACCAAGTCGTTGGGTTTTCCACAATTTTCGAATTTACTCAGCAAGTTAGGAATGATTAACATCTATTCCAACTTGAGGGGGAGTGTTGAGGAAGATACACAGGATTCTAGGAGTAATTGATCCTTGACTTTTGTGTATATTATTGTTTTGATTCTTTCCTTTGTAATATGAGATAGAAAGGAAACTTAACATGTATTACGCTAATCTTTAGGATCTGGAATGATCTCTTTATTGTATATATCTCCATTTGCAACTTAATGGAAATAATGTTTTTCACAACAACTAAATTATTAGGAGGACGTGCCTGACAGTTATTTTACATAGATTTTTCGTTTTATCCTGTCATATTCGTATCGGATTCTTGACACTCGGACAAAATTATAGTACTTAACACTTTAAATTACAAAAAAAAATTACAGTTTTTTTATTTATTAAAAGTAGATGAATCCAACACTCGGACACGTATTCGTGTTCGACACTTATACCCGAATTCAGATAGCATAGTTTGACAGGCTAGACCAAATTGAAATTTCTTTCTCAGCCCTTACTTTTTATTAGATTTGTTTCTCAATAAGCTTATGAATAGGATGAATTTTTGGTTTCACAAGGTGCAAATTTCACCAGTTGAAAACTTGATTGATAATTTTTTGGAACTTCACTAATAATGTCTGACATACACAGTTATCATTAGTAATGAATTTTCTAAAAATTACCAGTCAAGTTTCCAGCCAATGCAAATCATGCCGCCACGAATTTTTCTATGAATAGAGAGGAATGTAAAGTTCTAATAGGTATGAAATGATGACTTTGTCTTTACCAATTGTAAAATTTTTTGATGCTATTCTTATTATTGATACAGATTCTGAAGACTTGGTTCAAAGCAGTTAGCCAAGCAAAACGGTTGAATGAGCAGCGGAATGAAGAAGTAAATGCTATAAGATTTTCACTTTAGGGTTTTATAGGCTAGGGATACGAAATGATGGACCACACGACCACACCTCATTGTCATTTGAAAATTTATACAAAGGTTAAGTTTATTGTGAGATTGAATATCATCATGACAAGTTTAAACTTGAATATTCTCTATTTGATTATGTGATATTCAATCTCACTATAAACTTGATTCCACTGTAATCTTTAAATGGATATGAATATGATCCCAAAATAATAATGTTTACCCATTTCTATTTTGAGGAAAAAAATGATTACTTTGTTTGATCGTCCACGAGTAACTGTTTTGCATACTTTCATTAGATTTTATTTTTTGAGTTATATGTTTTCATTAGATTTAACTGAACAATTAGACAGATAAAATAATTTGTTACTGTTGCAAAATTAAAAAAAAATTTTATTTAATTTTAAATATTCAAAGACAATTTATTACCAGTGATAAAAATCAAGACAGAAATAATATTAAAAAAATATTACAGGTTCATTAATCAAAAAGACAAAACCTAAAAAGTAAAAAAAGAGAAAAAAGTGAGTCTTCCATTTAAATAGTTTCAAGTGATCGGATGCATGTCTACCGCTGATTAAAAAAAAAGTAATTTTGGATGAACTTACACCTACGCGTCCAAGAATTTCAAGCCCTCATGAATGTGCGTAAACGACGCCGTTAAGCTCAAGCCTTAAAACCCATTTACAGAGTATACGTTTTGAGGAAACAGAAAAACAATGGAGAACTTGAACAGATGGAAAAACGAGCCATGGAGAGTCCTCGAATTCTTCAGTGGGATCGGTGGCATGGTACCCCATTCTAAACTCTATTTCTCTCTCGGTATCAACATATATGTATATGTGTGAGTATTTTTCTTCTCCTTTTTCTTCGTTTTTAGAGGTATTCGATAATGAAGGCAGGCGTCAACTGCAAAATAGTTGAAGCGTTTGACATAAACGATGTAGCCAATGACGTTTATCAACACAATTTCTCTCACCGTCCCTATCAGGTTTCTCTCTTTCCTCCTCCTTCTTCTTTGTAATTATTGAATTAGTAATTGAGTTGGTGTTTGATTTAAGAAAGCTATCACTGAAATTGAAAGTTGAGGTTATACAAAATTTCGATTTGTGAATATTGTATTGTCTTATTCGACTTTAATTTAGGTTAAGCATATTGAGAACTATGAGAAGGCAGCTTTTCTATTATAAGAATGGCTGTTATGTCACGCTACTGCAATTCTCTCTAGAACATTGACTTGAAGTGATCTAAGTTGCCTGAACATTGAATGGATGCTAATATTTTAGGTCTAAAGTTTGGTGAACATTTTGGAAACGCCTTTTAAGCTGGTCAGAATTGAAATAACTGTCTATCCAGTTTGCATATTTTATTTAGGAGAAATTCTTAGGAATTCCAGTTAGATGAAGAGTTTATGTGCCACTAGCATTTTCAGCAATGATGGAAAGAGAAAAGTTTCTCATGTGCCCGGAATTCCTCAGGGTTTGGGCTTCTGGGTCAACTGAAAATTGGAATTTCCCTAGTACCTTTTGCGAAATAATTGATGCTTTTGGTCCTTTTAAGCTCTCCTATTTTCCGACTTTTATTTAACCACCAGAACGTAACTTCTTGAAACTTAATGTTCTCATTTTTATATGGAATAGGGTAACATTCAGAACCTCACTGCGGCTGATCTCGACAGCTATGCGGCACACGCATGGCTTCTTTCCCCTCCTTGCCAGCCCTATACTCGACAAGGTGAGACATTACTTCTTCATTTTTCTTAACAGTTCATATTATTGATTGGCGATGAGTTCGCTGAACAAATTATAATTAGGTCTCCAAAAGCACTCCGGTGATGCTCGAGCATTTTCGTTTCTCAATATTCTTGAAATTATACCACACACTTCAAGACCTCCAGCTATGTTATTTGTGGAGAATGTTGTTGGATTTGAGGTTTGTTTCTTTTTTCTTCTAACTTTTTAGATTAGCTCAATATGCGATTGAAATTAGAATAGATATTCTTTGCTATCTTCTAATACTTTTTTTTTTTGGGGGGGGGGGGGGGGTTGTGCTGCAGACATCGGATACACATACAAAAATGATTGAGACATTAGACAAATCTGATTATGTTGTGCAAGAGTTTATTTTGAGCCCAGTACAGTTTGGAGTTCCATATTCCAGGCCACGTTATTTTTGCCTGGTTGCCTTTCTCTCTCTCTGTTATTTTGCTTGGTTTTTGAAGTACTTTTCTTATTTTTCCATTACCTCTTCTTTTCGCATTACATGTTTCAGAGCTTCTACTGAATCTGCGAAAATTTTAATTTAGTAGGGTGTTAGATGAATCAGTGATGATACAAGAGTTTTGATTTGAATTATGAATGGGATGAATAGCTTCGTGCAGAATTCTGTGGTATCACATGATAGAGGTGATATGAAGATTCTTTAATGGTTTTCACAAAATTGTGTTTTCAGACTCTGAATCATTGAATGGTGTAAACTTTCTGCAAGACTTGAACGTTAGAAACATGAGAGTATGCTACAATTTAGGCAGGCTGTTGTAACTTATGAGATCTATGTTTCCTGAGAATCACATTGCTGAACCAATCACATTGCTGAACCAACACTAGTTCATGGTTAAAGACCAGCTGGACCTAGTTCTTTTAATGCTCCTAACTTTGATGTGTAACCACTTTATGGTTATTCAGTACATAAACACGGAAATAATTGTTTTCTTTTCTTATCTAATTTTTCTGCTTATCCAGGAAATGTCTTAAACTTGGGTTTTTCTTTCCCCATTTTCTTTTCAATTTTGAAGAATTCTTATAACAAGTTTAATTTTTTATTTGTTTACTCTACAGGCAAAAAGAAAACCTTTGTTATTTCAGTGCCAACTCTTTAATAACCAGCTGCTTTCGTCTCCAAACCCATTATTTGAGCATGATGATAATACAGTGATCCATGAACATGGTCAACAAGAAGAGGTCTGGGATAAATTGCTTGAGTCTTGTGAGACAATAGAGAGCTTTCTTGAATTCAAGAATTGTAGGGAACAAGTAGATACGGAATCCAGTATTTTGGCTACCGCTAATATTTCTACGAATAGCTTTGAAGCTTCAACTGGTGAAGGGAACCAATCTGACTTGAGTTCTGTAGACCAGTATTTTGTTCCAGTAAGCTTGATAGAGAGGTGGGGAAGCGCTATGGGTATCCTTGTTTAATGTTGTTAGCATTTCAAGCATTCTATTATGATTCTTATTCATTTCTATTCTTTATCCAAAGAATTCCTTAATAGGTTTTAGATATTGTCTACCCAGATTCTAAGAGATGCTGTTGTTTTACAAAAAGTTATTATCGATATGTGAAAGGTACTGGCTCCCTTTTGGCAACTGTCCAGGTAGGGTTTCCTTTCGAAAATGCTGACATTTACAGAGACACTTGAATCTGGATTATTTGTCTTGCTTATTAGATGATACATTTGTATGAGAGAAGAACTTCTACTTTATCTTATTCTAAAGCTCTCTGGAAAACCCTGGATTGTACCACAATTAACTGGCAAATTGGATAGTTAACGCATTTGGTCAATTTCTGCTGTTGTGTGCATTCCTGATTTTAGTGTTACACCCTGTTCGATGTAGTTTTGGCCTGTTCTCGACTTGACATTTACAATGTGTGGACATGCAGCCAAAGAACAAGGGAAAAGCATCTTCATTGAAGGAGCAGTGCCTTAGATATTTTACCCCCAGGGAGGTGGGTTGATTTTGCAATTACCTAAAATTCTCTAGATCTTTATTTTGATCTTTTTGTGGATTAACTTTGTAAATTCAGAAAGTTCCTCTTTTGTTTCTAAATCACCAGGTTGCTAATTTGCATTCTTTCCCGGAGGATTTTCAGTTTCCCGAGCATATAAGCCTTAGACAACGGTATGTTATTACTTTTTCATGCTGGGTTTATTTCCAGTGTGGTTGGTTCACAGTAATTAAAGAATTATGCTACACTCGACGACATTATCAATGTTTTAAGAAAAGAGTGTCAGTTCTATGTTCTGTTTATAGTTAGACATCACAGTGGTAGTAAAAGACGGCAGTGTTATTTCTGCCAAATCAATCTGTCTACACGTTGTGAGAAAACTAACATTTGCTTTTGTTTTGAGTAAATGTATCTGAGTCAGTCGCTCTTTGCTGCAGTTACGCATTGCTGGGGAACAGTTTAAGTATAGCAGTGGTTGCTCCCTTGCTACGCTATCTATTTGCCCAAAAATCATGATTTTTCAGTCAACTGATGCAGATCTTTCCCTTTGCAAATACATGTCCTCTGCCATTTTTCCATGCTGGGTAATGCGTTCAAATTTCTTACCATGTTGCAAATTTTCAAGTTCTACAGCCAAAAGCATGGGGTCATCATCGAAATCCAGTACTTTCCCTTCATAACAACCAAGATACTGGTGGTTCGATAAGTTTCATGTTGTATCATGTGTAATTCATAATGCATTTATTAGGAAAAAAATGATCCTTCTGTTAAGGTTTGGCATGAGCATTGATCAAGAATTAGATGTGTACCATTTGAAATTACCTGAATTTTGAGATATTCTGTCCAAAAACCTTTAGTAGAAGATTTTCCTTTGTAGAGATAACAATTCAGGTAAATTATTTTTTTGGAAGGAAACATCATTTCTAGTTTTGTTGTCACCTTGATTTGTACGTTCATTCTCGAAACCTGTGGCTCTGTTGTACCAAATAAGGCATTGTCCTTTATGGGTGGTTATTGTGGATGACAATCTTATCATCTTTGGATTATAAGCCGTTTGCTTCGTTGATGACAAGATTTCTCGGGCACCTATCGGAGACATTAGGCTTATCGTAGGCTCGCACATGTCACAACGCAGCATAAAAAAAAGTGATAATAACACAGCTTCAGTTTCGTGAAAGTTTTCATTAAATTAAAAAAATTTATTAATAATTATAAAAAATTGTGTAATAATTACGGTATTAAATTTTTTAAATAATTAGTATTCAATTTTTTTTTTCATAATTACAAGTAGATTTTTTCGTTTTCGGGTTTGGGCACGCCTAGGGACGAAACAGGGTTAAAACGCCCCAAGGCGTGAAACTGTTGCTGGACGTGCGTTTTTTGGGTTTGGGCATTCGCCTAGACCTCAAGCCTAATGTATATATATTTTTTTTATTCTGCAACCTCAAAACGAGATCGTTTAGGGTTAAATGAAATCAGTCTCATTTAAAATGATATTATATTAATAAGCTTTCTTTAAGTCTTTTTCCCTGAGACTCAAACCCATGACCTAAAGTGTCATAGATCTTAACCACTAAGCTAGTATTCTTGTAGTAACATTATTACACTTCATAAATACATAATACATGTTATCTATTTTAATAATGATTACAAACTATTTAATTAATCACAAATTATGAAATATAAGTTATATTTCATATAATTTATATATAAATATATATAAATATTTATAAAATTATAATTATCACACTATAGAGAGTTAGTAAAGTATTAAACTTTGATAAAAATTAATTAATTAAAATTAATTTTATTTTATTATTCTAATTAATTAATTAATATTATTATTTTATTAAAATTTCGAAAACACTCCAAAAGATTCAAAAGATTTACTCGGATTTTCAGCCTTTCAGATCAAAATTTTAAATTTTTAACATTTTGATTGGATGTCATTACAAATGGAACCACTATGTTGGAGGGCCATAGTGTAAATTGATGGATACATATGCAACAAACGATAGCGTACGTCTAATATCAAACGTAATTAAAATTTTCATCAAATTGTTTGATATTTGTGTAAAAATATTTTGATAAATATTCATTGTATTCATTCATAGGTCTTAAGTTAGTAAAGTTTATTGATAATTAATTAATTTATATTATTTTAATTTTTTAGTATTTTTATAATTTAATTAATATTATTTTATTCAAAACGCTTTAACGTTTCAAAAAGCTTACGCCCCAACGCTTCGGGGCTTACGCCTCGTCTCATTGAGGCAAAACGTCTCTTCCAACACCCTCACCTCTTAAAACACTGCTACTCGCATAAAAAAAGCACTTTCACTTGTGTTCAAAATAGAGATTTAAAAAAAAAATCATGACAGTTTTATTGAGTTTAAAAACCATTTTTTGTTTCTTTTCTTCGTATTTTTTATCATTCAATCTTTTATATGTGAAAGGAATTCAATTTCAAGTCTTTGTAAAGAAAAATAATTTTACTAAGCAAATTAGTATACACGTAGACAGTTTTACATTTATATTAATTAACGGTTCAAGTTGATAAGTTTTGTTAGATTTATTTTAAAATATAAAATTCAAGAACCAAACTTTACTATTTAATCAAATTTATATAATAAATTAAATATACAAAATTTATTGTATGATTTAATATATTTTTAGTAACAGTTTAAAAATTATCAAATTTTATATAAAATACTTAAAGTTTAGAACATAAATTAGAATTTATAAAACTTATTAACAGTTAATTTTTGTAACAATTCTCATAACCAGTTATAAAAATCTGATATTATTTTGGAACAATACGTGTAATAATTAATTTTATATATAATTATTCTTTTTTTTTGTGCAGTAAGTTTTTTTAATAAATTCTTAAAAACATGTAGGGAACTTTTATTTTTATAAAATTAAAAATTTTAAACAAAATTTATAAACTTCATAAAAAAATCCAATATAATTATGTAAAAAGAAATTGCAACAGATTGCTTAAAGAGCATTTTGGCATGCGGACTACGCACCCCTCCTTTCCTGATTGAGATTGAGAACTTACTTCCCACGTCATATTTTCTTTTGACAAAAACAGAAAGAAATAGAAATAAAAAAATATAAATTTCATATTGCATTAATAATCCTGTCATTTTATCGTTCACAAGCCCTAGCTTCCAATTTTCCTCCTAACTTCCAAAAACAAGAGAATATATCGACCAAAATCAAGACTTTACGTTATAGAAATTAGCAGATCAGTGAGAAAGGTCAGTGAAATTTGTTGTGTTTATTCAATTAATTTCAGGATTTTGATGGTTGCACTCTTCATACTTGTTTGTTCATCATATTTATTTGGGGATTTGAGATTTCATTTTTGTGCTTAATTGAGTATTTCATTTTTTAATATTAATCTGATGAATTATTTTAACATCTTTAATTATCTGCTGATGTGTTTCTGCTAATCTAATTTACTGATTTTATCAAATATCTTTTTTTGGGATCCTTGTTGAGTTAATTTCCTGGTTTTGGGGAAGATTTCAATTTTTTTTTTTTTTTTGTGATTATATTGTATTTGTTTGCTTCATTTTGGGGCCTTTCTGCTGAAGTTAATTGAATAAAGATATTTATGCAGAGGACTAAACTTTCCCTGGTGAAATTGTTTTATAGTTGGGTTGTTTGCATCTTTTGTTTGTTTTAAGAACAGAAATATGTTTTAGCAGGACAGCAACTTCCTGTTATTAAACATCGTGTTTTTTCGCTGATCACTTACCTGTGTTTGATTTAGCATGTTTTGAAAGGATAAACTGATGATCTTTCTTATCCTTATCCAGTTTTTAGAATCTGTGTCTGTGTGAGTGGTTAGATAAATAATGTTAGGCTTATTAATAAGTAATCTTTCTTAGTAATGTTTTTTTAGGGCTTATTGGTTTTGTTGTCTGAACTCTGAATGTAATATTGACATTTAAATTCTTGGTTGTTGCAGGTTTTGTGAGTTGCCTTTCACTAACACCATCATGAGATTCAAGAAAGGGAGTAAAGTTGAGGTATTCAGCAAGAAGGAAGCACCTTCTGGTGCATGGCGATGTGCTGAGATTATCTCAGGAAATGGGCATACCTACAGTGTTAAGTATGACTGTTCCCCAGGTATGACGAATGAGACCACTGTGGAGAGAGCTTCAAGGAAGACAATTAGACCTTGTCCTCCACCTGTCATTGGTGTGGAGAGCTGGAAAGCTGGTGAAATGGTAGAGGTGTTTGATGATCTTTCCTGGAAAATCGCTACAGTCCTGAAGGATGTGGGTGGGAACTACTATTTGGTTAGACTACTTGGGTCTTCAAGGGAATTCCGAGTCCCCAAAGTCAATATCAGGGTGCGTCAATCATGGCAAGATGATACATGGTTTGTGATCAGGAAGGTAAATTTCGGCCTGTTCTCTTATGCTTATCCTTTTTTATTCTTTCACAGAATGTCTGGTTTTTATATTTTGTAAGCTCTATTCAGAATGTTTGACTGCATTGCTCTGCTTATTATCCTGTCCATTTTGCAGATTTGGTTGAGAGTCAAATTCCTTGTATTATCCTTTATGAATGCTTTTTGGCTTCTATATAGATGCATGCACCAATGGTTTTAGCTTTTGACAATTTTATCCCTCTGGTTTGAGTCAATTCATTACCATTTTTTTGTAATGTTTCTTCAAGTAGTATTTAGTCTCCTTTGGACATTTGGACTTCTATCAAGACAGCAACTGATTTCTGCGAGTCTGCATGTGTTCGTCTGCCATGCCTTTCGAGTAATTTAGTTTTTGCTTAGTCAGTATGAACTTTTATGTAGTCTGCAACTGATTTGTGCATGCATACACACATGACGGGAAGTGTATGTGTAAATATGTGATTAGTATTTTCTATTATTGACTGATTATCTTTTGCCTATATTTTCAGTGTTCTGGTTCTGAATTCACGAGGTCCAGTAAAATTTCAACTTTGAATTGTTATCAAAAGTCACGAGCAGATGGAAAGTTAGAAGTTCAACCAGGAGATAATTGTTTGGCTGTTCAGAACAACACTGGTTATCAGGAGTCCAATTTTGTTTCCGCTGGAACATTGAAGAGGGTGTCCCCATTCTGCTCCTCTTATGCTGAATTCTGGACTGGAAACTCTCGGAAAATTAGAGCAATCAAGGAAGAGGGTGAGCGCCAACGAGTGATGTCAGTGTATCCCTCCTTACTGAAAAAGGTAGATGCTGTTGCTTACCCACGAGAAATTCTGGGTGAAACATACATGCATGCTTCCTCTAACAATCGCACAAATGAATATTATGCAATGGAGAGGGGAAAATCAAATTGTGTTGTTGAGTGTCTTTGTGCGGAAAGCTCAGAAGCTAATGATTCTGATGCATGCTCTGTTGGTAGTTGTAGTGTTATTAGTTACAATCAGAATAAGATGTCTAGTCGTGTTTTAGCAAGTCCTAGTCAAGATGCAGATACCCTTAGTAGTGATGCTGAATCTTTTTATGACTGTGGAGATGAAGAAAATTGCACTCCTTTAGGAGAGGATGTAGCAGCAGCAAGAATCTACTCTCCTCCTTTTGGAGATTATGTGACAGCAAGAATCCATAGGTTAGAATTGCATGCTTATCGCAGTACTTTAGAGGCATTATATGCTTCTGGGCCCTTAAGTTGGGAACAAGAAGCATTATTGACAAATCTTCGTATCTCACTTAACATATCAAATGACGAACATTTGATGGAGCTAAGGAACTTAATTTCTGCTGGAACCAGCCTTCATATTAGTCAATAGTTAATCAAGGATTTTATTTTCTTTTTTCCTTTGGCAGTCATATCTTTTTTACTTGGCTGTAATGGCCTCACAACATTGTAAGAAGCATGATCAATTGTCACATGTTGTAGCCTTGGCAAATAGTTCAATCCGTGGCTGTCT
This sequence comes from Bretschneidera sinensis, assembly GCA_023935145.1. Classification (NCBI taxonomy): domain Eukaryota; kingdom Viridiplantae; phylum Streptophyta; class Magnoliopsida; order Brassicales; family Akaniaceae; genus Bretschneidera; species Bretschneidera sinensis. The sequence continues at coordinate 28,664,191 of CM043699.1, forward strand.
AGACAGTGGAATTTGTAAACTTGGAAACTATGTATCAAAACTCTTAATAGAAATGAATATTTCCAGGCTCATTATGGTGTTAACCTTTTTCTTTCCCTCTTGTTCTTCTTTGACGACTTATATTGTAAATGTTTCATAATGAAGATACTGAATATCTTTTCAGTGGGTGTAAGGGTTTACTCCAAACAAATTCCACCTGAATAGCTGGCTGCTGCCAAGGAAACAGTCTCTGGATTTCCCTTTATCTTTTAAACCTGTATTTGTATGTGATGAGTGTCGACAGATTTTGAAGATAACTTCGATTCACTCCTATTCTGTTTAGCTGATCTGTAAACAACAATGCTTCTGTATCCTATATTCTGGGACTGAGACTAATGAGTTAATCTTTACCCACTAATATATTCACCCAGGTAAAATTAGCAGGTCATCTCTTATTTTTAAATAATAAGGCAAGGAGGTTAATCAGATATTCCTTATACAAGAACTTGGAAGTTCTTTGGTTTATTAATGTTTGTGTGGAGTATAAGCCTGGATATTGGAATTTACTTTATCTTCTGGCATATGGAAATTGTATTTTTACTTTTTTCGCTCAATTTATTTTCTGTTATGATACGTTTTAGTGAAGTTGAAAATAATAACTGATCCGTGTCTCATTTAATGCACTAAGATTTCATTCTTTACTATCTAGTTTTTGGTTTGAAGATCTTGTTCACTCCAATTTATGATACCTGTATTTTCTTAATACCATTTTATATCATTGGAAGTTCCACTTTGAAGGTTATTGATGATCCCCTGCATTTTCCAGGGCCAGTGTTGGGAGGCATGCATGCCTTGCTTCCAAAGGTCTAGTGATGATGTTGGGGTTCACGACTGTCCCCTTGGCATAGTAAATGGGCAATACCATGTCCGGTTTCTCTATATATAAGACAGTTGATGGCCAGCTATTGTTTTTACTTGATTTTTCTTGGTTTGATGATGTAGTCGTTTCAGGTGTGCTGGAACCATAAATACTTCTTGTTTGAAGGAAGTAAAAGCAGTAGTTTGAGAAAGGCCATGAAATCCTGGTACAGAAGGTCATATAATCTAACTTATAGTTCAAATAATGCATGCAATGACATCTCTTGATTGCTGATTTGTGATTTCCCTCTTCATTTTTGCACAAAATTGTAGCTCTTGTTTCGTAAATGATTTTCTTTTGTGTTGATGTGGATTAAAATGTATTGTTTCTTTAAAGTTGTACGGTTAGGATGTTGCTATTATAACAGATTTTGCTTGCTGGCTCGTGTAGTATTGTCTCTTCATACATATGGAAAGTCCCCCTATTCAATTGTGGTGTTTCTTGATTATAATAAGCATTTTCTGCTCCCAAGAGTGTTTTTTCATGGATGCCTTAAATCCCTCTGGCAAAAAAACCCGTTCCATTTTGCCAAACATAATTAGAAACTTAGATCCATTGCTTATCCAGCCCCAACCCTTTACCACCTAAGGCCTAGCTTGAAGTTTCCTAATCTTGTGGCTTTGTTGGTGCAATAGTTGAAATGAAACATTTTACTTGCCCAATGAACTAAGGCACTGACAGGGATGAATAACAAAGTTGGTTAGATGCTTTTCCTAGAGTATCTTTTAACGTATGAAAAGATTGCAGTGGTCTGCATCTTGTGGAATTTCTTCATTAACAAATAGTTGATGCACATGTAGATTGTCTTATATAAAGCCCTGTGAGAAGCATGTTCTTCGTTTGTTGAAGTTACATCCTAGGTTGTGAAATGAGGGATGGTTGCAGTTGATGCAGGAAATAAAAGTGGAAGGCATTAGAAGTTCTGGAATTGTTTATGGTTTTCAGTCCCTAGGGGAGCTCTCAGACATTAGTGGAAGAGATGTGGGTACTAAAACATAATTGGATAAAAAAGATAGTGTTCTTTTGCAATTAACAACAAATGTTTCTATCTCATTTTTTATGGTCAGTTTGTCAAAACAGGTAACAAATGTTTCTATGTGGCAACTAGGGAAGATGTTGCTGTTCACATGAATGAAATCCTAGGTCACTTCAGTTGAATCAAGAATGATTATTCTGATGTACTTAGATGTATTTTTCTTACTCTTTTTATGCTATGTTGCAGTTCATATAGCAAATCTTTTGGTGGAAATTATTAGCATTGTTTATTCATGTTGGCCTGGGTGACTTTATTTTACAGAACCTGATCCAGACTCAGAAAAAGCCTGCAGGATAGCTTGTGAGAAACGTGGATGTCGCGCTCATTATACTGTATCATCTCATGATTTCCTTGTATATTCTGTGAACGGACTGGTAAGAGTCGGAAAATTCCTTCTTCCATCTTGATAAATATCCAAAAGTGAATTGCCAATGACGTAGACAAAAGCTTAGAACTCAAAGGCCTTATTCCAAATCTTTGACAACTTCAGGTTTATGCTTTGATTTTGATCATTTCTATATTTGGAAAATTTTGGCTTTTCATGAACTTGTGGAAAGTTCTGGGTATTTATGTATACTTAGTCTGTGCGCGTGTGTATATGCGTTTGTGCACTTGTGGCTAAGTGATGAACTAGGAAACTGTTGTTAGAAAAGTAAACTGCCAATATAAATATGTTACATTTCCAGGATTAAATTGAGTTAGCTGTCAATTCAAGTGATCATTTGGATGACTTCAGTGAGAGGTAATGATTACATGGGAACTCTGATCATAAATAAATGGTGCTTTATGATGTTCATCTCAACTAACTCTCGTTCTCATTTCTCTTCGTCGGTTCTCTATTGCTCAGATTAACAGTAACAGGAACATAAAAATGGGTGGCAGTGGATGAGAAGATAAATCTGAATTTCAAGACAGATGAAGTTCTAGATGTGAAAAAAGAAAGAAGGGATTCATTCTCTTCTTTCCCTTCCTTGAGAAGATGGGAAACATTCAAGTGTATTAATCAAAGTACTCTACTGCATCCGAAATCATAAGTTGAATCTGGTCTTCTGAGGAGATGGGAAACATTCAAGTGTATTTATCAAAATACTCCACTGCATCCTAAATCATAAGTTGAATGCTAAGCAGGGGTGGGAAGGCTAGTTCTGGGGGAACAAAAGCGAAACGATCCCCTTTACTGCCAAAAAAAACTATCTTTGATGTGAAGGGTAAGATATCTCAAGGAGTGGGAACAAGCAGCAAAGATGATGGGCATGATATCATGGTGTGATCATTAATGCCGGCGTGAATATAGGACCATAGGTACAATATCGAAAGCAGAGACTGCTGGGGCCAACGTTGAGGCTATCTGGTTAGAAAACTATGCTGCTGAGACTAGTATCGATTGCTTGTATGTCTTCAGAGTCTTTGATGGAACAAATATTTATAGTAATACCGTCAGTGCATGAAATGGAACTATATATGAACAATCACCCCTGATTGTGGGTGTGGAATGGAAAATGGAGGGGCAAATTAAGGTTAAGCCTGCCAGATCTGATGCCAATAGCATTATTTCTTGTGTAAGAAGTAACAATAGTAAATTTTCAGTAAGTTTGTCCAACCATGTAAGAAAATAATTTGAAGAAATAAAAGTATGGCTTCTTCTATGTTTGTATTATGGGTTCCTTTTAATCACATTGTTTCATGTTACTCATTCAAACGGTTAAGTATTATCCTCCCAAGTTGTATCAGAGCCAAGTGTCACGTCCCCCTCAAATTGCTTCGCAAAATCCAAAGGAATGGTGCTTGCCCAAAGGATCTAGACTTTTCTACAAGTTACTACATGAGAAAGTTCTAGAGTGGTCTAGTACTGTCTAGAGGAAGCTAGAGTTGGATGGACTCAACTCAAGCCTGGAAGACTCTAGAATATTCTAGAGTACACTAACATGTGCTAGAAGGCGCTGGAAGATTCTAAAAGGTGCTAGAAGATTTTGGAAGGTGCTGAAAGGATGTGGAAGCTCCTGGAAGATTCCAGAACATCCTATAACTTGGATGAAGGAACTAGACAATCCTAGAAGACTCTGGAGTTAGCTAGACTTGACTAGAAGGTTCTGGAACCTTAAGGCATGTTGTAGATAAGAACTAGAACTTTGTAGATGTTCTTGTACATTTTAGACTTGGTAGGATCTAGAAACTTGTGGCATAACCTTAGGCTTGGTGCCACAACTATAAATAGGCCTCTTGGCTTTCATTTGTAACCCATTACTGGAAATCTTGGGAAGTTGTGAGAAAGTCTCTCTAGAGCAATACAAAGCATTCTTCACAAACTCTCTTGTGTTTTCGCTTTGCTCTTGAATCCTCTAAATCTCTAAGTCCTTTTTTAGTCTCTTTGGAGTGTTTGTTTCGGGTTAGAAGGCAGGCTTAGTACAACGGACTGTACTAAGTGCCGCACGATTGCTAGTTGAAGTCTAGGGTCGTGACAGTTGGTATTAGAGCATTTAGGTTAAAGCATATCTATCCTCGGCATAATGAAGACCGGTGCCCCATCCACACCAAACGTGGAAGTTCCACCAATGGAGCGTGGGCGTGATGAAGTTCAGAAACCACCATCTAAAGAGTCTTGAGCCAAGTAGAAAGACATGATCTTTACCTTGGATGCACGCGTGGAGAGTGTGCAGGGTAGCTTGGGGGAGCTGTTCGATAGGGTGGACAACTTGGAGGAACGCTGCAGCGGCTTGGAGGCCGAGGATGCGGAGATCCATGCGGCAGTCAAGATGTCCCTCAATGAGCTAGACGATGGGCTAAGGCAAGAGATCGATGGGTTGAAGGCTGAACTAGCCAAGGTACGTGATCTTGTCCAAAGAGAAATTAATAATGTGTTACTTAGAGTTGAGGATATTGGTGGAGATCTAGCACTTTGCAAACGTGTTATGGCTTCGGGAGCTACTACAACCACTATCATTGAGGCCAAGAAGGTGGAAGTCCCCGAGCCAAAGACGTTCAATGGTGCTAGAAATGCTAGGGAAGTTGAGAACTTCCTATGGGGGCTTGAGCAATACTTTGAGGCTACTGGCATAACGGACCATGCCAGCAAGATCCGAACCGCTGCCATGTACCTGTCCGAAACTGCCATGCTGTGGTGGAGACGAAGGCATGGAGATGTGCAACGAGGGGTATGCACAATAGACTCCTTTGATGACTTCAAAAGGGAGTTCAAAAGCCAATTCTTCCCAGTAAATGCCGAAGAAGAGGCGAGGGGGAGGCTTTGACGGTTGAAGCAGTCAGGTAGCATAAAGGACTATGTCAAGGAGTTCACAACTCTACTACTAGAAGTCCCTGACACATCTGATAAGGATGCATTGTTCCTCTTCATGGATGGTCTCCAATCATGGGCTAACCTTAAGCTTAAGCGACGTGGTGTCCAAGACTTAGCCACAACTATCGCAGTTGCCGAAAGTCTTATTGATTACTCCACAAACAAAGAACGCTTAAAGGTTGCGGACAAGAAGTTTGGTGGAGGAAAGAGTGGAGGAGGCCATGCCAAAGGACAAGGCCACAAGAATCATAAAAAAGGCTCCTCGTTCAAGCCACGGGATAAAGGGAAGGGAAAGGAGGATCGTGGTGCCTCAAAGCCCTGAGTGACGTGTTTCATATGCGACGGACCACATTGGGCACGGGAGTGTTCGAAAAGGAAGGCGTTGAACGCCTTAGTTGCCTCGCATGACCAAGAAGGAGGCAAAGAGGATGAAGGCGCAACAATGGGATCCATGCAACTGCTTAGTGCATTGCAGAATGCGCCAAAGACCCCTAAGGGCTTGATGTTCGTGAATGCAACCATCAACGGGAAGGTCGCTAAAGCCTTGGTCGACATAGGTGCATCACACAACTTTATCTCACTTGAGGAAGCCAAGAGACTCGGTCTCAAGGTTACCAATGGAGGTGGCTCCCTCAAAGCGGTAAACTCAGAAGCACGACCTCTCCAAAGAGTTGCTCATGGAGTGAAGGTCAGTCTTGATGCATGGACTGGCCAAGTAGACTTGTCGGTGGCGCCCATGGATGACTTCTCGGTGGTATTCGGCATGGAGTTTTTGGACCAGGTTAGGGCTTTTCTTGTCCCATTTTCAAGCTCTATGTGCATTATAGATGGTTCAAAGGCTTGTGTGGTACCAACAAAAAGGTCCACCAAACCTACTACCCAAGTTCTCTCAGCACTTCAGTTCAAGAAGGGATTGAAGAGGGAAGAAGAGAGTTACTTGGCCATATTGAAGGAATTTGATGATGAGGAGGCGTCACCACAACAAGGTTTGCCGACAGAAGTGCAAGCTGTCCTGGACGAATTCCAAGACGTGATGCCAGAGGCGTTGCCTAAACTGTTACCTCCAAGGAGGGAGGTGGATCACGAAATCGAGTTGGAGCCTGGCACAAGACCACCAACAATGAGTCCTTATAGGATGGTGAACTCAGAGTTGGCAGAACTCCGAAAGTAGCTCGATGAATTGCTGGATGCTGGTTTCATTAGACCCTCCAAAGCTCCATTTGGTGCCCCGGTGCTCTTTCAAAAGAAGAAGGATGGCTCACTGAGGATGTGCATTGACTATCGGGCTCTAAACAAGATCACAGTGAAGAACAAGTATCCTATCCCGCTCATTGCCGACTTGTTCGATCAATTGGGGAACGCAAGAAACTTTTCGAAGCTGGACTTGTGATCAGGATACTACCAGGTTCGCATAGCAAAGGGAGATGAGCCCAATACCACATGTGAGACCAGGTACGGTGCCTATGAGTTCCTAGTTATGCCATTTGGTCTCACCAATGCACCAGTTACATTTTGCACTCTTATGAATAAGCTCTTTCATCCTTACCTTGATCGGTTTGTGGTAGTATATCTCGATGATATTGCGATATATAACCGAACTTTGGAAGAACATCTTGAGCACTTGAGGAAGGTGTTCGAGGTCCTAAGACAAAATGAGCTATATAGTCAAAAATGAGAAGTGTTCCTTTGCCCAAGATGAGGTGATGTTCTTGGGGCATAGGATAAAGGATGGGAAGCTTATGATGGACGGAGCTAAGGTGAAAGCCATCTAGGAATGGGAACCTCCCACTAAGGTCCCCGAGTTAAGGTCTTTCCTTGGACTTGTGAACTACTACAGGAGGTTCATCAAGTCATATTCAGCAAGAGCAGCCCCACTGACTGACTTGCTTAAGAAGAACAAGTCTTGGGAATGGACAAGCGAATGCCAAGCCTCGTTCGAAGACTTGAAGAAGGCTGTTAGTAAAAAGCCGGTGCTTTGTCTACCAAACCCCTCCAAGACATTCGAGCTACACACATATGCTTCCGACTTTGCCATTAGTGGAGTGTTGATGCAAGAAGGGCATCCAATTGCCTACGAAAGTCGCAAGCTTAACGACACCGAACGCCGCTACACAGTGCAAGAAAAAGAGATGACGGCTATCATTCATTGCCTAAGGGTGTGGCGACACTACTTGTTGGGTTCTCACTTTGTGATCATGACGGATAATGTAGCAACTAGCTACTTCCAAACTTAGAAGAAGTTGAGTCCCAAGCAAGCTCGGTGGCAAGATTTCTTGGCAGATTTTGATTACAAGCTTGAGTATAAGCCTGGCAAAGCGAATGTGATGGCCGATGCGTTGAGTCGAAAGGCGGAGTTAGCAGCCTTGAGTAGACTAAGCAGTCCCTTGCTGGAAAGGATAAAAAAAAGGTTTGAGCATGATGCCTTGGCACAAAACCTCATTACCCTTGTCAAGGAAGGAAAGACGAGGCGATTTGGGCTGAGTGACGGACTACTCTATGCCAAGGAAAATCGCATCTATATGCCGAAGTGGGGGAACTTAAGAAAGGAGCTGATCAAGGAGTGCCACAATTCACTATGGGCTGGTCACCCAGGTATGAGACGCACACTTGCATTGATCAAGTCTATTTACTATTGGCCTCAACTACGGGATGATGTTGAAGCCTATGTGAGAACTTGTCTTGTATGCGAACAAGACAAGACGGAGCAACATGCACCAGGTGGCTTGTTAGAGTCGTTGCCTATTTCGGAGAGGCCATGGGAGAGTGTCTCGATGGACTTCATCACTTGCTTGCCAAGATCGGAGGGCTTTGGCAGCATAATCGTGGTCATTGATCGCTTCAGCAAGTATGCAACCTTCATACCTGCCTCAGCGGATTACACCGCCAACGAGACCGCGCAGTTGTTCCTCAAGCATGTCGTGAAGCATTGGGGAGTCCCGTCTAATATCGTGAGTGACCGAGACCCGCGATTTACCAGGAAGTTTTGGATGGAGTTGTTCAAGTTGTTGGGATCGGACTTGAACTTTTCCACAAGCTTTCATCCGCAGAGTGATGGACAGACGGAGCGTGCCAATGCATTGCTAGAGCTTTATCTTAGACACTTTGTTAGTGCCAACCAACATGATTGGGCTAAGTTACTGGATGTGGCCCAATTCTCTTACAACTTGCAGCGGAGCGAGTCCACTAGCAAGAGTCCCTTCGAGATCATCATGGGACAGTAACCCATGACCCCTCATGCTTTGGCCACAAGCTATGAAGGGAAGTGTCCTGCTGCCTTCAAATTTGCTAAGGCATGGCATGAGCAAGCTGAGTTAGCCCGAGCGTATTTGAACAAGGCAACCAAAAGGATGAAGAAGTGGGCTGACAAGAAGAGGAGGATGGTTGAGTTTCGGGAAGGGGATTTGGTCCTTGTCAAGTTGTTTCCCCAACAGTTCAAGACCTTGCGAAAAGTTCACAAAGGCTTGGTGCGGAAGTATGAAGGGCCATTTCCAGTCCTTAAGCGAGTGGGTAAGGTGTCCTACAAGATACAACTCCCTCCTAAGCTTAAAATCTACCTAGTCTTTCATGTAAGCATGTTGAAGCCTTACCATGGAGACGAGGAAGACGCGAGCCGAGGGGAATCGAAGAGGGCACCCACTGCGGTAGTAACCTCCTTTGATAGAGAGGTGGACTCTATCTTGGTGGATCGCCTGATTCGGCGAAGGGGTGTGCCAAGTTATCGGGAATACTTGGTAAAGTGGAAGAATACCTCAGACATAGAGGCAAGTTGGGAACCCGAAGACTCTTTGTGGCAATTCAAAGACCACATAGAGAGGTTCAAGCTTGAAGGCGCGACGAGGGCATCGCGAACTTGAGTGGGGGAGGGTGTCACGTCCCGCTCAAATTGCCCCGCAAAATCCAAAGGAATGGTGCTTCCCCAAAGGATCTAGACTTTTCTACAAGTTACTACATGGGAAAGTTCTAGAGCGGTCTAGTGTTGTCTAGAGGAAGCTAGAGTTGGATGGACTTAACTCAAGCCTGGAAGACTCTAGAATATTCTAGAGTACACTAGCATGTGCTAGAAGGCGCTGGAAGATTCTAAAAGGTGCTAGAAGATTCTGGAAGGTGCTGGAAGGATGTGGAAGCTCCTAGAAGATTCCGGAACATCCTAGAACTTGGATGAAGGAACTAGACAATCCTAGAAGACTCTGGAGTTGGCTAGACTTGACTAGAAGGTTCTGGAACCTTGAGGCATGTTGTAGATAAGAACTAGAACTTTTGTAGATGTTCTTGTACATTCTAGACTTGGTAGGATCTAGAAACTTGTGGCATAGCCTTAGGCTTGGTGCCACAACTATAAATAGGCCTCTTGGCCTTCATTTGTAACCCATCCTGGGAAATCTTAGGAAGTTGTGAAAAAGCCTCTCTAGAGCAATACAAAGCATTCTTCACAAACTCTCTTGTGTTCTCACTTTGTTCTTGAATCCTCTAAATCTCTAAGTCCCTTTCTAGTCTCTTTGGAGTGTTTGTTTCGGGTTAAAAGGCAGGCTTAGTACAACGGACATTGCTAAGTGCCGCACGATTGCTAGTTGAAGTCTAGGGTCGTGACACAAGGCTATCTAAAATCTGGGCTTCTTTGCGCACGGGTTTTTTGCTCGATTTCAAGTTGTGCTCATGTTGTAATCCGTATCTTCCGTTACTTCAACAACCACGCCGCCACCAGAAGTCTTCTCTCCGTCTGCCGCCGATCTTGCCGTCGAAATCTTGAAGCCAACTGGAGCTCCGGTCAACTACTCGCGCCGGGTCAGGCATCAAACCCGCTTGCTAAACGGTTCTGTCCTTTCTCTTTAAGATAGTACTGCCCTGCCACGTGTTGGAAATCTATTAGTCTTACAGATTTCATCTTATCCCCTTATCTACTGCCATATGTTCATTTTTCGTTGGCCAATTTTGTCTTATCTTCACAAGATTTTGCCATGTCAGCGTCAAATCAGCAACATGTATTGTCTAGTCAATGTCACGTCAGCATTTCCTGTTGAGTCAGCTTGTTTGACGTGGTTCTTTGACCAGTTTGACCAGATCGGTTTGTTGGTTTGATCTATCGGTTTGGACTTTTACGGTTCAGTTTTGTTTCTGTTTTGATTGGTTCCTGCACCATTTCGATGTGACTTATCATTTCTAGTCTCTCTTTTTGCTGATTTTGCGTCTCTAGTCAACTTTGTGCTTTGTTTTGCTCGATTTGATGGTTTGACCTATTGATTCGAGCTCTTTCAGTTCGGTTTTGCTTCGGTTCCTACTAGGCATTGTTACGACGTGCTATTTTCATTTCTGGACCCGGTATTTGTTGATTTTACCTAAATAAAACTTTTTGGTTAGCTCAGTTTAAACCATTGAGTTTAGATTAGATAGAAATTTAATTGATAATTTTGAGAAATTCATTGATAACGTCGATATAAGTGTAAGATTAAAAAATTAACATTATCAATGAAATTTTTAAAAATTACCAGTGATATTTTTAATTGATCTAAACTATTAAATTTAAATCCGTGCTAACTAAGAAATTATCTTGCCTCAACAGTTAGTATTTCAGTAGTTTTTGTTCAGCTTGCTCGGTTACCCTTTTGTTGCATTCAGATTCAGCTTCAGCTCATGGATAAATCTGACGCGTCTCAAGCTATCGTTTCTGTACCCGATCTTGCTTACATTACTTAGGTCATGTTTAGGTTTATATTAAATACAGTTTAAAGTTATTTAAGATAAATTGTCTTGAATAATTTTAAATTGTATGTTTTATGTCATCTATAACACAATTTCAAACAATGCCTTAGACAGATATTAGTCAAATTGTTTTTTTGAAAATATAATTAGTCAAATCTAATAACTCGGTAAACTTTGGTAATTCTTTCTCTTTTGTTCCGTCTGTAACTCCAGGTCGTTGTGGGGACCAAACCATTTCGTAAACCTCTAGGAAGAAGCTTTGACGAAATGAATTGTTCGCTTTGGCATTTCGGATGATTGTGTCATCAACAACAAAACTAAAATATACTGTAAAAAAAATTATATTTTTGACCAAAATGATTTATCACTGGTCTGCAAAAGATTTCTATTTTGAAAGATTATGATATGAACAAAAATTATATGATTATGACAATTTTTACCTTGAACAAATTTAAACAATGATTTCCAAATAACACCATAGGATCTCCTTTGCGTAGGTCAGAGGCTAGCACTTGAGTTCTTGAGAAAGTATCTAACTACTAATATAAAGTACCTTAGCCACACACTAGCAAACACTCGCATTCAAAAAATAGTTTAACCACGCAATTGCAACTAAGAGTCATATCAAATACCACAGAAGTAAAAGGAACATGTATACTTTGAATATTATTAAGCCAACATTATTTGTTGGACAACGACGATTTGCTTCCTCGATCATGTGCTTTTTCAATCAATAGTTATAATTGAATTAGTGTGAATAAAGACATAAATAGCATAGAAGTACATGGAAATAAAGCAAGATACTACAAAGGGAAACACATTAATACATGAAATCATTGAGCAGCAGAAACTATAAACCGCGTTAAAATACAATTGATCAAATTAAAGAGCACATGGAAGAGCTGCCATGGGGCAACCAATCGGTGGCTAGATTAGGCTGATCGGCAGCTAGGGTCCACCAATCGGCTTGTTCGTAAAAGCACGCACAGGTTTTGACAGGAATAAAAATCAAACTTGAAATCCCACACTGCTCTATTGTAAGATGCAATAAGATGATTCATAAACTGTAAGACATGTAAATACAAAATTGATCACCGATATGGCACCTAGAAGTGTGAGAAAATAATCTATATAACGTGCAAACATGGATAGAATAATGATAGGAGCAAGTCTCAGAACAAAAGAAAAAGGAAAATCCTGGAACTGAAAAATGGCATATAGAGTTCAATCCTAATTTGCACAAAAGTAAAGCCCTTAAACTACATGTCCTAAGGTCTACAATGGTTTAAAAATGTATGTGTTAAAGTCAAGAGTACTGCACACGACCGGAGATCACACGATATACATGAATGGATATCAAAATGACTTAAAAACTTAAACTCATAAGTTTTGAACCCAAACCATGTTATATATAAAATAACTCACATGTGCATATCCAAACAATATGGATAAAACATGTTTTAAGACAAGCAAAAGAACAAGTACAAATAATTTCCTAACCTAAAATGTCACTAATATATTACAAAATATACTACATAGTAATTAAAATCTTGTATCTTTATATAGTCTATTAGGTTTATTCTATTTTATTTTCTTTTATTTACAAAAAAATCATAATTTTAAATTGAGAAATTATCTTTTAAAAACAAGAATCAAATTGGTGAGAGAGAGATGAAATTCGGATAAGCACATGCAAATATCATCTATAAACAATTTACAAATACCATTAGTAAATCCTAGAAACCTAACAAGATGGACATCATGTCTCTCAGCCTTTCATATGACCTATCATGACCAACGCTGAACCAGAAAAGCATCCACAGCAAAGCAGCTTCTTCCATCCTCACTATTCGAATAGGTCGTCATTATCATCGTCAGGAAGAGGCTGTTCAGCAGCTCTCATCAACTCTTTTTCATGCCTAAAACAATAAAAAAAAAATGTACAGTCATTATTAGTAAGAAACCTCCACCATGAGCTTCATAATTTTTCCATTCTCAATGTTCACCAACCAAAAAATCTTAAATTGTTTGCATATCCGGGAATTTTAATACTTGTAAATGTATTTCAACACTTTTCTAACTTTAAAGCTCTTGTTGAAAATCAATTTTCTACAAAAATAAAAACTTTTCAAAGTGATGGTGGTAAAGAATTTGATCAAACGCCTTTCAAACAATTTTTTGCTTAACATGGTATTACTTTTTGCACGTCAAGTTGACGATGTCAGACATCACCAAAAACTTGACGAGAGATTAATGCTAGATGAGAGAGAATGACTGAGCCAGTAATGAGCAACTACAAAAGTAAGTTTGCAAACTGCATATCTTGGTTGCATGCCACAAACTATTTCATTTCAAGACAGGTGATTGTCCACACCAGAAGGATTTCTCAAAATTGAATAAAGCAAAGAGGTTGAAAAAAGATACAAAAAAAGCATGTGAATTCTTACCGTGCTTGAGCATCCATGTCAATTTGAACTTCAGGAGGAGCAAGAGCAGGTGATTCAACAAAGTGTAAATCAGCTGTTCTGTAAGTACCACAGTAAAATTATAGATCAATCTAGCCCAGTGGCAGGAAAAATTAAAGAACCGGATATAAGATCTAAACATTACCCTGCAAGCTTTCTGGCAAGGTAGAGGAAAGGTTTCTCAAAGTTGTAGTTGCTCTTAGCAGAAATTTCATAGTACTGGAGATTTTTTTTCCTGTGAAAAGTGACCAGCTTTGCTTTCACCTGCCTGTTTTTAACATCCACCTTGTTGCCACACAAAACAATGGGAATGTTCTCGCACACCCTAGAGATACAGCAATACAGAAGGCACTTAGTTATATGAAAGCATGGGAAAGAAACAGATAGTAGCAATAGACAGTAATAGCACTATAGCATAGCAGCAGAAGCAGCAAGTGAAAGAATCACAGCTAGAACAAACACCTGCAAAGGTCCCGGTGCCATGTTGGAACATTTTTGTATGTCAAACGAGCAGTGACATCAAACATGATGATAGCACACTGTCCATGAATACTGAGGGAAAAAAGGTCAAATTACAATAGTAGCATCAAATATATGAGAGCAAGCATGCAAAAATAAATAGAAAACTTACTGCACAAAAGCAATATAACTATACAGGGGAAAGCATGATGGGAAACGAAACAGCAACAGTACACATCAATATTGCAACTCAAATGTATTCATGTAAACTAAAGACCCAATCTGCAAGTTAGACGAAATGGATGTTCAACTTATTTAACAATATTAAATCCTGATAGAAATAGTAGAGTATCGGCCCCACACATTCTTCTATTTAAAGGTGAAGAAGAATATTATCCAAAACATGTCTACTGGACTGAATTAGCACAAGACACCCCCTGTAGACATCATAATGAACTGACCTACTAATTTGGTATATAAAGGGAGCTGTGATTGCGAAAAAAATCTGTTTATTGCTAATAAACTTCTCAACTAACTTAAAAAATGACACTGGGGAGGGGGAGTAGAGGAGTAAATAATATATACTACCAGCTTCACTTAACCTAAATATAGCCTGGCATTATTGTGGATAAGAAAATGTTGTTTGTGTGGCATTTTGCTTTGAAAAGAGCACAAAAGTGTCGTGGAAACAACACACTCAAATGTTGAAATAACGCCACCCTTAAGGCCTTAAATATATGACTTCTTTTCCACAATAGACTAGTGCTTATAATTTCTTTCCCAATCTAGATCTCAACATGCCATTTTGGAAAATATGATTTAAACTGATGTAGCTATCTCAAGGATATTGACCAATTCTTAATAAATTGACTCTTAAAAAGCATAAAAAAAGAATAAATCCTTATCTTTATTTCTAAACTGATTATCTTGTCCTTAAAAGACAAATTCTACCTACTCAAGAACAACTTTAAGTGCATCAAAAGGTTTAATGTGATGCCACTTTCAGAACAACTTTGAGAGAGAATTATGCTCCTACACTACTTTCAAGCTACGAGCATTAATGTCACTGGTGACAGTACTAATGGCACCCCAAAAAAGGTCAAACAATCAGAAATTCTATCTGCCTTAAAAAAGGGCTAAAACAATTAGGAATTTATTTTTGGGTTCTATCCTCTGGAAAAAATATACTACTCCCTGCATAGAATCCCTAACCAATCATCATGGGGGCTTGGAGACCCAATTTTTTTTGTTTTGGGGGGGGGGGGGGGGGAGGGGGGGTGTGTTTCAATAGCAACCTATTAAAATAGAATGGAAGCACCTACCAAAGAAATGACAATATTTCAACATATCTTCACCATTGTCAAGAAATGTATCACGAATCCCTAACCTATTACGCATGGTTGTAATTTATTTAATTGACCCTACTTGTCTGTAATATCATAAACAAATAGCTGGTAGAAAAACTAGAAAAATCTAGTACTCTTCTAATTGATAACTCATTTTAAGAATGATGCCCCTGGGCACTATTGAAGTTTTGTAGAGATGCCATTTTGCTCATAGAAAAAAAAAACTTGCAATATATTATAAAAACCTTAAGAGTGAGTTTTCTAGGATATTATATTTAGTTCAAACTTAAAAAAAAAAAAAAAAAAAAAAAAAAAAAGAATGTAGGAGCCTACAAGTAATGCAAAGGTTGAGGATTTATCAAGTCATGACACAAAAAGTGGAAGAGATCAAACAGTTGACTCATAAATTTGGCAAAGTGCTGTTTTAGTTTGTTTGAAAGGCTGAGAATAAACCTGCACATTGTTTAGCTAAAAATTTTTTTTTTGATAATACTGTTTAGCTAAACATACTTTAGGCCTGAGTGAAGTTGAGAGCTGGGAAGATCAAGCTCTTGGTTTTATTGTTTCTGTTTTGTAACAAGCTATAGAAGTTCAGTTTACTTTGGCAATGAAATTGCTTTTTCATTATAAAAAAAAAAAAGAATCTATAAGCCTATATTCAATGAACAATAGCAAAACGGCATACAAATAGACTAATTTAAAACAAGACAAAGTAGCAAGCAAAGTGATGGTGGTTCACTCTTTCAACAATTAATGTTAAAACTAAACATCAATATGTTAACAATGCTAAGAAAGAAGCATCAGATATTACACAAAAGACTAAAAAATGTAAAAACTTTTGGATAAAAAGTCGAAGACCATAGGAGTAATCACCTCATATTAATCAATATTCTATAATGTAGCTTGATCACGCATCACTTACACACATGAAATAAAACCCTGATTATTCCAAGTAACTAAATATTAACACTGAGCTCAAGAGGTCTACTAAGGTGCCATATTAGCTAAGTTCAACCAATTTGCCACTGCTCCATTCAGATTATATATATGACAGTTGTTAAAATTAGAAAAAGCAACAAAAAATAATTGATTATTAAAAGACAATTAATTCTATCATTTAACCATCTTAAAACCTTAGTTATTTGGGTAAGTGGATCCTAAATAAAAGAAAGTTTAAAGAAAAGAACATGTGTAGAAATGGCTCGTAATTCAATTCCTAGAGATTTGGTAGTGTTTGGCAGTACTTTAACTTCAGATTTCATTAATAGAATATGATACTTATTATACAGGGAAAAAGAGACATTGGCATACCAAAAATATAATTAGGGCAAACAAAAAATAAGAAGAAAAAAGAAATCCAGGTAAGTAATTTCCAACATGGCAAACTGAAATCTAAATTGGGAAAATAATTTAGGTGAAGTCTATTACGGTAAACAGTTTGAGAATCAGGACTATTTGGCTTTTGCATACTTCTTACCAAACTAACTCCCATATGTCAACTCTATTTAATTTTAGAGTTCAAGGTTCTTACTTACCATCAGCAATATCCTAGCGCAAAAAAAGGATGATCACCAATGGTACAAACACCAAACAAAAAGTGCATTCATGCCTTAGCCAAAAGAAATATATAATTATCAAAAAACAACACCAAGTAATGCCGAGATACAAGACATACTAGTAACCATCTCGAAGTCCACCAAACTTTTCCTGACCGGCAGTGTCCCAGCAATAGAACCTGATCTTCCCACGGTTTGTGAAGAAGTCTAAGGGGTGAACTTCCACTCCAATAGTCGCTTTGATCAACAAAGTTTCATAAATCATGTATTAGCATCAATCCACAATGTATACAAGTGTGCGCACACAAACTATGTGCATCAAATTGTGCACGCGTGTGTACATGTGCATCAATTTGTGTGGGTTTGTGAAAGGATACAATGCATTTATATAGCGTTCTTACGCTCATATTTCTTCTCAAATTCTCCTGTGAGATGACGTTTAACAAACGTAGTCTTGCCTGCATCAAAGCCAAATTTATGCATCAAACAGAGGAACAAAATTAAGAAGCAATAAAAAAATCAAACCAAAGAAAATAAGTTAAAAAAACAACAAAAGCACACAACAGGTGCATATGATGAAGATTTCTAAGTTTGATAATCAAATAAAATATAAGAGGGAAAAAGAAGTCATCTAGAAATGCAAAACTCAACGTGGATTTCGAAATAAACATTGTCAAGAAGCTATGTTTGGTTGATGAAAAAACAGGGAAAAATAAATAGTAATAGTGCAAAATTTTGAATTCTAATGTCTCTCAAGTTAAATAATGACTAAAGATTCTTTTCCTTTTTATTGTAATTCTCGAAAGAAACTCAACGATAACACATGGGATCCAAAATTACTTCTAATTTTTTTCCTTTCCTCCTGCAATTTCTTAACAAACAAACAGACGCTAAGAGAAAATGAAGTAAAATGGCGTACCAGTTCCACCATCACCAACGATCACCAACTTGAAGCTCGGATAATCAACTGTTTGTTGATTTGGGAGTGCCTATAAGCAAAATTGACAAACGCTCACAAATAAAAACGCTATTATTCATATAAATATGCGTACAGAAATATATATAAACATGAAAGAGAAAGAACGAAAAGAGACAAAATTAGAACTCACCATGGTTAGAGAATACTCTCTTTCTTTGAAAGCAGAAATTAGGGTCTGCAGAGATGAGACTGCGAATTTGGGATTTGGATTTGCAATGATTACAATGTACAGTAGTGAGGAAGGAAGGTGAAACTCGTGATCGCAATATATAGGGGAGGGGGAAAGGAAGCGCTCGACTTTTGTTGAACGCAGTTTCTTATACCGTTCGATCAACATCCCGCTTCAGATTGCCGCTTTAAATTTGACCGTACATGTGGCACTCCCAGGGACTCAAGCTTGGGCCTCTAACATGGATGGATCATGAATCCACGCCGAAACATCACGTCGACTCCGCCTACTTTGCCCCTGGTTTGTATTTCAATACTCCAATGTTCGCGCTATGGTTATTTTGGCTGGGCTAAAATATTTGGGCTTGGACCGGGATCATTGGATTTCATTTTTTTTTCAGTTAAGGACGGGATTTTAATGATCAGAGAGACTCAATTTGTGATTTCTAAAAAGAAAAAGGGTCAGTAATAAAATTACCCTCACTTGTTTTTTCTATTTTTCCTTCCAACAGTTTCTCATTTTGCAATCTTATTAAAAGAAACTCATCTTATTAAAAAAAAGTTTTTTATCTTGCAATTTTTATTAGGAATTTAGGATGGGTAGAATGGTTTGACTTTTTTTAGAGATCTATTAAGTTGTTAAAAACACCCCGTTTAAACGTTTTGTTATATAGATAAATGAACCAACCTATCAAATAGTAAAAAGGCCGAACCGAGTGGGACAATACTTTGTTTTAGTTTTTTTTAACAATTCTTGTGTGGTTAAAAAATTTACTTTAAGATAAAATAATTTTAAAATAAAGTAATGAACTTATAATAAAATATCTCCAAGTCCAAAATAAGAAAAAATATAGCTACTTTAATATAAATACAAAATAAATAAATAAACATTTGATTTTGTGTAATTTGTTTTATTTAATCAATTTTTTTAATTAAAAACTCGCTTATAGATCAATAGATTTGGATGAGTTCATCTTATAAAGGTAAATTTATCAATAAAAAAAATGACACATGTACATTAAAAGATTATATATAATAGCATATGCAGTTTCAGGGGCAAAGCCATGCACAAATTCAATGAGTCTGTCGACCTCTCGAAAGTAATAAAAAAAACTTGTTATACCATATAAATTGGATTTTCAATACGGTTAGCAAAATCACCCTTCAATTTTTTTCAAATTGATATTTTTAACTTCATGTTATACAGTCTGGTTCGGATTCTAACCATTATTAAAACTTTATACTCGAGCTGAATCAAATTTTATTTAGTTCGTGCAAATATGAAATCGAATCAAATCGCGTACGAAAAAAAACGGAAATAATCAAAATTAATAGTTCAGTTTGATTTCGTTCAGAATTTATCATATTTGTTTAACCCTAATTTGAATGTTTGAGATACTTAATTTTAATTTAAAATTAGTCTTTCCTTCTTTTTATGCTCTCACCCTTTTAAGTTCAATTATAAAAAACAATGCAACATGCACATAGGAATGTATTGTAGGGTAGTTGTTATAGACGTGTCATAAAGCTAGTTGTAATCATTCTAACGTAAAATGAGTATTATTTTTATATATATCAATATCATTATTCACTCGATTAAATGACAAGTTTTTTTTTTAATATTAAACGTTCGAAAGTTTTCAACATTATTTCTCTTTACAACATAACCAATTCATAATAAAATTATACACGGTTTAGATTTTAGATTTGATAAAACAATAGTTTTTCTATAAAATATTTTAAAAACCATTTGATGTTTGACTTAATTTTTATCTATAAATAACAAAAACTATTTTATAAGCTGTCAAAACAATAAACAGAACTGGAGGTCAAGACTTGGGATATTGTTTTTCATTTTTTGGTTAAAGGGCTTGCATTCATAAATTAAAGAACAGAAATAGTTATTGTACAGAATAAGTGATCCAGTAATCCGCTGAAAAAGCCAGACACAACAATGGCGGCACTTATGAGTGCGAAAAAATTATTGAAATGTTTTTTAACAGCTACTTACACCGTTGAAACAAATAAATTCTAAAATATTAATGAAATTCATTTCAAATTCTATAATTATCATGTTTGAAATAAAAATTCCAAAATTCATTTCAAAATAAATTCAGTATGGATCTAGTGATCACTTTTGAGTCTCCCATATAAAAACACCCAGATCCCCACTCCCAGTCAATATATAAAAAAACACAGCGTTCTAACCAAAGGGTTATTTTATTTCAAATGCAAACCCCATGCTCATCACATCAAGGAAATAAGAACCTCGAAATTACAAGCAAGGTTAATCTCCTCAACCAGCTAAGTAATTATAGATTAGATTAAGAGCATTATTCGAGCTAAAATTTGATCATTAGAGAAATTGAATTTTGAAGATTTTTCAAAATAGTAAAAAAACGCATGCAACAAAGAAGGAACCAAGAAACAATTAGGCAGATTAAGAGTAATACCTGAGCAAACATTTGAACATCCCACAGAAATTGAAAGGTTTCTCAAAACAGTAGCATACTGCCTGTAACTATAAACCAAGAAACAAATAGACTGACATCCTCATATGTCAACAAACTAAAACAGACCAGCAACAATTGTTCAACCCAATTATCAATATCAAATATATTGACAGATCACCCCAACAATCACACCCCTTTATCTATTCGAATGTATCATCATCGTCATCCGGAAGAGGCTGACTAGCAGCCGCAGCAAGCTCAGCCTCATGCCTGCCAAAATTATCAGGAACATCAAGTAAAAAGCCAGAAAACAATTCATGCATGACAACATGGCAAACGGGGAAAAGTAAAAGCGACGAAATTAAACTGTTTAAAACCTGAACCAAGTTTAAGCATGTGTGTACATATGCACCTGCGCACATACACACAAACATGCGCGCGCACACCATACACACATGGAAAAAAAATATTTGATCTTGGCATGAAGTCAGGGCCAGATCACAAGTGTTTAATATGTGCCAGCATGTGTGCTAGTTTAGAATCGGTTTATTCTCAACACTGCTTCAAAAATCCAGGAAATTGAGTTTGATTATCAGTGCATGTGTGAACATACATGTACATGTGCATATGTGCAACAGATGTAGTTTAAACTTTTAACAGAATACTTACTGTTGTTGTGCTGCCAGATCAATTTGCACTTCTGGAGGAGCCAGGGCCGGAGACTCAACAAAATGCAAATTAGGATCCCTAAACCAAACACAAATTTTTAGCATCAAAATTGAAAATTTCTAGAAATTGTAAAAGAAAAGATGCTTCTACATTGCAAAACAATAGCCTTTACCCAGCAAGTTTCCTAGCAAGGTATAGAAAAGGCTTCTCGAAGTTATAGTTGCTCTTTGCAGATATCTCATAATATTGTAAGTTCTTTTTCCGGTGGAAAGTAACTTGCTTTGCCTTGACCTGCCTGTTCTTCACATCAACCTTGTTTCCACAAAGAACAATTGGGATGTTCTCACAAACCCTGAGAAAGGGGAAGAATAAAGAGATTCAGCACAGCCTTAAGGATCATTAAATTAAAGCACTGCGAAGAAAAGAGATTAGTGTTCCACAATTACCGGCAAAGATCCCGGTGCCATGTTGGAACATTCTTATATGTCAAGCGTGCAGTAACATCAAACATGATGATAGCACATTGCCCATGTATGCTGCATCAGGAATAAATGTCACTAAGATGGTAAGAAAAAAAATCATGTGATAAAGCATTATTGCTGCATGAAAATTACCATGCAATTCTTTATGATAGTGCAAGCACTAATTTTGGAAAAATACAATTTGGTTATTCCAATTCGGCAAAGATAGAACATATTCTGGAATTAGTACACTGAATTCAGCTTCAGGAGTAATAGTTAAGAATTAAGTTCAAGACACCAGTACTGAAGAATCCTCAAGAATAAAGCTAAGAATTCCAAGAGGGTCTTTGTTAAATGGAAATCCTAAATAAATAAAAATAAAAACTTGAAGCTATTCTCTACCTCTCAAAATACAATTTCACAAGTACAAAAAAAGGATTTTAAAGAAGCTCTGTCTAAATTGAAAATATGAACTAGAGTACTAGGCTCACCAAGTGCAACATGAAAGATCCCCAACCAAATCAGCATTACTCTATTACGGGATTCTTAACAAATATCTCACAAATTAGTACCATAGAATCGGAAATTCATCAGTAAAGGAAATTGGTCAAGTGTCAAAGAACACAACTATATCCTTATAACACTCTCCAAGTCTAAGACCAAACTCTAAACTCCAAGAATTAAAGTTTCTAAATAATTTCACAACTGTTGGATTATAAAACAGTAAGCCACTTGAAAAACATAGAACCTGGAAGAGATAAGCCACTCAATCATTTCTGCTCTAAGTTTAAAGCCACCGAATGGTTTATCTTCATAGATAAGCCACAAAAACAGCTAAATGTTAGGACCTTAAAAAAAAAGAAAAAAGAAACACAGGTGATGAAAAATTGAACCAGGGAGATTATAATGCTCCACTATTAATCCTAATGGAATAAAGATGTACAAGGACAATAGTTTAAAAGCAAATAATATGCAACATGCAAAACAGAAACTTCAATCAAGCTTAAACTGGTGTATCAGAAACTTCTTAGAAAACCGTAATGAGAAAATAAATATGGATACTTACTAATATCCATCTCTAAGACCACCAAACTTCTCTTGCCCAGCAGTGTCCCAGCAGTAGAAACGAATTTTACCACAGTTAGTGAAGAAGTCCAAGGGATGAACCTCGACACCAATTGTTGCTGTTCGTGATAAAAGAAGAAATGAGCTTCAGACATAAGACTACAGATGAGACAAACGAGGCAGTAACTAATAATTTTTTTAATTGTATGAGGAACACTCATTGATTTCCAATTTCGATCGAATAAAACAGATGTCCAAAATGATAATCATAAAAGATAATGTAAGAGATCAAATTCAGGCTTACGTTCATATTTTTTCTCAAACTCGCCAGTGAGATGCCTTTTAACAAAGGTTGTTTTCCCTGCATTGCACAAAATGCCTTTTAATAAGAAGAAAATTTAACTATTTATAATCAAGACCAAAAATCTCAACAAAGCGCAAATAACTAAAAATTAACAATAACAACAAAAGCAAGCTCCAAGTCAACAAAGAAAATCATCTTGGCACATTAGCTAGCTACAGAGAAATTCATTTAATAATTAATTCTAAGATCATAGAGTTTGAAATTATTATTTTTAACAGTTTTTGTGGACTTTTGAACTATAAAGTTCAACTCCAAGTTTACTAGTATGCATATGCAACCACAATGTGGATTTGGAATCAGATTTCTTTTTACGTACCCAGTAATCAATTATATTCAACCAAACGCAATCGATGTGTGACGACCATAAACAGCTAAATCAGCCATAGAAAATAATCTCTGTTTTGTTGCCCAAAAAAAACTCGATTAAGCTAATCGGCTATATTAGGCTAAATTGATGGGGAAAAAACTAACACATTAATGACAGTTTCTTCAAATTTTCATTTCATAGCAACCAAAGTAGAAAAATCACACAACAAAAAGTACCTGTGCCACCATCGCCAACGATTACGAGCTTGAAGCTCGGATAATCAACAGTTTGCTGATTTGGCAAAGCCTGAAACATATAATCGAATTACGATTACAACAGAGAACTGGAAACCTCGTGCTCCATTTATTTAATCGAACAACAGTTCGGTGGAAAAATCATTTCCCAGGCCATTTTCGCTCCAGAGGAATTATATTTATGGAAAAGTCTTCAAACGAAATCGCATCAAATGAGATCATGCAAAGATCGGGGCGAGAAAACAAATTTTCCAGAAAAACAAGAGAAAATCAGGAAAAATGGAAAACAAGAATTAGACAAGGGGAAGAGACGTACCATTTGTTCGCTGTTTCGATTTTGAAAATTTGAATTACAGTGTTGAGCGCAGAGCACCGGAGAGAGAGGGGACAGAAATGTAAGAGGGTTTATAGGAGGGGAGGTTTAAGCAGACCCTAAATTGTTCAGGAATTGCCTGAGATGAGCTGCAGTACGAAAAGAAATCTGTACCGTTAAAAGTGGGGCAATAAAAGCTGTCGGATGAGATTGCTGTGGTGAGTGCGATACGTGGAATGGGATGTAAGTCAAAAACTTTTTCTCAGCTTCTCAGGTGGCTTGAAAGTGACGCGACTCTATTGACCGTCTGATGGAGGGACTCTAGCTGATGAGATAAGTTCACGTGGACAATATATAAAAGGGTTGGGAGTTCAACTGTTATAACTTATAAGGCTATCAAAGGCCGGGCTCGGACTGTTTGTCTAAAATATTTTAAGCCTGCGGTTGTACTGGATCACCTATATCATTTACTCATGTCTATTCATTCACACACAGTTTTTTTTTTTTTTTAATGTAAATTATATTGTATCATTTTTAAATTTATTAAAATAATATTAATATATATTTATTTTAATCAAGCCTTTCGAGGTAATTTGTTAATAGAAAAAACAAACATACAAACAGAAAAAGGACAATAAGAAAAAGCCCAAGCCTAATCAACCTAAAACATCACTAACAAAGCACAAAATAAACTCAAACTAAACCTAAAGACGCAAAAACATCAAATACTCTCAACACTTTTTCTTTTCTTCTTTTTTTCGGTTTTTCTTTGGAATTAACTTTTTCATGTCCTCCATGAGCTTCGTAAATTTGTCCCCTACATATTTTTGCTGAAATTCAACATCCTTCAAAATATTGAATGAAGAAGATATAAATAAACCCGAGAGGACAAAATGGAAGGATAAGCACTATCATCCACACATTTCAAAATTTTCAAAATGGAATGATGTGTGGACATGATTTCAATTCAGACTTTAGAAAGGTTTTAACTTTTTTGGAATTCTTTAAAACCTACCTTGATGAGAGTTGGGGAAAAGAGAAATCTGATGACAATGCCAAAGCGTCTAACTGATCAGCAGGACACTCTTAACTCCAAACCCGAATCAGATAAAATTTTCATGGAATCCTGCTGGCCGTTCTCACATAAAGGCTTATGAATAACTTGATTTTGATCCATTTGTTGCTGCTCTTCCAAGGCAGTAGGTAAGGCTTTAATTTTGGCTGAATCAATAAGACTTATGGGAGTGTAATTCTTAACTCTTGTGATAGGAGAATCTGAGTGATCAGCATGGTAATGAGAGCCAGAATCTGAATCAGAATGATATGCTACACACTAAGCCGAAATACTTTGAGGCTGCACATTCAAACTATCCTTATCTGAACCAGTGTGCATTGCTTCAACTGCACCTTTATCCAAAGTAAAGACCATGTGAGATCCCTTTTGATATTGGCCAGAGCTATTGACCTTTTGTAAGGAGGCATTATCGGGTTTGGAGATCAAATCAGCTTGATGTAAAGCAACTTCAGGAACCAGAATGTGCTGGAAATTTCCTTGATCTTTTTGAGCCTTTTGAGAGACAGCTCTATTACAAACAGGTGGTAGATGAGTCTCCCCATTACAAACAATTTTATCCTTTCCTCCTTTGGATGACAAGCTCAGACCCGAATGATTTGGTGAAGGCACCGTAAAATCAATACTACCTTCAACTCCAATATGAGTTAGATGATCTTCTTTCTCAATGGAAAATCTAACAGCCTTATCCATATTTTGAGAGCTTAAAGAACTGCCCGTGCTTGCATTCTGCTTTTTTACAACTTCCATATTGTGTTGAACATTAACATGCTCTACTCCCAATCCAGCGTTTTCATCACCTGCTGAACTTCCTTACACGTAGCTCTTCCCTCAATTGGTTTTGATCTCAAGCCAGCCTTTTCATCAAACACTTGCTGAATTCCCTGACCCCTAACCTGTCTCCTAATTAATTTCCTACAATCCAGGCACTCTGACCTTGTAACAAACATGTTGAGCAGTAGTCTAGGTTCCCTTCGAAGATCAACTTCTGCCAAAACCCATCATCTCGGCTAGTCCCAACCCAAACCCTATTAGGACGCTGCTGAGTTAAATCAATTTCCACGCAGATTCGAGCACTACTAGGCCTCTCAAGAGTGGCTCTCTTATCATCCACTTTCAGGTATCGCGCAAAAGAGTTAGCAATGCCCTTAAGTATTGAAATACGAAAATATGTGAGGAAGACATGGTAGGCCAACCCAGATTGGTTAGTCTCTTTTTTAAAATGATACTATCATATCAAACTTTTTTATTTATAATTCATTTCAAAACATCAATTTTCACAATCAAGCAAATAAATTTTTTTAAAAAATCAAAATTTTTATTAGATATTACTTTTCATATGTCCAAAATACCCTTAGGTATCATATATGTTATTTTTTTAAAATGGAATAATTATGAATGAAACATATTTAATAAGGAATTATTCATAACTTTTTAAAAAATAAAATTATCATAATTCTTTTTCAAAAATTGTTAAAGTATATTTTAAATGGATTTATATTCTATTATATACTATAAAAAAAATTTATTTCATATATTTTATATTTAAAAAAATATTATGATATCGTTGCCTATCGCATCCTCAAATAAATGAAAATAAAAAACTATCATAAAATAAAATTAAATATTTTAAATGGAAAGTTTGTTGATAAGTTTTTTTTTTATAAAATTGAATAGCCAAACATTTCAAATAAATGAATATCAAAGACCATCATAAAAGAAAAATTCAAGACAAACTTTTCTATTTTAAAAATTAAAATGATAGTGGATGTTTTTATTTTTTTTTATAAAAAATCAAATTCAAATAACCTAAAAATTTGAGTTATAAACAATTTTGATATAAATAATCGATAAATATAATTATTAAACTTATCATTATCACTTGAAAATATTTTAACATTAAGGGTATTTTGGTTATCATGAAAAATAATATTCAGATAAAATTTTGATTCTTCAAATAAATTCTGTTTGGGGTTTCTTGATTGTGGAAATTGATATTTTGGAGTGAATTGTGCCTTTTAAAAAGTTTTGAATGATAGTACCATTTAAACAAACTTAGAGAGTCGGTGCAGGGTAATTTGTCTTTTTTTTTTAATCTTTACTTTGTATTTAATTTTTTAAAGCATTAAATTAGAGTAATCATACTTGGCATTGTGCTTAGTGGTTAAAATTTGAAAATACTAGCTTCGAACTCGTGCAAATGCATAGAAATATTTTGTTCATCAAAACAAAATGTGAGAAAAAAACACTAATTAAAAAATAATTTATTTTATCATAATAAAAAATTTAATTAAATAAAAAAATTATTTTTAAAGAGAAATTGAGATATTTATACATTTCTAATTTAAAACCTTTTTTTTGGTCTAAATATCTATGCAATAGTGCTTGATACAAAAATAGTACCAATTTTCTCCCTTTATGTGGCATTATATAGATCGTAACATAATAGAAAATAATTTTGATATAAATTTTGTGTCGCTTTAAACCTACATATAACTATCTTCTCTTTCAGAATCATCTTTCACGTCATTCTCGCTCTTGCGTTGAACACCAATCGATGTGATTGATATGTATTTATCATCCAAGATGCCAACTGTTTTTTCTAAGATAACAATATTTAGTTTAGTTTTGATTAAAGTAGTGCCTATTTAGTTTTTTTTGTCAATATCTAAAATAAAATTTAGTTAATTTTAAGATATTCAAATGAAAGTATACCAATTTGGAATATATTTTTTAGATAACATTCTAATTTAATTTGATTAAGTTTAATATTTAAAATTAAAATAAACAAAAATTTCATTAGAAAATGTAAGAGATAGTTACAAAAATTGAAGCAAATGGTAAGACTTTCAAGAGATAATTACTAAAATTGAGGTCATTATGGATATATATTTATAAAGTAATATTTTTAAAGACAACAATATTCATGATATATTTAATTTTGATTAAAATAATATGAATTTATTTTTTTCTTCTAATGAAACATCCATTAAATAAATATACTAATCACATATTTTTTCAATATATATTAATTTATTTATTTTTAATAATTATATTTAAATTTTGTGTATTTCAATATTTAAACTTAACTTATTTTATCTTAAAAATCTTATATTTTTTATTGGTTTTATCTATATTTAGTACATTTTTTCTCCTTATTATATTCAAAGTATTTTTTTATCAATAACTTTTCAACTACTCATTATATCCAAAAAAATTTATTAGAGCATTTTTTTTTTATCTATTAGCTTTTTCATTTTCTCAGTATATTTAAATTTTGTATCTACTCATTATACTAAAATTTTGTCTATTTCAATATTTAATCTATCTTATTTCATCTTAATATTTCTACATTTTTATCTAAATCTACTTTTTTTATTCAAAATCTATATATCAATATACAAATTATCATACTTCATCTTAAAAATCTCATATTTTTACCAGTATATATTAATTCTTTGGCGTGGTTTGGATATTGCTTTAAACGGAGATTAAAGAAACTTTTCTTGAAAGTTGTTTTAATCTCCACTTAAAACATTATCCAAACCAGACCTTTATCACCTTAATATATTCAAATTTTTATATTTTAATATCTAAAATTATTTTATTTTATTTTAAAAATCTTGATTTTTTCTATTAGCTTTTTAAATAAAAAAAATCACAAACTTGTATATTTCAATATCTAAACTTATCTTATTTTATTTTTAAAATCCTAATATTTCTATTAGCTTTTTCTCTCGGGATATTTTTTTTTATCTAATTGCTTCTTAACAACTCGTTATATTTAAAAAATTTATCAAAGCATTTTTATTTATCTATTAACTTCTTTCGTTTCCTCATTATATTAAAAAAATTTATATTTTAATATTCGGTTTATCTTATTTCATCATTAAAATCATGTATTTTCTTATCTATTATTTTTGTCTATATTATTAATTTTTTTTATCTCTTATTTATAATCAAATTTGTATATTTCACTATCAAACTTATCTCATTTCATCTAAGCAATAGACTTAACAATATCTATTAGCTTTTGTATCTCCTCATTGTGTATATTTCAATATTCAATCTTATAACTTATTTCATTTTAAAAAGTATGTTTTTTTTTGTCTATTACCTTAATCTATATATATTAGTTTTTTTCCTTATATATTAAGAGCATTTTTCATCTATTATATTTTTAAGTATTCATTTTTTATCAGAGCATTTGTTTATCTATTAACTTTATTTATATTTCTTTGTTTTTTTATCTTCTCATCACATTCAAATTTTGTATCTACTCAGTTTATTAAAATTTATATATTTCATTATTTAGCTCATCTTATTTCTTCTTAAGAATCATGTAATATTTATCTATTAACTTTATGTATATCTCTAAGCAATTTTTATTTCCTCATTATATTCAAATTTTGTATATTTTATTATATATTTGATCTTATATCATCTCAAAACTTATGTTTTTTTTATCTAAAATGTTTATTTATATCAATTACGATCGTATGAAAAAAGATATATGAAAATGAATTCTACTTATATTAGGAAAAAAGCAAACATACTGCACTTAATTGGTACCAGTAAAATTAATTATTTTTTTTCAAGAGAAAAAATTATTAGAGTTTTAAATTTTAAATAATAAGAGATCTGAATGCATATGAAGTCTTTAATAAGTTAATGATTATATTAGATAAACCCTTGTGTAGGATACAATTTTTTGAAATTGAAATTGACAATAAAAAAATTTTGACAAAATTTATATGATAATTAGGAATAGATCTTGTGTAAGATAAAATATATTTGAAATTTAAATTTATAAAAAAAAACTTTACAAATAAAATTTATCTGACAATTAACAGTTGAATTTCTATAAGAAAAAAAGCTTAAGGCATTCATATTAGTAAAATTGTAAAAATAGAAAGTGCTCATGTATACATCTATGTTATTGTTTATGTGAGCATTGTCATGTTTACATAAATCTCTTGCCCCTAAACTACCACAAATTTATTGATACTTAAATTATTGTTAGGTTTAATGTCTCCATGTGCAAGTAAGTTGGAATTCAAAGTGTAAAACTTTTATTTGAAAAGAATAAAAAAAATTGATAGGATAATGATTATTAACTTTACATAATCATGTTAATGGAGGTTAAATTTTTTATAAATTTAACTCTTACACCTGTGTGATCCTACCACAATTTATTTAAATTTTTTTTTTATGTGACAGCTGAGAAGTTGAAAAGGATATTATGAAAGAAAAAATTGCACAAAAAATATTAATTTTTTGCTATTATGAAAGCTGAAACTTCATTTGCAACATAAAAATATTTTTAGAAGGATTAAAAAAATCAAAAACTTCTTAGAATCAAAAATGAAAAAGATTGTTCCGATACTTAAGATGATGATTATTTTTTTATAAGTAAAAAGAAAAGAAAAAAAAGTTTTGATATCTAAATTGTAATCCAACCATGTATCCGGAGAGATTATTGATAAATGTTCAATTTTTACATAAAAATATCTAAACTTCAGTCATTCTTTTTTATAATGTACTTCAACGGTACTTTTTATAAAATAGCAATCTTTTAATTGATATGATAATGATTAACTTTACATAATACTATTATTAGAGGTAGAATTTTTATAAATTTAACTCTTATGCTTATGTGATCTTACCATGTTTTATATAAAAAAAAAAATTCATATTACCGATGAGAAGTTGAAAATGCTGAAATTTTAGAGTAGATTTATATGATTAATTTTTTAAAAGTATGGTTATTATTAATTGAGAGATTAAATATTTTTTTAGTTAAAGATAAAACATGTAAATATTTGAATTTGAAAGTAAGTATATTTTATTTGAATGCAATTATTTTTTTTGTTTTATGAAAAAAGTAATTTTATAAGTAAATGGTATGTTCATATCAACATCCACATCATTGCTTATGTGACGTGTTAAAACTGTTCTACTTATATATGTGTGTGTGTGAATTTCGGTTCTCTCAATGTTGACATGACATTATTTTTATTTAGTGGCAAAATCTTATCCATTCAAAAACAATTGAAGGGTTAAAATGAACTTAATTTAATTATAAAGTTCTCTCAAAATTGAGATAACCGAAATACACACATATATATTTGACTTTCAACTCATTTTTTATTCAAATTTCTGCTCAACTAGGACTATGCTCTTAGCTTTTTTTGGGTTATGTGAAGTGGGCGAGGACCACAAAAACAAAGAAAAACTAAGAAACATTCCTGGATCACGACTCACACGGCCCCAATGCAATCGCCTCTAAGAACCTTGATGAGACCTAAGAGAGGAAGACTGAGACTGAAAATGCTCAAAGGAGAAAAGATGCCCTGGTTCGTCAGCCAATCAGCACAACCATTGGCTTCCATGTGGATATGGTCAACTTGACACTGTTAATCTCTGTTGATTCTCTCTTTGAAAACACTAATAAGCGTAATCTCATAGTGAGCCTAGTTGATAGGTTTAGTAAGTAACACAATGTGTTGCGGTTAGAAATTCTTTATTTCTTTTGAACAGACATTTATTTGGTCCAATTCTATTAGACATTGAGACCGAGATGTGTGTATTGGAGATGCATACTCGACCCAATAAATACGCCCGTAGTAGACCCAATAATTATAACCGGATGGGGACTAGTCTTTGAGTTTCATAACCTAATTTGGAGTACCTATATATATATGTAGTATTATACGGCTGTATTAAGTTAATGAAAAACTCTGAAGGCATGGAAACTACTTTTCTAACCTCTTCATACTCACTATTAAAAAACCGATTGCTTATAGTGTTTGTGTTGGGGATACACATAAGCGATTAGCTTAGGAGACCATAACACCACACTACCATGAGCGAAGTACTGAAGAAGCGATAGATCATTCGTGATCGTATAGGAGATTCGTGAGAAAATCCCTGACATGCTAGGAGTGGGGAAAGTGCAAGGTTCATAATCTTCCGTTGTACGTAGCCATCGTGTGTAATCAGCGCAAAAGGAATGCAAGTATTGAGTCTTTATTATGAGACCTTACAAATTTGCAGGACATAGATCTCGCCAATAATTCCTAAAATGGAAGTATCCCTGAAAGCATTTGCAATTGCACATCTTTGTTATCATTTCATGTCACTTTCATCAATCTCATCGATACAAACCCGAAAAAAAAAAAAAAAAAAAGTTAATCTTCAACAATTTTTTTGTATTGGCAAAAAACTTGGTAGACTCAGTAACGGCTTCAATTGGTAGATTAGGAGCTTTGAACACTTTAGACATTTAGAGAGAGAATTTGTCGAATATAAAATATATTTTGTTGTTTGAGAACTTACTTGAGGGGAGAATCTCATTTTATCTTGATCGTTCTAAATAATTTGCCAATCTTGAACTAGATAGCAACCAACACATGTTGTTTGTTGATAATTTTCAAAATAAACTTAATTTTAAGTTTGAGATATTTTAGAAAATCAAAGGAAATGAGAAAAGAAAAAGAAAAAACGAATTTTGGATTTTGAGAGTTGATACAGTCGACTGTATGAAGCATTCAGTCGACTGAATGGAAGAAAAAAAATTTCTTGAACACTCTGTAACTTTTTAAGTCGACTAAACATATGGTCCAGTCGACTAGATGTTCAAAAATTTTGAATTTTCAGAACGTTTTCTGACAGTTGAATGTGAAAAGAAGCGTCTTTTGTGAAGGAACACTTGGTATTTAGTTTTAACTTTCATAATTAAGATGCAGACCAAGGTACAAACCCAAGAGGAGGGGTGCATTGGGTTTTAATTTTTTTGCAATTTACAAACAAGTTTTAACAATTTAATCAAGTAAAGCACGCAATAAATAAATTGCTTGAAATTAAAAGGAATAAATGAAGAGAATATGCAAACTCTGTTTATAGTGGTTCGGCAATATCAGAATCACTCCAACCCTACGTCCACTCCCTTTAAGGAACCTTCTTGAAGCAATCCACTAATGATAGTCAAGCAACTTAACGGGTGTTGCCCAAACTTTACAAGTACACTCTTCCACAAGGAAGTGTTTAATGACTAAACACTCTAAGAGTTATACCAACTCTTTTTCTTTACAATGATTAATATTAAATGTAAAGGAAAAGAAGGGAGATAGCAATAAATGTTATTTACAAGATGAAGATCATCTCTCTTTTAAGAATAAAGCTTGATGAATGGCTCAAAATAAATTTTCAAAGCTTTAAAGAGTATTAATGAGCTATTTGAGAAGTTGATTGTTCTTTCTTGTTAGAAATGCTCATTAATGAGGGGTTTTTATAGCATTGGCTTCATATGACTGTTAGACACAAGTTGGAGTGGTTTGGAGCATTAAATGCTCAAGTCTTGCGTCTAGATTTTGAAAACTAGCTATTTTTTTTTCAACAAGACAGTAAAATGGACAGTCCACTGTCCTCTCTTGAATTTAAAATTTTGGGTTTGAAAATGTTGACCCGTATTTGATTTTAATAATGACAAAATACTACTCTAATTGCACTAACAGTTTTATCTAAGTGTTTAAGCGGCAAAAGCATTCAGCATAGAAACAAATATGCAAGAACTCAACTCGATTCAGACACCAAGACAAAACAGAAGATCTAGAATAGGCATTAAGGTAATTAAAACAATTGTAAATCTCTCATGTTCAAATATTTAGCTTGATCTGTGACTCATTTTACAAATAACTTTGACAAAACTAACCATACAAATGTTTCTAGTCAAAAATAGTTTTAAAACATGAAAAACTGGGTTAAAAGACAACCCAGTCGACTGGGATATGAGACAGAAGGTTCCCAGTCGACTGGTGTTGAGGACCCAGTTAACTAGAACCTGGGACAGAAAGTTCCTAGTCTACTGGTGCTTAGGACCTAGTCGACTGGTATTCTCTCATAGCCTAAAAAGTCAAGTTTCTCACTTGACCCAGTCGACTGGGTACCCAGTCGACTAGTACAAGGACTCAGTCGATTGGTAATTCAAAAAATATGACCGTTTGAGACGCAAGACTTAAGCATTTAATGCCCCAAACCTACTAAGTCAGTGTCAAACATCCATATTGATTCAAGGCTATATAAACCCACTTCAATGAGCATTTAAAAGAAGAAAATAACACATTCAATTCACAAGAAAGCTCCTTAATTCTCAAAAGCTTTGAAATACTTATTGTTAAGCCATTCTTCAAGCTTGTTCTTGAAAGGGAGATATTATTCATTTGTAAAAACACTTATTATTATCTCTTTATCATTTACCTTACAATAAATCTCATTTATTGTAAAGGGGAAAGAGTTATAGTAAAATATCTTTGGAGCACTACTTTCTCTAAATTTACGCAGTATCTTTGAGTTTTCATTAGGTTGTCACATTTTCTCATTTTTCTCCCCCGTTTTGACAATAGCAAAAAAGAGGGTTGTAAACCAAAAAAATAAGCTATTTAGCTACCATAGTCATCAAAAGTATGTATAATTAAACTTGTATGCAAAAATTTGGCATCATTTGAAGTTTGGAAGCCTTCCCGAGATGAACCAGAAGTTTTCATACATGCAAAAGCAATTTTAAAGCTTTTAACGAATATAAAATGATATAAAGTATGCAACTAAATTTCGTTTACGTAGAACGAGTACATGACACAGGTCTAAGCAAAAAACATCATCATATATATATAAAAAGTCTATACAAGTACAGGCTTCGCATAGCCATGCATAAGTACAAAAGACATAAAATTATGAAAATATATCCGTGCTAAGAACAGTGAAAAAGTCAAAAAAGATACATCGAGAAAGAAAGATGGTAATGCGACTCATGGAGCGGGAGAGTCTGAGCCGTCACGAATGAGATCCCGAATCTCAGCCATGGAACTCTCGGTGCACTCTCGGTGCAGCTCGAAGTCATCTCGAAGGGACTTAATGGATGAGCTCAAGGTCTGAAATCTGGACTGCATGGTCAGCTGGAGGCTCGTGATAGCCTGAAGTAAATTGCCGTACCCAGCCTGACTAACACTCGAGTCACCCGGATGAGGTGCTCGGGCATCCGTATCCATATCAGCAGCATCCTCTTCATCACTACTGTCATCCTCTCCAATTCGAATGTGCTTCCCGACCTTGGAGTAGATGAAGCTGTCGCGGACCACGCATCCCATCTTCTTCAGTGAGGAGACGTTGATGATGTCCTTTGGCCCAATATCCTGAGCCTCGGAGGCAAGGAGAGACACTCAGAAGTGCTGAAGTATGAGCGTGATGAGCATCCCATAAGGAAGACATCCAGAGTCGCTCGCTTTGCCATTAATCATATTGGCGAGCAGCAAGGGGTATATATTGAAGTGGTGCCCAGTTTTAAGGCACCAAATCAATATGGTATCTATC
This sequence comes from Bretschneidera sinensis, assembly GCA_023935145.1. Lineage (NCBI taxonomy): Eukaryota > Viridiplantae > Streptophyta > Magnoliopsida > Brassicales > Akaniaceae > Bretschneidera > Bretschneidera sinensis. The sequence goes on from CM043699.1 coordinate 28,699,416, forward strand.
TTTAATAGATACTCCCGACTCTCTAGTCTCCAGTGAATTATCCAACACATAATGAGATTGAACAATTTTGAGTTTAGAGGCATATCACTACATGTGTGAAATGTAATGGGTCTGAACATATAGTTTGGGTCACCCCTAACTATCTGACAAACCTCCTCAATCTCGAAATTGTCTGACCATCCATCCAGACTCCATTGGATCCCTTCCATAGGGATCCTCAAAATGCTCATCAAGAGGTCAGTATTGACCTCAAACTCCACACCCATGACACTGGTTCTGAACCTCAGAGCCAGTGGACTGGGTTTCACCAAGTTCGCATAGAATTGGTGAATCAGTCTAGGGTAATATTTCTCATGTACCTTAACCAGTAGGGTCAAGTGTATGGCCTCGAAAGCAAGTAATATATCAAAATTACCATGACAAATAGAGTCGAAATCGACAACTCTACCCGTCATGATTTTCTTGTGGCGGATAACGGAATTATACCTTGCCTTCGTCGCTGGGCTGGAGAACAGAGTGTCGTCAAGCTCTATTCTGGGCTTCTTACTGGATAAGCCCACCATGCCCTTACTCCTCGAATCCGAAACCATGGATTTGATGGACCTCGGCCTTGTAGGCATATTTGGTCCCCCAGTGGTGTATTTAACTCGGATTCTATCGGTCATTTTTGGGAAAAAATGAGTTTTTAGGTAAAATGAGTTTTTGATGGAAATAGGAGATTTCAACAGTAGAAAGTTGAAAAGAGGTTGTGGATGAGTAGATCGATGTGTTTAGGTATTGTTTTGAAGGTTTTTGGATCAAAATGGCGAGAATTTGTAGAGAGAGAAAGCTAGGGTTTTTGAAAAATGGCATAAAAATCTGAAAAAATGAAGAGACTATTTATAGAATCGCGATAACAGTCGACTGGGGTAAGGATACCAGTTGACTGGGTCCTTTACAAAGATGAACAGTTTTGCATACCAGTTAACTGGGTCAGGGTCCCAGTCGACTGGATAAATTGGCAAAAAGATACCAGTCGACAGGGTAGTTCTTACCAGTCGACGGGGTGATAACTAAATTTCAAAATTTTAGCTCCAAACAAGGTTTATTTGAACTAGTCGACTGGTATTGACTTACCAGTCAACTAGGAAATTAGGAAAAGACTTTCCAGTTGACTGGACTCTTGAGAAAATTTTCATTCTTGAGTCTTAGCGCGAAATTTGTTTATCTATGCCATCTTGAGTGAGAGCGATATTAAACACGGATTAATACTCATTCACTAGATGTCAAGTATGCATAATGATGAATGATGAAACAATTAGACATTCAGTTTATCATAATCTAGCAATCCCATTAATAGTCTAATTTTGCAAAAGCTAGCTTGACTTAGAGGTTTTGTAAGAATGTCAGCTATTTAATCATCTGATGGTATGAATTGTAGTCCTATATCACCTTTTTGAGCATGGTCTCTTAAGAAATGGTGTCTAATATCTATGCGTTTAGTTTTAGAGTGCTAAATAGGATTCTTAGTTAGATTTATAGCACTAGAATTATCACAATGAATTGTGATACTTTTAAAGATCATGCCATTGTCTTCTAGTTGTTGTTTCATCCATAACACTTGAACACAACTACTTCTAGCTGCTACATATTTCGCCTCGGTGGTTGATAGTGCAATTGAGTTTTGTTTCTTGGAAAACCAAGAGGTTAACATTGCACCTAAGAATTGGCATGTTCCACTTGTGCTTTTTTTATCTAACCTACATCCAGCAAAATTAGCATCTGAACATCCTACAAGCTCAAAAGATGAATCTCTAGAGTACCATAATCTTATGGTTTGAGTTCCTTGTAGATATCTAAGGATTCTTTTTACTGCAACTACATGTGATTCCTTAGGATTAGCTTGAAATCTAGCACACGTGCATACACTGAACATTATATTAGGTCTACTAGCAGTCAAATAAAGCAAAGCTCCTATCATGCTTCTATAATATCTAGTATCTACACATTTACCTCCTTCATCAAGATCAACTTTTGTTGAGGTGCTCATGGGTGTTCCAAGTGGCTTTGAGCTTTCCATCCCGAACCTCTTTAGTAGGTCCTTAGTGTACTTTGATTGATTGATGAAGATGCCTCATTTTAGTTGTTTTATTTGAAGTCCAAGGAAGTAGGTAAGCTCTCCCATCATGCTCATTTCAAATTCACCTTGCATGCACTTTGCAAACTCTTGACACATAGATTCGTTAGAAGTGTCATTTTTGTGAGTTTTTGTAAAAAAGGTTGTATCTATCTTACCTCTTACAAAGTTATTGTCAATCAAAAATTTATTTAGTCTTTCATACCATGCCCTTGGAGTTTGCTTCAACCCATATAGAGCCTTGAAAGCTTGTAGACACGATCTGGAAGACTAGGATTCTCAAATCCGAGAGGTTGCTCACCATAAACCTTTTCTTCCATGAACCCATTTAAAAATGCACTTTTTACATCCATTTAAAATAACTTAAACTTATTAAAGCATGCAAAGGCTAATAACATTCGAATAGCTTCTAATCTAGCTACAGGAGCATAGGTCTCATCAAAGTTTATTCCTTCTTCTTGATTATATCCCTTAGCAACTAGTCTAGCCTCGTTTCTAATCACTATTCCATTTTCATCCATTTTATTTCTAAGTACTCATTTAGTTCTAATTATTGTATGATTCTTAGGTCTAGAGACTAGATTCCATACATTGTTCCTTTCAAATTGATTTATTTCTTCTTGCATTGCAATTATCCAATTATTATCCTTTTCAACTTCTATAAATGTCTTTGGTTCTACTTAAGAAACATAAGCTACATAATCGCAAATATTTCTAATAGAGGAACGAGTTATTACCCCTTGTGAAGGATCACTTATCACTTGATCAATCGGGTGATAGTTTACATATCTCCAATCTTTGGGAAGACTATCCTCTTGTCGACTTGTAGATGGTTAGTCTACTTTGAGAGTTTCCATCTCTCCATTTGTTTGAGGTGGACTCTCCTTTGGGTCAACAATGGGAGTAGGAGTTTCCGTTCTTGGAATAAAATCTACATCATCCTTAGAAGAAACTTCTCTACTACTAATCAGGTTAGACTCATCAAAAGTTACATGTACGGATTCTTCTACCACTAGAGTTCTCTTGTTGAAAACTCTATAAGCCTTACTAGAGGTTGAATATCCTAAAAATATTTCTTCATCGGTCTTAGAATCAAATTTACCCAAGTTAGTTTTATTATTATTTAGGATGAAGCATTTACAACCAAAAGTACGAAAATAAGAGATATTAGGCTTTCTTCCTTTCCATAATTCATATGGAGTTTTGTAAAGAATAGGCCTAATTAAAATTCTATTCAAGATATAGCAAGAGGTATTTACCGCTTCAACCCAAAAGTATTTTGGTAAATTATTTTCACAAAGCATTGTCCTTGAAAATTCTTCTAGAACTCTATTTTTCCTCTCAATAACTCCATTTTGTTGAGGAGTTCTAGGGGCTGTGATCAATTTCATAAGGTGAAGGTCAACAATGATGAAATGGCATTAATCACCAAAAGGTTTCATAAGTTCTTGAAGAAAAGTAAGAAACCTTACACAAAGGATTTTACTCCAAAAAGAGAACTTATTGTGTGCTATGGTTTCAAGAAGCCCGAACACATTAAGGCTGATTGTCCAACAACAAACAAACCATACAAGAGCTTAAAAAAGAAATCCATGGTTGCAACCACTTGGAGTGATGATGAATAAAAAGAACTTTCAAACAACGACGTCAGATCTAAAGAAATTGTCAATCTTTGCTTAATAGCAATTGATGATTAAAATGAGGTAACAAATTCTTCCCCCACTAATAATAATAATATTGTTAGTAGTAGTGAAAAATTGATTGAGGTAATTAATGAAATGCATGAAGAATTAAAAAAAATTGATTCTAGAAATATTGCTCTCAAGAAGAAATTCTCATCTCTCTCTAAAAATATGGAAAGTCTAAAAGAAGAAAAAGAAAAACTATCTTCCATGCTCTATCACTCATCACAAGATTTCTTGAAAAATAAAAATGATGATTTAAAGAAGAAAGTGATGGAGTTGAATAACACTATATCTAAGCTTATTCTTGGGAAACAAAAACTAGATGAAGTGCTAGTTTGCCAAAGAATGAATGGAAAAAAATTCAGTTTGGGTTATTCTTCATTAGACAAATAAAAATCAAAAGAGACTTTTTTTTTTTTATGAAAGTAATATGTGTGGATGAACCCTCCACTTCTAAGGCCTCTTGCAATGTAGAGCTTTCCTTCAAAAAATTCCAGTAAGCCTAAGAATGCAAATTTCAATTCAAATGCAAAGAATTCTAAAGCATATGCTAGTCATAGAAATCCTATAAATACATATGCACATATGTATGCTCATCCTAGAAATACAAATGCTAGGAATACACATTTAAGAGATACATATGCTAAGAATGCATATCTTAAAAATAACTATCATGCATATCCTAGATATAACATGTATATTCATAACTCCTATGCTAGAAACATGTATCCTAGGAATACTTATCCAATGAACAATAGGCATACATATTCAAACATCCTAGACACTTCTATGACTATCATCTTAAGATCTGCATCATCAACATGTCTACTATTATAGAGCACCTTACAATATTAAAAAAGTATGGGTCTCTAAAGTAGTCGTATTTTCTAGGACTAACCCCAAAGGACCCAAGAAATATTGGGTACCTAAGAGTGCTATTGTGTATCCATGTATAATGTAGATATGTCTCCACACCAGAGAGAAGGGTAAGTATTAGTACCTTGATAGTTGATGCTCAAAGCACATGACCGGTGATCAAATTATGTTCAAAGAGCTAACTATAAGGGATGGCGGACATGTCACTATTGGAGATAACACCAAGATAAAGATTATCGGGTATGACAAGGTGGGTAAAGATTATTCAACTATTGATTATGTATTATATCCCACTTGGCATAACATTGTCCGCTTTGGCACCCTATGCCTAATGTCTTTAAAATTGTTATGCAAGCTGAGGTGGCTATCACTTATAAATAGCCCATCAATATCCTCTCTAGCTGATGTGGGATAATAAGACATCACAATCTCCCCCTCTCAGGGCACAGCATCCTCGCTGTGTGGGCCCATACCAGGCAACCCACCAGGAAAACTCTCCGATTGAGCTTCCGAGAGTCAGCTCTGATACCACTATAACGACCCGACCTCCCACTTGGCATAATATTGTCTGCTTTGGCACTTAGAGCCTCACGGCTTTAAAATGTGTTATGCAAGTTGAGGTGGCTATCACTTATAAATAGCCTATCAAAATCCTCTCTAGCTGATGTGGGATACCAAGACATCACAATTACAAGGTCTTAAGCCAAATTTAATTAGTATTAGTCAATTATATGACAAAGGCAACAAAGTCATATTTGAATCCTCCCATTGTCTAGTAATAGACATCAAGAGTAACAAGATTAAGTTTGTTGGCCATAAACATGATAATGTCTATCTAGTTGATTGAAAATCTTTTCCTTCTGAAAGTGAAAAATGTTTTCCTACTTTTAGTGAAAACTCATGGCTATGACATAGAAGACTTGGCCATGTGAACACGGATTTACTTTAAATTATTTCAAGAAAGGATTTGGTTATTGGTCTTCCCAAAATCAAATTTGAAAAAAACAAAGTTTGTGATGCTTGTCAAATGGGGAAACAAACAAGAGTTACTTTTAAACCCAAAAATGCAATTTCAACCTCTAGACCATTAGAACTTTTACATACGAACTTGTTTGGTCCAATAAGCACCATTAGTCTAGGTGACCATCCATATGCTTTTACTATTGTTGATGATTATTCAAGATATACCTTTGTTATTTTTATTGCTTAAAATGATGAAGCTTTTAAAGGTTTTGTAAACTTTTACAAGAAAATGATCATGGAAAAGAATTTGAAAACCAAAGTTTTTCAAAATTTTGTAATGAAAATTGAATTGATCACAATTTTTCAGCCCCTAGAACTCCTCAACAAAATGGTGTTGTTGAAAGGAATAATAGAGTTATAGAAGAATTTGCAAGAACCATGCTTTGAGAATATAGTTTACCAAAATAATTTTAGGCAAAAGCCATAAATACTTCTTGCAATGTTTTAAATATAATATTAATTAGGCCTATGCTTGACAAAACTCCATATGAACTATAGAAAGGTATAAAACCTAATATCTCTTATTTTCGTGCTTTCGGTTGCAAATGCTTCATCCTTAATAGCAGTAAACTAATTTAGGTAAATTTGAATCTAAGACTGATAAAGGGATATTCTTAGGATATCCAAGCTCTAGTAAAGCTTATAGAGCCTTTAACAAAAGAACTCTAGTGGTTAAAGAATCCGTATATGTTGCTTTTGATGAATCTAACCCAATTAATAGTAGAATAGTATCTCTTGATGATGATGCAGATTTTATTCCAAGAGAGAATACATCTACTCTTAGTGTTGACCCTGAATAAAGTCAACCTCAAACAAATCAAGTGGTAGATACTCCTAATCTTGAACAACATTCCACAAGTCATCACGAAAATGAACTTTCCAAAGATTAGAGGTATGTGAATTATTATCCAATCGATCAAGTGATTGGTGATATTTCACAAGGGTTAAGAACCCGATCTTCTATGAGAAATATTTATAATTATGTAGCTTATTTATCTCAAGTAGAACCTAAGACTTTTGCAGAAGCCAAAAAAGATGTTCGGTGGATAAATGCTATGCAAGAAGAGTTAAATTAATTTGAAAGAAATAACGTGTGGATTTTAGTTCTTAGACCAAAGAATCATACCATTATAGGAACTAAATGGGTTTATAGGGAAAAAAAAAAGGTGAAAATGGAATTGTAATGAGGAACAAGGCTATACTTGTTACTAAGGGTTATAATCAAGAAGAATGAATAGACTTTGATGAGACTTATGCTCCCGTAGCTAGATTAGAAGCTATTCGTTTGTTACTAGCCTTTGCATGTTACTAGCTTGAAAACTAGATTCCATACCTTGTTTCTTTCAAATTGATTTAGTTCTTCTTGCATAGGACTTATCCAATCATTACCTTTTTCGGCTTCTATAAAAGTCTTAGGTTCTACTTGAGATAAATAGGCTACGCAATTGAAAATATTTCTAAAGGAGGATCGAGTTCTTACCCTTTGTGAAGGATCACCAATCACTTGATCGATTGGATGATAATTCACATACCTCCAATCTTTAGGAAAACTATCTTTTTTTTTACTTGTAGATGGTTGATCAAGATTGTGAGCATCTACTTATTGAGCTATTTGATGTTCATTCTCCTTTGGGTCAAGGGAGTAGGTGTTTCTATCATTGGAATAAAATCTGCATCATTATTAAAAGAAACTACTCTACTACTAATAGGGTTAGATTCATAAAGGTTACATATACGAATTCTTCAACCACTAGAGTTCTTTTGTTAAAAACTCTATAAGCTTTACTAGAGGTTGAATATTCTAAGAAGATCCATTCATTGGTCTTTGAGTCAAATTTACTCAAGTTAGTTTTATTGTTATTTAGGATGAAGTATTTACAACCAAAAGCATGAAAATAAGAGATATTAGGCTTTCTGCCCTTCCATAGTTCATATGGGGTTTTATTTAGTATAGGTCTAATTAATACTTTATTTAAAACATAGCATGAAATATTTACAGCATCCGCACAAAAATATTTTGGCAAACTATTTTCATAAAGCTTCTTGCAAATTCTTCTAGAACCCTATTTTTCCTCTCAACAACTCCATTTTGTTAAGGAGTTCTAGGTGCTGAAAAATTGTGATCAATTCTATTTTCATCACAAAATTTTGAAAAGTTTTGGTTTTCAAATTCCTTTCCATGATCACTTCTTATACTTGAAATAAAAATTATTTTTTCCTTTTGAACCTTTTTACAAAAGTTCACAAATCTTTTGTATGCTTCATCCTTGTATGCAATAAAAATAACAAATGTATATATTGAATAGTCATCAGCAATAACAAGAGCATATTGATGGCCACCTAGCATAATGGTACTTATTGGACTAAATAAGTCCATATGCAAAAGTTCCAATGGTCTAGTAGTTGAGACTATATTTTTTTATCTAAAAGAAATTCTAGTTTGTTTTTCCATTTGACAAGCATCACACACCTTGTCTTTTTCAAATTTGATTTTTGGTAGTCCAATGATAAATCTTTTCTCGAAATTATTTTAAGTAAATCCATTTTCACATGGCCAAGTCTTCTATGCCATAGCCATGGGTTTTCATTAAATGCGGGAAAGCATTTTTCATTTTTCGAATGCAAAGTTTTAAATAAACTATATAGACATTTTCGTGTCTATGCCCAACAGACTTGATCTTCTTACTCTTGAAGTCTATAACTAGATAATAAGAGGTTTCAAATATGAATTTGTTGCCTTTGTCACATAGTTGACTAATACTAAGTAAATTTGGCTTAAGGCCTTGCACATATAATACATGATCATTGGTTGAGAAATCATTACCAGCTTTTTCATGCTCGATGATCTTTATCTTTATGTTATCTCCAATAGTGATATGTCCACCATCCCTTAAAGTTAGCTCTTTGAATACACTTCCATCATCGGTCATGTGCTTTGAGCATCCACTATCAAAGTACCAATAGTTACCTTTCTCCTTGGTGTGAAGACATATCTACATTACACAAGGATATACAATTGCACTCTTAGGTACCCAAAATTTCTTGGGTCATTTGGGGTTAGTCTTAGAAAATACAGTTCATTTAGAGACCCATACTTTCTTAACATTGTAAGGTGCTCTAAAATTGTAGACATGTTGATAAGGCATGATCCTAGGATAATAGTTATTGATATTTCTAGGATTTCTCAAATATGCATGCTTATAGTTCCTTGGATAAGTATTTCTAGGATCCATGTTTATGTTGTGAAGATTATGAACATGCATGTCATTTCTAGGAAATGTATGATGATGATCTCTAGGATATGTATTTGCATTATTATGAACATGCATATTATTTCTAGGATACACATGATGGTAATTCCTATGATGTGCATGTGTAGTGTGCAAGTTATGAGTATACATATATGTATGAGTATTTTTAGAATGCTTAATTCTAGTATATGCATTATAATTTAAATTTATATCTTTAGACCTACTAGAATACATTGAAGGAGTACTTTTAACCTTGCTAGAGGTCATGGAAGTGGAGGCTTCATTCAAACATGTTGTTTTCATGAACAAAGTTTCTTTAAACTTTTGCTTGTCCAATGGAGAATAATCTAAGCCGGATTTTCCTCCATTTAATCTTTGGCTAGATAACACTTCATCTAGCTTTTCTTTTCCAAGCATAAGTCTAGATATAGTGCTATTCAAATCCATTATTTTCTTCTTTAAAATATCATTTTCATTTTTTAGAAAATCTTGTGAAGAGTTATAAAGCATGTAAGATAGTTTTTCCTTTTCTTTATTTAAGCCCTCCATCTCTTTAGAGAGAGATAAGACTTCTTTTTTTAGGGTAGTATTCCTAGAATTGAATTTCTTCAATTCTTCATGCATTTCATTTATAACCTCAATTAACTCTTCACTACTACTAACAATGTTATTATTAGAAGGGGAAGAGTTAGATACCTCATTTTTCGTCATCAATTTCCATTAAACATAGGTTGGAAATCTTCTCGTATCCGACCTCATTGTCCGAAGAATCTTCTTCTTCATCATTACTCCATGTGGTTCTAATCATAGCTTTCTTTTTGAAGCTCTTATATGGTTTGCTTGTTGCTGTACAATCAGCCTTAATATGATCGGGCTTCTTGCAACCATAACACACAAGTGGTTCCCTTTTTGGAGTGGGATCCTTTGTGTAAGGTTTCTTGCTCTTCTTCAAGAACTTTTGAAACCTCTTGGTGATTAGAGCCATCTCACCATCTTCTTTGCTGCTCTCTACCTCTTCTTCCGTTTCTTCCTCTTTGTTGCTCATAGAGGCCTTGAGAGTAATCACCTTTTTATTTTTCTCATCATCATTGACAATGTGATTCATTTCTTCCATCTCGTATGTCAATAGTGATCCAAGAAGTGTTTCAACATCAAGTTTGTCGAGATCTTTGGCCTCTGTGATAGTCGTCTTCTTTACTTTCCAAATTGATGGCAAAGACCTTAAGATCTTCCTTGTTAGTTCAAATTCCTCAATGTTCCTACCAAGAAGGTTTAGACCGTTAACAATGGTAGTAAAACGTGAGTGCATTTGAGAAATAGTTTCATTTGGAGACATTTTGAAATATTCATACTTGAACACTAGTATATAGATTTTTTATTTTTTTAACTTTGCTAGTTCCTTCATATGTAACTTGCAATTTGTCCCAAATTTCTTTAGCTGAAATACAAGCAGAAATTTTATTATATTCAGTAATATCTAGAGCACAATGTAATATACTAGTTGCTTTACTATTGAGAGATATCATTCTGCAATCCTCTTCATTAAACTCGGTTTTGAGTTTAGGCACTGTATGATTGAATTCTCCAATGATTATTTCCTTTGTAGGAATTCTAGGTCCCTCTTCAATGACCCTCTATAAATTGTAATTTTGTCATACGACAAAGATTTTAATTCCATTTTTCCAATAGTTATAGTCGGAGCCATTGAACAAGGGAGGCCTAGTATAGGAATGCCCTTCGGTATAGCTATTAGATGTCATCAGATCAACTCAAAGATTTTAAGCCTGAATTTGAGTACAAAGCTCTGATACCAATTTTAAACCGAGGTTCAAACCCAAGAAGAGGTGAATTGAGTTTTAAAAACTTTTTACTAATTAAACTTGCAAGTTTTTAAATAGTTAAATGTACAATGCACACAATCAAATAATATACTTGAAAGTAAAATAGTTCAAAGAAAGAGAAAGTGCAAACTCTGTTTATAGTGGTTTGGCAATATCGAAATCCTTCCGACCCTATGTCCACTCTCTTTGAGGAACCTCCTTGAAGCAATCCACTAAAACCTTAGTCGTGCAACTTCATGGGTGTTGCACAAACCTTACAACCAATCCCTTCCTTACAGAAGCCAATCTCTTCCTCACAGAAGTTACAAAGAAGTATTTAATCCTAAACACTCTACACTGGTTGATAAGCAATGCAAGATGGATGGTCGAGGTTCCCTAGGATGAAGGATTGCTTCATAGGTCTTCACTCAGGTGGTTATTGATTTTCGATCTATTCCACCATTGGTGCTTCTTCCTCAATTTCTTATTCTACCTCTTCGGAGTTATCTCTAAGCCTTTGTCAGATGATCCACTCAAGCTCTGTATCGAGGGGAAAGAAAGTTGGATGCTTGGATCAAAGCCCGTGCATGAATCAGTGAAATTTTCTTCAGTACAGCAGTTCAACACTGCTGCTCGGGTAGCCTCTGCCTCAAGTGCGCTCGATCACACAGAAGGGTGCGCTCGATCGCAAGTGGCACAGAGAGTTCTGTTGTAGTGCCTGAAACAGAAAACAAAAAAGAAATAGTTTAGGTTTTTGATGAAGCAAAAATAAAGGTGAAAAATAGAAACTTAAAATTTGAGATTTTTGGTAAAATAAAACAGAATAAATAACTAAAAATAAAAAATTACTAAACTAAACGAAAATAATTCTAGAAAGAAATTTAGTGCAATCCCCGGCAATAGCGCCAAAAACTTATTGTTCGTTTATCTACCTAAATAAATAAGCAAATAATCATACAGTTTTACTTGCAAGTGCACATGATCAATAGTAGCATAATGTGCAAGTGCGAGATCATCTCCACAGGGATTGGTGAATTTCGTTTTTAGAATTAGTTTCACAATTTAAAATAATAAAAATAAATATTGAGCTTATTTTCGATAATGATAAAACATAGGGCTTTAATATCCACCACTAATAATACTTTCCCAATAAGTAATGTGTCAATGCTCTAGCCCTACCATGAATACCTAATGGTTGTCAACCTAAGGGTTTTGTCCGCTCCTTAGGTTATTGATCTCTCTAAGCAACAAGTTAGGTATGGTGTATACTCTAACTCTTTTCTCTCTTAAGAGATTCAGCATGGTGTATACTGAGTTGTTCCTTAAGAGAGCATAAGGGCTGTGGAAATCGACAACCACACGAGACCTACGATATGTTGTATACTCTCGGTTTTCCATGTTGATTAACCCAAGAATCCAGCGTGGATTTCTTTTGTTACTATAGTCAGACCCAGGACTCGGTCATCCAAATCGATCTAACTACCTAATCCATACCACATGCATACGTTGATCAGACACACATATGAGGAATTCAATAAAACAGGCATTAATCAATTAAAGCATCATAACATGGTTAATTGCAAAGGCAATCAATGAATATATATATATATGGAAAAGCATAATTAGGGCTTCAATCGAGCCCTATTAAGGAGTTAGTTACACATGCTGATTAAACTAAACATTATAACTGAACTAAAACAGAAAAGATAAAACCCGAAGAATACTGTGGAGACGAGTCGTCAATTCCTCTCCGAAACTTACAATGCAAAGGTAAAATTAAAAGTCTGTTTTCTGTGTTTTACAAGCCTATATATAGGGTCCTAAGGGTGCCTCGCAACCCTAATTTCCAAAAGAAGTCCGGAAGAAATCTTTCCATAACTGGCTCTGCCGCCTCTCTGTGGGTGTGCGCTCGATCGCACTCTTTTGCGCTCGAGTGCACTCTTTTGTGCTCGAGCGCATGGGTGCTCTCAATGTGTGCGAACGATTACTTGTGCGCTTTATTGTGGCAATGTTGCACTCAATCGCACTAGCTGGTTCCAGAAAACTTGTTTTCTTCCTTTAAAGCTTCAAAATGCTTTCTTTTCTTCAAAGACCTATGAAAACATAGAAAACACAAAAATGAAATAAAATATACTAAAATATATAAATAAAGAGCCTAACAACTGTAAATTAAAGGGTTTAAATATGAATATTTAAGCATTTATCATAACCTGATCTCAGGTTTATCGTAGAAAGCACCCTAGTCCCCTATAACTGCTCAAATAAATCATCTATCCTGGGAAAATTATATTTATTCTTGATGGTGATCTTATTCAACTATCTATAATCAATACATAACCTCATCATTCCATCTTTTTTCTTTACAAACAACACAGGGGCTCTCCAAGGCGATATACTATGTCGAATAAATTGTTTATCTGGCAACTCCTGAAGCTGAACTTTCAATTCTCTCAACTCAACTAGTGCCATTCTATAAGGTGCTATAAATATGAGTGTTGATCCTAGAATCACCTCAAAAGAAAACTCCATATCCCTGTTGGCAGGCAAACTAGACAACTCCTCAGGGAACAACATCAGAAAAATCATTCACTACTAAGATTTCTTCTAACTTCCTAATCTCCTTTCTAGAATCCACCGCATACGTCAAATACCCCTCACAACCCTTCTTCAACCATCTACTAGCAGCCATGGCAGAAATAAGATAGTTGGCAAGTATCTTACATTCTCCTTGAAAGTTAAACTCTTCTTGTCCAAGTATCCTGAACACCACATTCATCCTAAAACAATCTACCCAAGCATAATATGCAGATAACCAATTCATCCCCATAATTAAATCAAAATCTATCGTATTTAAAGGCAGCAAATCAACTTCAAATTCTTTATCAGCCATACTAATCACAAAACCCTGATAAAATGTCCTGATAATAACCTTATCCTCAGTAGGAACCTCAACAATAACAGTATGCATCAAAGATCTAACATAAGTATCAATAGATTTCATATACACATTGGATGCAAAAGAATGGGTTGCAACAAGATCAATCAATAATCTAGCAGGTCTATCAAGAAAAGATATCATACCCATAACAATATCAAGAGTGGCCTGTGTATCCTGTTGGGTCAACGCATAAACTCTGTTGTCTCTAAGCTGTAACTGACAATCGCATCCTCTCTCAACTACTGATCCTCTACCCCTGCCCCGCGTACTCCCTGATCCACCACCTCTCTCCACCTATTTTCTCCCAACATCTTCAGCACTTATCTCAACAGATTTCCACACTAGACAATCTACATTAATATATCCTCCCTCACCACATACAAAGCACATCATAAATGCCCTGTCTGATTACATCTATAGCAAACTTTGATCTCTCGATCATATATCAGATTACTACTTCCCCTTGGTGGCATGCTTACTCCTCTACCATAACTTCCAATTCCCATAGCATGTCTCCCAAATCTAGGAGTCCACCAATATTACTCTGAGCTACAGAAGTTACATATCCTACTTGCCTCTGACTTTGTATTACAGTTCTCTGTGATAAGGAATGCCCCCTCTGGGGTGGTCTCCTACCCCGCACACCCATACTACTACCACCTTTGGGTCCCTCAAATATAGAAAAGTTCATCCAATCCCTCCTACCTCTAAACTCTATCACGTCATTCTCAATCTGTAATGCTTTATCCACCATTATAGCATAATTCCCAATACCCATATAAGAGTGTTTAGTTTGAATTTCATAGTGTAACCCATCTAAAAATCTCTTACATTTCTTCTCCTCCGTATTTACTAACTCAGGTAAAAACCTCGGTATGGCTATAAATCTACTATCATACTCAGCCACCAATAAAGTAATCTGTCTTAAATAAATAAAATCTCTCTCCTGCAATGTTTGAAACGTATCTGGAAAATACTTCGCAAAGAATGCATCCTTAAACTTACACTAAGTTAAGGGTTGATCTATCTGTGTACTCAATCTAGGCAAAATATCCTCCCACCATTGAGAAGCCTCACCTTCCAGCATAAATGAAGCAAAAGCAAACTTCTACCTATCTGTTATTGGTAAGACTTCAAAATATTTCTCGACATATTTAATCCACTACTCAACTTCAATAAGATTTACAGATCCTCTAAAAGACTGGGGTTTAAATTTAATAAATCTCACAAAACAATCCCCTTGCATCTCATGTGCAAACGCACCCTCTCCCTCATATGTCTCTTGTCTCACCACATCAGGTTCTTTTCTACCTCTTTCCTCTAATCTCAGAAAATTACCAGCCCTTTCTTCTTCTGCTTTCATTCTCTCTATAGTACGATCAAGAACTTCTCTCAACTCATCCCTCCTAATATCATATTCTCCCTCACCTCAACTAGTACCAACTGCACTAACAACCGGTTCCCTTACATGATCCACAGACTCAACCTCCCCCTCTGCTTCAACTCTTCTAAATATTGATGGTCTGCCACGTCCTCTTTGATTCAGAACTCTACTTCTAGCTCTAGCACGTCCCGTTTCATCCTCAGACTCTACATTAAAATGTAGTTTATTTAAATTTTCCACATCTTTAAATTTTATGCAGTCCATGGAATCATAAAACCTAATGCTCTGAAACCAAAATTGTAACGAACCATCCTGGGTTGGCCACCCCCGAGACGGTTTCATCACGTTTTGAAATCCCATCACGACACGTATATGTAACAACATAAAAATATATCAACTAAAATTAAAATTTCATCCAATCCTCAACTCTTTTCAGATGAGATATATTATCATTCTCCTACCAAAAACAATATATAAATATAACAAAATGTATGAAAAGATTTTATTACAAATTTTCTTTCTTCTTTCTTACAATGTCTAAAGACTTGACCATGGGACTTATTTAAGGTAATTATTCTGATATCAGCTCTAAACTCTATCTGCCTTGCCCGCTGGCTAAAAATTTTCAACAATGAGGAGTGAGCTTCACAAGCTCAGGGAATTAAATTTACTAGAAGTACTCGATTATATACTTCCAGTCACATCTTATAATTCAATCATTTCTAATTTACCAATATTTATCCTCTATTTCTTCACATATAATAATTCAATCTTTAAAATAATCTTCCAATATTCATTCATCTATTATCTCATATAATTCAATAATAACATTCTATTATCACTACTCATATCATAATTCCAACCATTTATCAATCCCTTCTTAAATTAATCATCAAATATATCAATTTTTCTCCTCGTACATTTAATCATCTTGAGACTATCAATTCAACATCACTATATGCCTTGTTATAAGGTTCACAGCATATAATCAATCAATCAAATAATTTTTATTATATCATACTTTCATATTTCTTTCTCATCATATTTGTCTCTCTATGAGAGTCATTTATCTATCAATAATTCCACAATCAAGACTGATACTTTAGTATCTCAATCAATAATAATAAAATAACCAAATAAATAAATGTATGTGTTTAAATCATCTTTCTTTCTTTATTTTTCATCACATCATCTCATTATTTCAAATTATCATCTGGGAACATCTTCCCACATGTCGACATGTTTCAACCAAACAAGCTACCTTTCTGGTCTTCTTAGCCAGACCAACTGCCTTCCTAGGCTTTTCTCTTATGCATATGAGCAATAATATGCAAGCAAGCATACATCAAAACATTCAATTCAACTATCTAGTTATTTCTCAAAATTATTACTTTTATCATATTTATTAAATTGTTTCCTCATATATCATATCAATTTTTCAATCGTGTTTTTAGAAATTTCATATAACTTTTCAGCATATTTTTCATTCATCCATCCTTTTTAGAATATAAATTCTTATATAATTAATATTCAACATACTTTCTAATTCCTAATCAATAAATCAATCAATTTTCATACTTAATAGAAAATACATCATTAAATCATTATAATTCACCTATTTATTCAAATATCATAAATTCATATTTTTTTATTGGTCTCGATTACTAAAAATAAATCTAACTCATCATGTAGCATTTAATGCTACTCGTGGATCACCTCATTGCCTTTCCTGCTCCTTTCAGCAATTTCATCCGATTGCTGATCTTCAACACCTGACATAATAATTATATTAAAATTTCTAATTTATTTTTCAATTATTCTGCAATTCATACCTTTAAATTTCTACATCAAATTCCAAGTCATTTCATGTATGCATAATTTCAAAAATAAAATTCACATTATTACCTTTTTTTTTCTTGAAGCTTCCCTCGAATCTCTTTAAAATTCTCCTGTAAACTTATTCAAAATTTTAATCTTTCAGCCTTTCTTTTGGTTCCCAGGTGTTTAAAAAAAAGAGTAATTTGAGAGAAAGAATAAAATTTTGTTAAAACTTAACAAAAGCTTAACATTAAATTTTATACTAAACCGTTCTGCACCATTCTTCAAGTTTCTTTTGGCTCAGCGTCTCACATGCAAGATACTTGCATGTGTAGATTACACCTGGACGTTTAGGTGTTGTCCCCTCTGCCCCCCCCCCCCCCCCCCTCCCCCCAATTTTTATTTGTTTGTAACCACAAACGACCACCTGGATGCTTAGCGTCCAAGTGTCCCTTTTTTTCCAAAATAATTATTTCATTCAATAGTAAATCTTATATGTATATATTATTTAATTCCGTGTAATATCTATCAAATTGTTTCTTTACCTTTACTTTAAGGACACAGGTATTACATGAAGAAACACTCCAAAAGCCGATTTCTATTGAAGATGATCCAAATGATAATGTCGAAGCTATGAGATGAAATGATTTTGATAAATGGCATAATGTAGCAACCCATCCCGGGTTGGCCACCCCCGAGACGGTGTCATCACATTTTGAGAATCCCAGCACGACACATATATGCAACAATATAATAATACTAACAGAAATTTTTATTTTAAATCCTCAACCCCCAACAGGGGAGGTATATAAATCCGATATTCACCTACATATAATATACAACGTGAGATGCATGAATATTTACAAATAAAATATTTATTTCATTTTCTCATTAGTATAAGGATATTGACACGTACGTGGCTTATAGAGAATGAATCCATCTGACCTTTAACCCACCAGCCTACTTGTCCTGTCTACTACTTGAAATCATTGTACAATGAGAGGTGAGCTTCACAAGCTCAGTGAATTAAATTTACTAAAAGTATTCCAATTTCATAAGTAGCCCTATAATATTTAATCATTTATTTCTCCTATAACTAGATAATAGTATAATGTCAAACATTTAAATAATTACCATATTATCATATTTCTATGTCTCTTTCTCTTTTTCTCACTGCAACTATCTCTTCCTGGGAGACTCATCCATCTATATTAATCTCACAATAATATACCACACATCAGCATTTCAATAATACAAACAATAATTAAACAGATGCAATGCATGGATGCTTATGATGGGAACATCTTCCCACCTATTGACAGGTTGTTATTATCTTAGACCGACCCCTTCCTGGTTCTTTACAACTTATCTCGACTGTCACATAATTTATTTCTAGCATATACCGGCTATCATGGTGTCCCTTTTATTTCCAGCATATACCAGCTGTCCCGGTTGTTCCATTAGACCAGCTCCTTCTCGGTTCTTTTGGTTATATTATTAAATGCATATGCACAAGAACAATAATATGAAATATGCATATAAACAGTAATATAAACACCACATGAATTCAAAATATTTAAATTAACTTTTCGATCTTTCCTCAACTTTCTGTTTAATAAATTTCAATTTTTCTTCTCCTCATATATCTCATCAATTTATTCACTAACTAGTCAAAATCTCTTTATTACCATCATTAGTAAGTCCACTCATTATTCTAATACTATTTCTTTTCACATACTAACTTTCTTCGTGTCCAATATTCATATCCTACATATCAATTTAATTTTTATCTGCCACCAAGTATAAGCTAATAATTCATTTTAATATTATTATTAAAAATTCTCTTTTTATCTAGATTACTTAAAGTAAATTCAACTCACCGCGTAGCACTTAAAGCTACCCATGGATCACTTCCTTGTCTTTCTCATTCATCTCAGGAATTTGCTCCGATCACTGTTCGTCAACACCTGACATAATATCAATATTAAATTTCTAATTATTTCTTAAATTCTTCATAACCCATACCCTTTGAAAATTCCCACTTTGAATTCCGAGAAATTTCATGAATGCTAAAATTCAAACATAAATATTACATTATTACCTTCTATTTTTCTGATAGCTTCTCGTAAAAATTTCCGTCATAAACCCCTTCAAAATTTTGCTATTTCCACCTTTCTTTCGGTCCCCAAGTGTTTAAAGAAGACACGTAATGGAAAGAAAACTAAATGAGTTTGGTAAGCGTAAGTTAAGTTTACACCTACTATATGATTATATACAAGTTGGCTGAAAAAAATCTTTACAGCCCCTAAAAATCCCTGCAGCTCCTAAAAATCCTTGCAGGTCCTAAAAAAATCTCTGCACACTTGTTGCAATTTGCAACATTCACCAACTTTTCACATTTTGGCTACAAAAACAAAAATTGGCAGCAGGTGCTGCCATGTTTTACTATTCACAGATTTTTTTTTATTCAAATACTAATAAACCTTTCACATAGACTTTATTTTAAATTTCATGTCATATTTATTAAATTACTTATTTACCCTTATTTTACAACTACAGGTATTACAATTCTACCCACTTTACAAAAATTTCATCCCCGAAATTTTCTTACCTAATCATTCTCCCACGTGACTTTTTCAACGTCTTTATTTTGCCATAATACTTGAATCAAAGAAATGACTTTATTGCACAATACATGTTACTTTTTGTTTAGGATTCTGATTGGTGCTAGCATAAAAGTCAAATCTTAATGAATTTTTATTCCCTGATTCGAGATACTATAGGATTCATCGTGTAAGTACTTTCTCAGCAGTGACACATGAAACACATTATGTAATTACTTTAATTCTGGAGGCATATTCAAACAATACGCTATTGGTCCGATTTTCTCGATCACCTCATACGACCCCACAAAGCTTAGGCTCAGCTTTCCCTTCTTCTTAAATCTCAACACTCCCTTCCACGGAGATATCTTCAAAAATACCCAATCACCAACTTGAAACTCGAGAGGTCGTCTTCTTTTATCAGCATATCTTTTCTGTCTATTATGCACTACTCTGAGGTTCTCCCTAACTAGTTTGATTCTTTTAGTAGTCAAATCTATCATTTCTGGTTCATATATCTTTCTCTCTCCAACTTCTTCCCAGCATACTGGAGTTCTACACCTTCTACCATACAAAGCCTTGAAGGGTGCCATCCTAATACTAGCTTGATACTGATTATTGTATGCAAACTTGATCAACGAAAAATAAGCATTCCAGCTCACTAAAAAGCTCAGTACACTTGCCCTCAGCATATCTTCTAGTATTATGATGATTCTCTCTGTCTGCCCATCAGTTTGTGGATGAAAAGTTGTACTAAACTGTAATTGCGTACCCATAGCTTCTTGGAAACCCCTCCAAAATCTATAGATAAATCTAGAATCTCTATCTGATACAATACTCAAGGGTACTCCATGTAATTTCACTATCTCTGCCACATACAACTCAGCCAACTTTTCTGGACTCCAAGTAGTTTTAATAGGAAGAAAATGTGAAGATTTAGAAAGTCTATCCACTATAACCCACACAGCATTATGTCCTCTCTGGTTACGGGGAAACCCAAAGACAAAGTCCGTACTCATATTTTCCCATGGCCACTCTGGTATTAGAATAGGCTGTAATAAACCTATTGGATATCTATGTTCTGACTTTACATGTTGACAAGTCAAACATCTAGCAATGTATTCTGCTACATCCTTCTTCATCCCTGACCACCAATAATTCTGTTTCAACCCCCTGTACATCTTATTAATACCTAGGTGCATGGAATATACAAAATCATAAGCCTCCCTTAGTATCTCCTTTCTCATTTCCACATCATTGGGAACACAAACTCTATGCCCCAATACTACCATACCATATTCTCTAATTCTAAACTCGGTCGGTTTCCCACTCAACACTTCCTTCTTGATTTTCTCTATTCCCTCATCTTTACCCTACAGCTGTAATAAATGATCAATAATAGGAGATTGTATCACCATATTTACCATTAATACTCCTCTATCGTTGACACTCAATTGCATCCTCATTTTTCTTAATTCTAACATCAGGCTAGCATTATGACTCCCAATAACAGCTAATCTCCCGGTAGCCTTTCTACTCAATGCGTCAGCTACTATATTAGCCTTTCCTAGATGATAATGAATTGTACATTCATAATCATAAATCAATTTCATCCACCTCCTCTACCTCAAATTCAACTCCTTCTGGGTTGGTAAATGCGTCAAGCTTTTACAATCAGTAAAAATTTCACACTTGGCTCCATATAGATGGTGTCTCCAAATTTTTAAAGCAAAAACTATGGCAGCCAATTCTAAATCATAGGTCGGGTAATTCTTCTCATGGTTCTTTAGTTGCCTAGATGTATAAGCTATCACTCTCCCATGTTGCATCAATACACATCCTAACCCCTGATGTGACGCATCACTATAAACCACAAATCCCTCCTCCCCAGAAAAAAACACCAATACCAGGACAGTAGTCAGTTTCTCTTTCAATAGCTGGAAACTCCTCTCACATTCCTCAGACCACCTAAACTTCACATTCTTCCTGGTCAACCTAGTCAAAGGTCCAACAATCATAGAAAATTTTTGGATAAATCTCCTATAATAACCAGCTAACCCCAAAAAGCTTCTAATTTCAGTTACACTCGTGGGTCTTTCTCAATTCAACATTGCTTCTACTTTCTGTAGGTCAACTACTATCCCTTCTCCTGACACAACATACCCCAAGAAAGACATTTCGCTCAACCTAAACTCACATTTCGAGAACTTTGCATATAATTTCTCTTTCCTCAAGATCTCCAACACTATCCTCAAATGTTGTATATGCTCCTCTTCATACTTGGAATATATCAAAATATCATCAATAAATACAATCACAAATCTGTCCAAGAATGGTTTAAACACCCGATTCATAAGGTCCATAAATGTTACAGGGCATTGGTCAACCCAAAAGGTATCACTAAGAACTCATGATGGCCATAACATGTCCTAAAAGCAGTTTTAGGCAGGCCCCCCACCTTTATCCTCAATTGATGATAACCCAACCTTAGGTCTATCTTAGAAAACACTCTAGCTCCCTGTAGTTGCTCGAATAAGTCATCTATCCTGGGCAAAGGATATCTATTCTTGATGGTGATCTTATTCAACTATCTATAATCAATACACAACCTCAATGTCCCATCCTTCTTCTTGACAAATAACACAAAGGCTCCCCAAGGTGACGTACTAGGTCGGATAAACTGTTTATCTAGTAACTCCTGAAGTTAAACTTTCAACTCTCTCAGTTCAGCTGGTGCTATCCTATAGGGTGCTATGGATATGGGTGCTGATCTTGGAATCACCTCAATAGAAAACTCAATCTCCCTATTGGGAGGCAACCTAGTTAACTCTTCAGGGAAAACATCAGAAAAATATTTTACTACCAAGATATCTTCTATATTTCTACCCTCCTTGCTAGAATCCACTACATGCGCTAAATACCCCTCACAACCCTTCCTCAACCATTTACTAGTAGTTAAGGTAGAAATAAGACAATTAGCAAGTATCTCACGTTCCCCCTGAAAATTAAACTCCTCTTATCCGGGTATCTTAAACACCACATTTTTCCTAAAACAATCTACCCAAACATGATATGCAGATAACCAATTCATTCCCAGAATTAAATCAAAATCTGTCATATCTAGAGGCAATAAATCAACTTCAAATTCTCTATCAGCAATATTAATCACACAACCTCGATATATTGTCCTAATAATAACCCTATCTACAATAGAAATCTCAACAATAATTGCATGCATCAAAGGACTAGCACTAGCATCAATAGATTTCATATAGCTACTAGATGCAAAAGAATGATTTGCACCAGGATCAATCAATAATCTAGCAGGCCTACCAAGGATAGAGATCGTACCCATAACAACATCAGGAGTGGCTTGTGCATCCTGTTGGGTCAATACATAGACTCTACCATCTCTGGCCTAACTTTGACTGCCACATCCTCATTCTACTACTGATCATCGACCTCTACCCCGCACACCCCCTGATTCACCACCTCTCTTCATCAATCTCCTCCCATCACTCCCCACACCTACATCAACAGCTTACCCCGCTAGACAATCTATAGCCACATGTCCTCCCCCACCACATACAACACATATCTGCATGGGGCAATTCAGAGCCAGATGCCCCGTCTGATTACATTTAAAGTATACCTTTGCTTCTCGATCATACCTCATGTTACCACTTCCCCCTGAAGGCATATTTACTCCCCTACCATAACTCCTAACTCCCATAGTCTGACTCTCAAATCTAGGGGTCCCACCAGTATTACTCTGAGCTATAGAAGCAACAGTTCCTGCCTGCTTCTGACTCTGCACCACAGTTCCTTGTGCCAATGAACGCCCCCTCTAGGGTGGTCTCCCACCTTGTACACCCATACTGCTACCTCCTCTAGGTCCCTCAAATCTAGACCTCTTCAGCCAATTCCTCCTACCTCTTAACTCCATCAGATCTTTCTCAATCTGTAATGCTTTATCCACCAGTACAGTATAATTCCCTATGCCCATGTAAGAGAGTTTAGTCCGAATATCATAGTGTAATTCGTCTAAAAATCTCTTACATTTTCTCTCTTCCGTATTCACTAACTTGGGTAAAAACCTTGACAGGGCTGCGAATTTACAATCATATTCAACCACAGATAAATTTCCCTGCCTTAGGTGAATAAAATCTCTTTCTTGTTGTGTACGAAAGGTATCTGGGAAATGCTTTGCAAACAACTCATCCTTAAACTTACTCCAAGTCAAAGGTTGATCTACATGTGTGCTTACCCTGGGCAAAATATCCTCCCACCATTGAGAAGCCTTACCCTCCAGTATAAACAAAGCAAAAGTTACCTTCTGTCTATCATATATCGGTAAGACCTCAAAATATTTCTCTATATGCCTAATCCACTGCTCAGCTTCTACCGGATTTACAGATCCTCTAAAAGACTGAGGCTTAAACTTAAAAAACCTCACAAAACAATCACCATGCATCTTTTGTGCAAACACACCTCCCTCATGACCTTCTTGCCTCACCACAGCCGGTTCTCTTCTACCTCTTTCCTCTAACCTTCTCTGTAAATTATCAGCTCTTTCTTCCGCTGCATTCATCATCTCTATAACACGATTTAGAGCTTCTCTCAATTCATCATTTCTACCCTCAGATACCCTCCCAGCTTTACAGGTACTAGCTGCACTATCTACCTGTTCCCTTGCGGGAATCATGGACTCAACTTCCTCATCTGCTTCAGTCCTCCTAAAAATTGAGGGTCTACCATGTCCCCTCTGATTCAGAAATCTACCTCTAGCTCTCGCACGACCATGTTTCATCCTCAGACTCTGTATTTAAAAATATAGTTTATTTAGATCTTCCACTTTTTTAAGTTTTCATGCAGTCTACATAATCTTAAAACCTAAGGCCCTGATACCAAAATTGGAACAACCCATCCTGCGTTGGTCACCCCCAAGACGGTGTCATCACATTTTGAAAATATCAGCACGACACATATATGCAACAATATAATAATATTAACAGAAATTTTTATTTTAAATCCCTAACCCCCAATAAGAGAGGTACAGAAATCTGATATTCACTTACATATAATATACAACGTAAGATGCATGAATATTTACAAATAAAATATTTATTTCATTTTCTCACTAGTCTGAGGATATTGACACGTAGGTAGCTTACAAAAAATGAATCCATCTGACCCTTAACCCACCAGCCTACTTGTCATGTCTGCTACCTGAAATCATTGTACAATGAGGGGTGAGCTTCACAAGCTCAATGAATTAAATTTACTAGAAGTATTCCAATTTTATAAATAGCCCTATAATATTTAATCATTTATTTCTCCTATAACTGGATAATAGCATAATGTCTAGCATTTAAATAATCACCATATTATCATATTTCTACGTCTCTTTCTCTTTTTCTCACTGCAACTATCTCTTCCTGGGAAACTCATCCATCTATAATTAATCTCACAATAATATGCTACACATCAGCATTTCAATAATGCAAGCAATAATTAAACAGATGCAATGCATAGATGCTTATGATGGGAACGTCTTCCCATATGTCGACAGGCTATTACTATCTTAGACCTGCCTCTTCCAATTCTTTACAGCTTATCCCGGCCGTCACGAAATTTATTTCCAGCATATACCGGCTGTCACGATGTCTTTTTTATTTTCAGTATATACCGGCTGTCACGGTTGTTCCATTAGACCGGTCCCTTCCCGGTTCTTTCGGTTATATTATTAAATGCATATGCGCATGAACAATAATATGAAATATGCATATAAACAGTAATATAAATACCACATGAATTCAAAATATTTAAATTAACTTTCCAGTCTTTCCTCAACTTTCTGCTTAATAAATTTCAATCTTTCTTCTCTTCATATATCTCATCAATTTATTCACCAACTAGTCAAAATCTCTTTATCATCATCATTAGTAAGTCCACTCATTATACTAATACTATTTCTTTTCACATACTAACTTTCTACGTGTCCAATATTCATATCCTACGTATCAATTTAATTTTTATCTACCACCAAGCATAAGCTAATAATTAATTTTAATATTATTACTAAATATTTTATTTTATCTAGATTACTTAAAGTAAATTCAACTCACCACGTAGCACTTAAAACTCCGTGGATCACTTCCTTGTCTTTCCTGTTCCTCTCAGGGATTTCCTCCGGTCACTGTTCGTCAACACCTGACATAATATCAGTATTAAATTTCTAATTATTTTTTAAATTCTTCATAACCCACACCCTTTGAAAATTCTCACTTTGAATTCCAGGAAATTTCATTAATACTAAAAATTTAAGCATAAATATTATGTTATTACCTTCTATTTTTTCGATAGCTTCTTGTAAAAATTTCCACCATAAACCCCTTCAAAATTTTGCTATTTGCACCTTTCTTTCGGTCCCCAAGTGTTTAAAAAAAACGAGTAATGGAAAGAAAACTAAACGAGTTTGGTAAGCGTAAATTAAGTTTATGCCTACTACATGTATATATACGAGTTGGCTGAAAAAATCTCTGCAACCCCTAAAAATCCCTACAACTCCTAAAAATCCCTGCAACTCCTAAAAAGTCTATGCACACTTTACTTGTTGCAATTTGCAACATTCACCAACTTTTCACATTTTGGCTACATGTCCTTCATGCAGCCTTCAAAAACAAAACTTGTCACTTCCACAAAAACTTGGCAGCAGGTGCTGCCATGTTTTACTATTCATGAAATTTTTTTTTTAGAATTTGTTTTTCTTTTTTCAAATACGAATAAACCTTTCACATAGACTTTATTTTAAATTCTCTATCATATTTATTAAATTACTTCTTTACCTTTATTTTACATAATCCAATGATAGAAGAACTCAACTCCATTAAAGGCAATGGAGTTTGGGAATTAGTTAATCAACCTCCTAAAAGTAAACAATCCACTGGTTATAAATGGGTACTAAAAAAATAGCTTAAAGTAGATGAAACTCCGTATAGATACAAGGCAAGATTGGTTGCTAAAGGTTTTACACAAAAACTAGGTATAGACTTTGTAGACACATACTCACCGGTAGCAAAGTTTGCTACTATAAGAATTATAATGTCTATTGTGGCCAAATTGGACCTAAAGTTGCATCAGTTGTATGTTATGACTGCATTCTTTAATGGATGACATTTACATGATGCAACTTGATGGTTTTTTCAAAAAAGATAGGAAGACAAAGTTTGTAAATTGATAAGATTACTATATAGACTCAAACAGTTTTCTAGACAATGGTATCTAAAGTTTCACCAAGCAATATTGGAATTAGGGTATGAATTGAGTCCACTAGATCATTATGTTTACACTTGGAGTTGTTAAGATAAGTTAATAATATTATCATTATATGTTGATAATATATTATTAGCTAGTAAATGCCAAGAAATGATAGATAAGACTAAATCATTCTTGAGATCCAAGTTTGAAATGAAGGATATGGGAGAAGCTTCTTATGTTCTAGGCGTACAAATTACAAGGGATTGAAAATCAAAGTTGTTATACTTGGATCAAGAAATGTATCTAGAAAAGGTACTAAAGAAGTTCAACATGAGTGATTGTTAAGCTATAAGCACTCTAGTACTAAAATAAACATATTTAAGTAAAGCCATGTCTATAAAAGATGAGACAGAAAAACAAGATATAAGTTTAGTCCCATATGCTCACGTAGTAGAGAGTCTTATGTATGCCATGAAAAGTAGCAGACCAAATATTTGTCATGTTGTGGCTTTGGTAAGTCGATTTCAAGTCAATCCAAGAATAGCACATTGGCAAGCTGTTAAAAGAATTTTGAGATACCTAAAAGGCATCGTCAAATTGAAATTATGTTTTGATTTAATTTATCTAGAAATCATTAGATACCCCGACGTCAATTTCACCGAAGGTCAAGATGATAGAATGTCAACCAGTTGGTATGTTTTCCTATTTAATGGAACAACAGTTTCTTGAGGAAGCAAGAAATAAGGATGTGTTGCGAAACACAATATGGAAGCTGAGTACGTTGCATGTAGCACTGCTGCTAGTACAACAGTTTGGATTAAGAGATTTGTGGAAAGTCTCAAGACTGGTATACTGTGTAAAGCAGTAAATGTGTTTTATGATAATAGGTTTGTCATCTCATTGATTAAAAGTGGAAAAAACAGCTCGAAAGGTAGACATATTGACGTGTATTATCACTATATACAAGATATGGTGGACATATTTGAAATTAAAGTCGACTATATCTCATCAAAGAAGATGGTAGCAGACCCTATGATAAAGAGATTACCTCTGTATATGTTTAGGATCGTGTGGTCACTATGGGACTAAGATAGATCCCATAATAATGGGATAATTATGTTGGATAACAACAGGGTGTCGTGGCAATAATTTAGTGACCCATTACAATGAGAATAGAATCCTTGATGAGTGCATCGATTGAGATAAGGATGAGGTCCCAAAAAATATTGAATCGATGCGATTTTCACTTTCTGATAAGATCGAAAAGTGAGAGGCCACTTAGGAGGTAACAAGGTTGGATCATAGTCTATACACTCTAAAGCTCGGATGAAAAATGTATTGAAAGTTTGACCATTCACTCATGGCCATGGTGAGAAAAAAGTCGCCAACTTAATATATTAGAGAGATAAGACTTAGATATTTTGAACTGGGGCTTAGTGCAGGTCATGGAATGTCACAGGAAAGGCATCAACACGGCTGAAATTGCTAAGGATACAATGTGCAAGCTAGTGAATTCCACTGTATCTGGAACTTGATGTCATTTGAAATATGTCGAAATCGTTCTGTAACACTGTTATACTTGGACAAGATGGATCATGGACTTTGGCAAGGCATGACCGAATTTGTAGAAATCGTATGCATGCGTAATAAAGGCAATTTGGTGGTTGCACTCTTTAAGAGTGAGGTAGATGTTGTTTTTTCTAATTAGTCGCGACATTAGGAGAATGACTCTATCAACCCATTGTACATAGGTTCGGAATTGAGAAGATGTTCTGGTGTGTCCGAGCGGGAGTTGTTGGCACATTCTTTGGTGGACACACCATAATATCATGGATGTGTCACACTAGATCATTTCTCATGGTTGGAACCTTATCTAACAAGAGTCACAATCCTTGACAAATAACACAACTCTTTTAAGAGTTGTATCCTTGTTGAAGAGTCGCTAATGTACCCTTTGGTACACTAAAAATAGGACTCTCCTCATTTGACCAAATCACTTTTTATTCTCCACAATACTAATATACAGGGAGTTAAAAGAGTCTGGAAATTGTTAGACTCTTGTCTGTGAGATAAACAGTCTCACAACAACCATTAATAGTCTTGGACCTTCATTTTTTTCATTGGAGACCCATTAAGTTTATGTGTTACACATCAAGATGACCCTTATCTTATTCCTCAACCCCTTACGTAAACAGAATCAATATCAAGTTTCCTTAGCAACTACAAGTAACATTACTCTTCGTTAGTTGGCAGCCACAAGTATATGAGCAATTAACAGAGCAATTGAGAAGTCTAGGGCCTGGAGAAATGAGATTGAATCAGTTTCCACTTCTAATTATCCCTGGTTTTAGCACTGGGTATTCTGCACACCCTTCATTGATTTCTAATGCAAAAGCATATATATATTACCAGAGTAGATAAATAACTCTTGAACACACTCCACCTAAAAAAGTAAAAAAGAATAAGAATAATTAAATTCTTGTTCAATCATTTATTTTGCTAAAATACAAAAGCACTTAATAAAATCAACACTATAAAGCTACCACATATTCTACTTGCCAGTAATAATATATCCTTATATCAGTATATTCTTTTTTTTTAATTTTTAATTGATGCTAAAACTCACACAAAAGCCCTTCATTTTCCTTGCAAGAAAAGCATTAATCTTCTTATAAGTATAACAAACATATCCATGCCTTCTAATTTTGCTTCATTTACGTAGACTCAACAGCTTCACATCATCAACAACAGGTCCGCACAGAGAAGAAAAGTCATCACTCCTCATGGTGTAAAATGTGCTAAGGAACATTACTCGTGTTCGTGTAGAAACAGCGACGAATTTCAGCATGGCGCGTTTGAACCCACCTTTGCCTTTAGATTCATAGGGGACTTTGATCGTGTCCTTACCGGCAAACGCCTCGACAATCATGTTCCCTTCGCAAGAGTTGCTTGCATCTCCCACGGCAAAATAGAGGGTGTAGGTTTTGCCAGGAATGGTTCTTGCTACTTGTGCAATGGCGCTTTCTTTTCCTGCTACCAGTTCTATGGCTCGCCTTCCTTGGGGCACCGAGAAGTGCTCCGAATCTATGTACTTGACTGCTTTGAGGGATTCGACCATCCATCCGGGCAACGGAGAGTGGTCGTCCTCGATATTGGGAGGGATAAGAACACCCCATGATGTGTTACGGAGCACAAGTGGACCTTCTTCAAATCCCCCATTTTTCAGTATGTTCTCTGCATTGTAATTATGATGTGAATATTAGTAGCAGTCATCAAAATTAATTAGCCAACGGATAAATTCAAATAGTATGTTTCTTCCCTCTATTTTCCTTCCATCCAAACATTAGAGAAGTAAATGCAGAATTCATTGTTGCTATGTGGTAGACAAATTGATGGAAGTACGGAATATCCTATTAAATGAGACATAAATTACTAGGTACAGAAGAGTGCAGGCAGCATAGTTCTGGGTGAAAAGTAAACATGGTGAAGATTTTTCTGGCGATACAGTCATTCTCCTTTGTAATAATTGCCCATGTTAAAATTAACTGTCACTGTCCCCACAATTTTTTTTTTTTTTTTGAAAAAAGAAACTTAGATTAAAACTCAAACACTGAGGCATTGAACCGCATCAGACAAAAAACACTCGAACACTGTCCCCACAATTGAAGATAGAAAGAAAAAAAAAAAGATTGTTACACATTTAAATCCCACAGGAAAAGACTTATAAAATTAAGATCTAATAATACTTTTCAAATTTATGAATTAATGTTTTATGAAAGCAATTACCCACTTTTTAAAAAAATACTATCAAATATTATAGAATTGAGTAGAAGTAATTATAACTTACGGTTGGTTGGTCTTGGAGGATATAAACCTCTCATAGCAATTCCATCGATAAGAGGTCCACAAGCAGGATCCTCCTCCACTCCTGGGTTGTGAATAACAATCTCTGCAACCTCATAATCAGATTGAAAAGCCCAAGCATAAGAATCCCACCCACTGCTGCTATACACTGTTTGGATCGGCAACACACCGGAATCAGGTGCAACTGATATGTTCAGTCGCTCCTCTTGAGCACAAGTACGTGCTGCACTAAATGTGATGGAATAGTACATTCCCTTGATCACTTTTAGCCTTTGCTTGATCGAGGCTTCGTTTCCTAGCCTTACAGCAAACGCCCCATCTGGTACCACTAGTAACATGTCCCCTTGCTTTTGTCCTGATTTTATGTACTCAACGAAACCAGAGATTTCC
The DNA here is from genome assembly GCA_023935145.1 of Bretschneidera sinensis. Lineage (NCBI taxonomy): Eukaryota > Viridiplantae > Streptophyta > Magnoliopsida > Brassicales > Akaniaceae > Bretschneidera > Bretschneidera sinensis. The sequence goes on from CM043699.1 coordinate 28,730,444, forward strand.
CATTGTGGTATTGCGTTGCGTCCAAGTACTTGAGTTCCATTCATTTCTGATTGTTGTGGGCCGAGCTCGAAGTCCCCATTTGGTAATAATCCTGTATTAGATGGCCAGTAATTGCAGTTAATTTCACGTAAGTAAACAAGTACATTAGTAAATCAAGGTGGTCACTCACTTAGATATAATTTTAGTAAAAGAATACATTTAGTTGGGAGTGGATTCGAGCTCAGCTTTTATCGATTTATGTTAAAAATCAATCAAAACTTGGTTCGATCAAGCTCGAACCGAAAAACTAGTCTCGATTAGCATATTGAACCGAGCTCAAATGCTTTAAAATTTAGCTTTTCGATAATGTATTATCGAACTCGAACTCTTGAAAATTAAGGCTCGATTAACTTATCAAGCCGAGCTCAAATACCTTAAGATTCAGTTCCAAAGGCTCTCGAACAGTTTCATAAGGTTCAAGCTCGAACCAATATTTATATTAAATTAATATTTTTATTTATTACAATAAGAGGTCAGATTCAAGCTCGAACTCAAATGAGTAATCTAAGACTCAGACTTGAACTCGAGTTTGGACTCGAATAAGTTCGTTTGTTATCGAACTCAAAATCGATCCTAATTTTTGAACTCATTTCAAACTCGAGCTCGAACCTATTCATTTTAATTTGAGTCGAGCTCGGTAGTATTCGAATTCATCTCGACTCAAGAAAAAAAAACTCATATTTAATAGTAAAACAAAAAAAACACAATCAAATACAACATTGGTTTTTACCAACAATGTAATTTTTTTATCATAAATATATTATTTTACTACAAAATGTGATAGTTAAACATGATTACATAAATTCAAATTTCCAATTAAAAAAGTATAACACACTCAAATTTTGGTTTTGATAAAATTGGCTTTGTTACTAAAGACAGAAAGCTATGATTATTTAGATTGTACTATCGACGACCCAAATTATCATGTGCATGTGCATCTCTGGCTTGTCCAGGAAAACCAGCTATTCTGTGGGGCCCAACTAGGATTAATCAGAACCCTCCAAAAAAATACTTCAACCTCAGAGGGGCTAACTTTAAACCCAAAAAATCCCATCAATTAATTTTTTTTTGCTATTACAGAATTTTCAAGTTTACAGCAAAAACAAGAATATGCAGTCCAAAATAGCCAATCAGCAGCTAAGAGAAAATAATCGGAAGTAGATTATTTAAGAAGAAAATGACATTTTTACCACCACAAATTTAGGTCAGTGACTACACAAAACAGACTCGTCACCATCTGCCAATTTGCCAGAAAATTTTACAAACACTTACGAAACTGCAAATATCTACCCGACTAGATGTCTATGAAATGAAGATGAAGAAGACCCTTTTATTGTTCTCTCTTTGAAAGAAGGGCATTCCTGTCAATTGAACTGAACAAACCTTCAAAATCGAGTTGCCACCCAACTAGTAACAAGGAACAATGGCAAAGGCTGACACAAACAAATTGAAACTGAATGCATACACGAGATGAAATCAATTTTTTGGGCGCAAATAATTTTAAAAAAAAAGTACCAGAAAAGCTGTTCATGATCTGGGTTTTTTTAGGAAGAACCAAGTAAATATACAGTTTTATATATTGTACATATAGATGTATGTATATGTGTATGCGGACATGGCATACCGTCGTGGAAGCATAAGGCGACGTGGCTGGTGGTGCAAATTAGTAGTAGCACCGACAATAAGGTGTCCCTTCTCATTGTAAAAATTTCCTTTTGGAGAGGAAAAGGAGAGAAAACGGTGTGTGAGATTGGATAGAGCAAGGGCATGGGTTTATATGCATGCCCATTTAGAACAAAGCCCCTAGATTTGGAGGGAAATAACAAGTTTTGCCATTAATGTCTGCTGATCTTCACGTGGGGTTCATAATGACAAATTTACCCTTCTGATTTAAGTATTTTTAAGTTAATAGTGATCCGAATCTGGGATGTCTTCTAGTGGAGGGTTGAAGTTTGAAGACAAAAGCTGTTCAATAATGTCACATGGTTTCATTCCATCACCCTGTTGCAAAAGCATGTAAGGCCACGATACCTCGCTTAACTTTTTGTTAGATTTTGTTAGAGGGCGTTTTAGTCATTTGGTTGGTCGTATTAAACTTTAGGTTAAATTGTAAATTTCGTTTTTTTTTTTTTAGGGATCGATACATAAATTTTAAAAAATAATAATTAAAACCTTTTAACTTCACAAAATTATTACAATTGAGTTCTATTGAACAATTAAATTATAATCTAGTTAATTTTAAATTAGAAAGTTTAGTAAAACTGATTAAAATGACTCAGGAAATCTAAATATGCATTTCGACCTCCCTCTTTAATTGGAATAATTTTGTAGAATGCTTTTTTTTTTTTTTTTTTATAAAAAAAACAGCTCCCAAAGAAACTTCATGTGGCAAAAGCACATGGTTAATATAATAATTAATGTTGATTTGATGGTTCTGAGAAGGTAATCGATGTCAATGAATCGTGGGTTGAATGACTTCACTACCCTCAATACATTCAAATCTTTACAAGCAAATTACATGAGTGTTTTAACGTTAAATGAGGGTTAATATGGGAATGGCCATATTGAGCAAACTATTAAACATGAATGGTTTCATTCGAAACATATTCTAATTAAAGCATACCATGTGCTGTTATGATTTCGATAGATTCGATGACCTGTCAGTCTGCTTAATTAACTATTCCTCGATCTTAAATAATATAATCAGATTTTGGAAAGAAAAAACTAAAAAGAATATGAGACAATAATATATTCGGGGTGAATATATATACATATAAAATGAGTATAAGTGAATTTATAATTTTTATCTTCGTTTTTCGTTCGTTAAAATATTATATGAATGTGAAAAATAAAATTTGTTAAAAATAAGTATTTTTAATTTATACTTACTGCTTCGTTATCTGTAAATTCTGATTCATATCCAGTTTGGATCGTCATTTTTTCATCTAAATAAGAAAAAATTTATCAATATATATTTTTAACTCATTACCCGTCAGTTAAAACACGGATATAAACATAAAAAATAAAATTTATTGAGAAACCAATACTTTTAACTCATACATGTTAACTTACCCGTAAAATCTGGCTCGTGACCCAATCCACCCATTTCTCACCTTTAATAAAGAGAGTAGAGCGAACGTAAAATTATAAAAATAGAACATAATCGATAGAAAAACTTAAATTATTTTTAATTTATTAATATTTTATTATTAAGTTTTACTATAACTCACTTAAAAATAAGTTAGACATCATACTTTATTAAATACATTTTTTTTTAAGAGAATTGCATTATTTTGGAAAGAGAAAGAACAGGAGGATTGCATTAGCACCAATAGTTTCCTCCTCTCTAATAATATAACGTAAAAGTTTGAAATTGAAATTAAAATAAAATTATAAAAAAAAAACACAAGGTTAATGGAACTATTAAAATTTAACATCAAAACGGACCACATCTATAAATTTTCATCACTTCATTCACTTTCGTTCCTTACAATATTTTTTAAGTTATTATCATCAAACACATTTACATTTTGTTTTATATTTTAATATCATTTTTACGTTTTAAAAACGATCAATTTACTCGTTATATTTTAGACATGCGTCCAATAAACCCTTATACCGATGATTCCAGTGAAATTTATATTAGCACCCACAAAAATATTGACTATTAAACAGAATAAAACTTCTTTTCGAGATTTTTGTATGCGCCGGCATCAACTCCAGTATCAATTTCATTATAATTATCACTAGAAAAGTTTATTAGACATATATCTAAAATACAAAATGATCGATTGATCATTTTTAAAATGCAAACGGGACATTAAAATATAAATAAAATGCAAACGGGACATTAAAATATAAATAAAATGTAAAGGTGTTTGACGACAATAACTCATATTTTTTAAAAAGGTATAATCGTGAAATTATTAATTCAATTTCATGACATATGACGAAATTATTAATCTACCGTTTATTGGTTTACTCTTTTTTTGGTTCAATATCTTTACGGATAGTAAATTTGTTTAAAAAACATAATTCCACGTCCATCTCAGTTACGATTTCAATCCAATATCTTTACAGATAGTAAATTTGTTTAAAAAAGATAATTCCACATCCATCTCAGATAGTAAATTTACTATCTTTACAGATAGTAAATTTGTTTAAAAAACATAATTCCACGTCCATCTCACGATTTCAATCCAAAATTTTCAAATTAAAACTAGAGAACTTGAGATCCCATCCTTAATGCAATTAAATTATAGAAGAGGATTAAGATCTAAAAATCAAATGTGATAAACTAAAGGGGTTTATTAAAATTTTTATTTGATATTCAATTTCTCATTTTGCACATGCATCCACTTTCTTCTCTCTGTTTTTTTTCCTTTGGAGCGTGTTTTGGTTTGGAAAAATGGGATGGTGGAGCATACCGTTCAATACTTTAACGTTTGTCGTGAAAAGTTGTAGGTAGTTTTTTTCCTCTCTAAATCGCTTTTCGGATTTTCTTTTCTCTTTCACTTTTGTGATCACAATTTAAAATTACCACGGGACCTACTCTAGTTAGTGTCCCCATTTTCCCAATCTGCCGACTCCATCCACCAGTATCATGCCAGGTGTCACAACATGTGGAAACAATTTTAAGGTTATAAGATTATGTTTGGATTTGTTCAAGGCCAAAACAAAAAGTGTTTTCTATCGGTTTTCATTAAAATTGGATCCGTTACATAAAAAGAAAAAAAATTTAATCTATTTTATTATAACAGAGATACAGTTTAACAAAATAAAATTTATTATTCACTTTTAAATGTATCTCCTTGTTTTAAAAATAAAAATTACTTTGAAAAAAACAGTTGAAAACGTTAAAAACGTGTCTTTAAAAACAAGTCCTTTTTGTAGGCAGTTTTGTACATTTCTATTAAATACTAAAGTACCATTTCGAAAGTTTATGAAATGATTTACACGTTTTATGTATAGATCAAACACTTTTAAAAATAGGTCAAGAATGCTATGCAATTTTTAAAAAATTGTATTAAAAATTTGTTTTTATAAATATTTTATCAAACATTAAATAATTTTATTAATTATTTTAAAAATTATTTTATAAATTATAAACTTAAACTATTGATAACGGTATCTAATCAAACGTGTTTTGAGTATCAAAATCCAGTTTTTGAACCAATTTTTGAAAACAAAAACTATTTTTAAAAACACTATCCACATGTCTCAAAAAAATACATGGAAAAAAATAAATTTATTAGATTTTACGATTGAATTAATTTGATCTTAAAATTTGAAAGTGTTAATTTATTTTTGAGTTTTATTTTTCAAATCAATCGGATTTTTCGTTCAATTGGATTACCAAGATGTACATAAAAGACATGTTAAATCTTTTTTTTAAGTTAATTTACCATTGAGTTTTATTTTTCTTATCAATTTGTTCTTGTTTAAAAGATCTTATATGTCTTTCACATGTTTATTGATGATTAAATTAAACAAAATAACCAATTAATCTAAAAAATAAAATTCAAAATAAATTAATATTTTTTCAAAATTTAATATCTATTCAATTATAAAATCTCGCTAATAATTTTTTTTCCCAGATGAATACTACCTTAGTATTTGCTTTGTTCTCATGTTCGCTTGATTGACCAAGATCTCTTGAATACCATTAGTAATCACCGCGTGTAAGGACAAAAATCATATACTGATTATATATACATATACATATAATTAACTCCGCAATTATGAAAAGACCAAAATACCCACATATCACGATGAAGTTATAAAAAAAAACCCTGCATGATGATGATGCAGAAAACTTCAAAAAGAAACATATCACGAGGACTGTGGACCAAGTGATCAGGGTGGTGGAGAGGGACCCACAAAGAAAAAATGGGGGGTTGTGGGGACAAAGAGGGGATACTGAAAATCCCAGCTGACCTAATCCAACAGAGTACTCCTCCTCCATCTCCTGATCATGGCTTGTTTCCGGGCTATCATGGAGAAGCAAGCATGTGGGCCCTTAGGCCTTAAAATATTACGCAGTATTAGTAATAAATAACATGAAAACTATGCCCTTTTAATTGTGGTAACAAATGTACCATTGATTGTGGTAACAAATGTATGGAATACGAATAGACGTTCTTGATGGGAGAATAAAGATAAATACAAGTTTGGTCCCTAGATTCGGGACTACTCATTTTTTTCTTTCACACACTATCAAATTGGAGAGTTCTGAGAGTCTAGAAGAACTAATACTGAGAGAATAACAGATTGTGGAAGTGAAAAGCTTCAATGGCCGGAGGTATGTTTACGGTCCTTTTAATTCCGCATTTGATTTATATACTATTTAAATTGTTTAGCATGTTTAGATTATATTTAAGTTTTACATTTGGTATCAGAGCATTGTTTGCCTCTACCTTGAAGTATTAAGCAATCTGTAAATCTTTCGATTTATACTGGAAAAATAATTTGATTTCAAAGTTTGTTTTTTGATAATTTTTTGATGGAAAATAATGTTAAAAATCATTAGAAAATTTGATTTATAGTATTTCTGAGTTTTAAAATCTTGTCTTGGTATCCTAGAAGCTAAGATTTAGTTGGGTTTTGAAAACGGGTCAAAAACGACATGGCTGAAGGTTGAAGACAACTGGTTTAGGAAAATATCTTGCAGTTTCCAAATTCGGTAATTTTCCAGAAATATTATATATATATATATATATATATATATATATATATATATATATTTGAAAGTTCAGATTTTGGCCTAATTTTATGGATTTTCACAATTTTGCATATAATTTGTAATTATTTGCAAAAATAACGTTAATGAACCCCCCCAAGGTAGCCTAGTGGTAAGGGCAAATTTGGGACTATGTTGTACGAGCATAGTCTTGGGTTCGATTCCCCCTGGGATCAAACTTTTGAATATTTTGCTCAAATTACACTGCAACAGAATTGGTATATGTCAGCGCTTCAATTCCGGCGCTTTCCACAAACGCCGCAATAGAATATCCGCCTGCGCTTGTTTTGTGGCGCTTTAAGAAAGCGCTGTAATATACAAATTACCAAATACCGGCGCTTTAAAGCACTGGAATATGAAATGGGTTTCGAGCATATACCGGCGCTAACTCATTTCATATTCCGGCGCTTTAAAGCATTGGTATTTGGTAATCAGCATATACTAGCGCTTAGAAGCGCCGAAATAAGGCAATGGGGATATTCCGGCGCTTGTAAGCGCCGGTAATTTCCAATATATATAATATAGTGCCAGATTTTTCCCCCAAAATTTTTCTTCTGCACGCATTTCCCTCCACTGCGCCGTTCTCCCAAATAATTTTCCCTGCTCCGCCCTTAGCTCCACTATGCCGTTTCTCCCAAAATTTTCGTCCCTTCTACGAGCTCCCCCGGTGAGTTTCATCTATCCTGTGTACTTTTTTTTCCTTTGTTTTCCTCTCTTGCGCTTAACTTCCAGTGGGTAAGTCCTCCAACCCTAATATCTTTAAACTTTCTCTTGTTAATAGTGATTTCGGTTATAATTTTCTTTGGTTTTATGATTGCCATTGGAGCTTGCTTGTGAGAAATTATCATTTTTTTTAGTTGTCGCTTGAATCATAGGATGTGATTAATTTGTTTGATTTTGAGAGTTCTGTTTATATTTTCATTTGTTCGCTTGAATCCAGTGGGTAAGTCATTCAATTTCGCGTTTCTTCTCTGTATTTTTTTTATTCAATTGAGAGTTCTTGTTGTTTTCAATTTGTTTCAATTGTTTTATTCAATCCAACTTTGTGAAAAAGATTACTTGTGTTGAGTTGCTTGACAATTTTTTGTTTTTGTGCTTGACAATTAATAGAAACTGTGCAATTCAATTTCAATTTTCATTTATGTACATTATCCTTGAGCAACTATTTCGATTGATGTTCAATAATCCAAGCTAGTTTGATTACTCGAAATTAATTGTATAATTTCTTGATTTGTTGGGTATCTAGAAAATTGGTGTATGCTTTCAGTTCAGGTCGATTTTGGGAAATCGTAAAATTTACATTGAAACTTATAACAGGCATGCAAAATTACACTTAAATTAATATAAATGTAACAAAACCCATCATCTAGAGGGTTAATCTGATCTTAGTAGAGTGAATTAAGCCATATTTTGTTTTTTAAAATTTTTACAATTTGGGGTTTAGAGAGTTTGAATTTAAATTTTTTAAAGAGATATGTGGTTATCAATTGGACATATTTTTTGTTTAGTTTATATGATTAAATGATAAAATTTTAATCTATTTTGTTTGGTTATGGGAAGAAGTTTGTTGTTATCCTCTCACTTCTTACTTTCATTTTATAAATGTCCATTACTTCTCTCATTCTCTTGTGGGTATTCTTTCATTCATGTATTGAATTTCACCAAAAGAAAATGACTCATTTAATAAATTATTGCTTTTACCAAAAATTCTTATGACTTTTCGAAATGTAATGACTAGAAGAGCTACTGATAATAATGATCCACATAACAGAGCGGCATAGCCTAATACCATCATACTTACGTGCATCATTAACCACTGGGATTGGAGAGCAGGTACCAATATTACGGATTGAGTTATTTTGTTTAAAAGGCCCGAAGTAGCAAAACCTTGGGTAAAAATAGCACTTGGCGCGGTTATTGCGTTTAAATGATTTTTATTCTTTTTATTAAAATAGGAAACCATATGAATAATGGAGAAACTCCATGAAAGAAAGATTAATGATTCATATAAATTACTTAATGGGAAATGTCCCGAATAAATCCAACGAGTGGCTAATAATCCTGTTATACAGAAAAAGGTAACTATCATGCCCTTGTCTGATGAATCATACAGTCCTACGATTTCATCGACTAATAAGGTTAAAAAATAAATTGTAATTACAATTGAAGCGACCGAAAAAGATATATGAGTTAATATATGCTCTAAGGTTGAAAAAATCATAAGAATTCTTAAAAAAAGTGGGGTCCTCCGATTATATGGAATGGAAATCGGGAATATAAACAATTCTTCGTACGTTTTTTTACAAAATAAAAAAATTAATTCATTTGAAAAACATATCACACGCGATTGAAATACTAATATACATCAAACCCAAAAATTGTTATACAATCAAAGATCTCTATACTTATTCATTTGAAAAATTATAATGTTTATTATTATTTTATTTCTACTTATTATATTAGTTTTTAATTATTTTTATACTTAATAAGGTTATTATTATAATATAATAATTATTATAAAAAATATTAATTATATAATTTCACATTTAGTAATAATATGTAGTATTATTTAAATAAAAATAATGTTATTATTTTCATAAATTATTATAATAAAATGAAATTAGTAATAATCATATTTTAATAATAGTAATAATAATAAATATTTATAATAAATTACTATAAAAACATAAAATTATTATAAATACTTATATATAGATTTATTATCATTATTATTGTATTATTATTATTATTTCAATAATTTTTGTGTTACTAATTTATATTAAGACTGTAAAAATAATTATTAATATTAATAATTTGCTGAGACCAATTGCCAACATGAGTTTGTATCATTTTGTTGTTATCAATTTCAGTTCATTCACTTACCAATCAAATCGAAGTTTGTGATTATGCATACTTTTGCCAAAAATATTACAATACTGACTTGATTAACATTGTTTTAGGAAAGTCTATTGGCGTCATCTAAAAATGGATAAAAGTTGGAGAGATAAACCGAGGTCAAGTAAAGTCTATATGGATGATGTTGCAAACTTCATTAGATTTGCGTGTCAGAAGGCTTGTGCTCGTGGTAGTATTGTTTGTCCATGTAGGAGATGTGGTAATTGTTATTCATTCGAACCAGAAATTGTTCAGGAGCATCTATTGTATAATGGGTTTAGTCCCGGTTACACTGAGTGGGTTTTTCATGGGGAAAAAGTCTCTCGTATAAACCACCCTCACACTAGTTCACAACCCACTAGTGTTCCAGGTGGCTTCATGGGACGAGATGACATGTTGGGTTTGCTCCGAGGTGTCTTCCAGGTTACTTGTGAAAACTCAAACAACGAACTGTTAAGTTTAGGAATCGAAGTGGGATCTTCAAATGAGCATGGTGAAGAGCAACAAGCTCATTGTGGGGTTGAGTTCAATAATTGTGGTGATCCTTCAGACGTCGAACATCCAGTTCGTTCTACTATTGATGAGACGACTCAGTATCGCAACTTGATGAAAGATTACGATACTGAACTTTATCCGGGTTGTCAGAATTTCACAAAGTTAAGTTTCATGTTATATTTACTACACCTCAAATGTTTAAATTGGTGGTCTGGCAAATCTCTGACTATGTTGCTTGAGTTTATCAACATGGCATTTCCGATGTGTGCACCATTGCCATCAAATTATTATGAAGCCATGAAGATTATCAAAGGATTGGGTCTTGAGTATGAGAAGATTCATGCTTGTGTAATGACTGAACACTGTATTGGGGTGAGCATTTGAATGATGAATTTTGTCATGCATGTGGTGTGGTACGGTGGGTTAAAAACACAGTTGATGATGAGGATCCGTTGAATGAGATGGATGGTCAATCGAAAAAGAAAAAGTCAGCTAAGATATTGCGTTATTTTTCGCTAATACCGAGATTGAAGAGGATATATATGTCATCTAAAACGGCTTCGTTGATGAGATGGCATGACAAAGATCAGACAAAGGATGGGATTTTAAGACACCCTGCGGATGGATTAGCCTGGAATGAATTGGATAGATTGTATCCCGATTTTGCAGCTGATCCTCGGAGTGTTAGGCTTGGCTTAGCTAGTGATGGATTCAATCCCTTTTGAACAATGAGTTCAACCTATAGCACATGGCCCGTTCTTTTGGTCCCATACAACTTGCCACCGTGGCTTTGCATGAAGCAAACATCCTTCATCCTTTCAATGGTGATTCCTGGTGAGAGAAGCGCCGGTAATGATATTGATATCTTTTTACAACCTCTAATTGAAGAGTTGAAACAATTATGGGATGGTGTTGATGCATTTGATGCGTCCACCAATCAAAGCTTTAAGCTTCGCGCTTCTCTTCATTGGACCATTAATGATTTTTTAGCCTATGCAAACTTATCTGGTTGGAGCACCAAGGGGCGGGTTTCTTGTCTATGTTGTGGGGAATCTACACATTCTGTATGGTTAAAGCACGGGGAAAAGTTTTGCTATATGGGTCATCGTCGATGGTTAGCAGAAAACCATGAGTTTCGTTTTCAAAATGATCAGTTTGATTGCACCATAAAGTTGGAATCTGCTCCTGTTCCACCGTCTGGGCACGATGTTTTAAGACAACTAGAGGGTTGAAACTATAGCTATGGTAAAACTTCGAAGCTTTCTAAGAAGAGGGTAAGAGAGGATGTTGGTGCCTCTACGGGGCAAGTGCTAGTGGATGAAGTTGATAACCTTTTTGAGGGTGTGGACGAATTTCTTGAAAATGTTGATAATGAGGATATTCCCATGGATGAGGGCGTTGTAGATATAGTGTGAAAAAAAAGAAGCATTTTTTTTGAGTTATCATATTGGAAAGACAATCTATTACATCATAATTTAGATGTGATGCATATAGAGAATAATGTATGTGATAATTTGATTGGAACAATATTGAATATAGATGGTAAGACTAAAAATAATAAGAAGGCACGCCGCGATCTCGAGAAAATTGGTATTAGGAAATACCTCCATTTAGTTGTTCTTCCTAATGGAAAAGATCACTCGCCTCCAGCATGCTACACTATGTCCACGAAGGAGAAGCAGAATTTCTTGACAGTTTTGGCAAATCTTAAAGTTCCTGATGGGTATGCATCAAACATCTCGAGTTGTGTCAACCTAAAGGATCGTAAGCTGTTAAACTTAAAAAGTCATGACAGTCACATATTGATGCAAGAAATCCTTCTGATTGCCTTAAGAGCATCTTTGCCTAGACATGTTCTAGCAGTTTTAGACCCTCAACAGATGACTGTAGCGACTGAGGAAGGAATCGATGGAGTCATTGCCAGCCGTCTTGTATCCTGGCAGAAGATCCCAAAAAAAGCAAGCAGCATTTCTTTCCTCGGTAAGGCCCAGGGGATGCCTCCTACCTTCCTTCTGACCCCACGCAGTGAGCACAAGTAGGAAGAAGCAAGCATCAATCAATTAGATTTCTTTGATTTTTAGGGTCAAGGCAGCCTCTGTGTCTGAGTTATCATCATTTTTCAAAGCTTTATGCTCTAAAGCCCTTGATCCCCATGAGCTTGACTTATTGAAGTCGTGTGTTGCTTTGATACTCTTCCATTTGGAGAAAATATTTCCCCCGGGTTTATTTACCATTATAGTTCATCTTATCATTCACTTAGCCTCTGAGGCTAGACTTGGGGGTCCCGTACACTATAGGTGGATGTATCCTGTTGAGAGGTTAGATGTTCAAAGCTATTTTGTGCACTTTCTTTTTTTTTGTTATATATTGGATACTTAATTAATCTTTAAATTTTTGGCTTCGCAAGGTATTTAGTGCGCTTGAAATCTTACGTACGTAATAGAAGTCGACCCGAGGGGTCAATTGCTGAAGGGTACAATGGGAAAGAGTGTCTAACATATTGCTCCCAATACTTCAAAGGTGTAGAGACAAGATTCAACCATCCCCAAAGGAACAATGATACTGTAATTTTTTCGGATGAATACATGTTTTCCTCTGGTGGACGGATGATGGGAAAGATTATGAGTGTTGAGCTCGATGACATGTCATTGGCTCAAGCACATCGTTATTTGTTGCTCCATAATGATAAACTTTCTGACCTTCATAGGTTAGTATCAATAAAGGAACTTAATATGATATCATGTGTTTAAATTGAGTTTTTATTACTTGTTGCTAGCACTGTGATGGCTAACAGTTACATAAAAACATCAATTATTGCAGCTCATGCTTGGCTGCTCAAAGGCTAACCAACCGTTTCAATCGACCAATACAAAGTCTCGAACAAAAGTGGTTGGTTGAGAAATTTCCCTCATGGCTTATGAGGCAGGTTAGGCATAATAACAAGAGTCTTCGATTTCTATAAGTGTTATAAATAAAATATTGAATGTTGTTGTCTCATATTAACTGTTGGAAAATGTTTAGGTTCCATGGATGGTGGATAACAATTATTCAGATAAACTAATTGTCTTTGCTCGAGGTCCGAATAATGTTATTAGGAGATTCAATGGATTCAACATCAATGGCTTTAAATTCCACACAAAGGAACGTGAGAGGTGTAGACGATCTCAAAATTCGGGAGTGATGGTTGAAGCGGATGATAAAATGTATTATGGTGTGCTCAACGATATCATCGAGCTGGATTACTATGGGACGTTTAAGATTGTGTTGTTCCGTTGTGATTGGGTGGATATTAATTCACCCAGGGGTTTAAAGAAAGATGCAAGTGGTTGCATTTTTGTGAACTTGGATAGGTTAATACACACTGGTCAGTTATTGAAGGATAACCCATTCGTACTTTCATCTCAAGTGAAGCAAGTGTTTTATGTGCAAGACCTAACAATGAAGGAATGGTATCATGTTGTGATCACGAAGCCAAGGGACCTATATAAAATGGGGGAAAAAAGAAAGGAAGAGGATGATGACACCTACAATCAGTGCATGCCTTCTAATGTAGTAGTAGACGATCAATTAGATTGTATCTCAACTTGGGCTAGGATGGACATTGACGAAGATACCAACTAATCTTATGTGCATTTCCGTGTAATTATATTTGGATGTGTATTTGTTGACCCTCGCCCGTATTTTAATGATGGCAAAACACAACTGTTATTTAACTAACATGTTTAAACTAAGTTGTATTAAGGATCAAACACATTCAACCAAGGAACAAAGTGCAAAAACTCGAACCAAATCAAGTATCAAGTGAAGACTGAAGATCTAGTATAGGTCTTAAGGTTTAAAACCAATGTAAGTCTTGCTCATACATTGTATTAGCTTGTTCAATGGCTCAAACACAAAAGGTTTTTCTAAAACCATTAATTTTAAATGTTTTTAATAAAAAACAGAAGAAAAACTGGGTTGGAAGACAACCCAGTCGACTGGGTACATATACCAGTCGACTGGTATATGGGTCAGAAGGTATCCAGTCGACTGGATGAATTAACCCAGTCGACTGGTACAATGACCAGTAATATCCCAGTCGACTGGATGATTCAACCCAGTCGACTGGTAAAATGGACAGAAAGTCCCCAGTCGACTGGATGATATATACCAGTCGACTGGATACCCAGAAGGTCTGAAAACGTATATTTTTCCAGTGAACCCAGTCGACTGGTATCTCGACCCAGTCGACTAGTAGTTCAAAAATATGACCGTTGGACTCCAAATCTGAACGTTTTAAAGTAAATCTTTTTCAAATTAAAGTCCAAAACGGCCATATTAATTGATTGCTATATAAACCCATTCAGCAAAGCATTCAAAAACAAGAAGCAAATATTCAAAAAGAGTTGATCTCATATAATCAAGTTTTTATACTCTTGAAACACAAAAAGCTTTGAGATAATCTTATTGAGCCATTTCTTCAAGCTTTACTTTGAAAGAGAGACATTTCTGTTGTAATAAGCTTTCATTTGTTGTCTCTCTACCTTTTACTTTACACCATCTTTGTAAAGGGATTACTTCCGAGAGGAAGGGGAAACTTCCGAAAGGAAGGGGATTTTTCGGTTTAAGCAATTCCTGTAAATTGCTTATGTACGGTTTGTGCAACACCCGGCTAAGTTGTGCGACTAAGTTTTCTTAGTGGATTACTTCAAGGAGTTCCTTGAAGAGAGTGGACGTAGGGTCGGAACGAATCCGATATTGCCGAACCATTATAACTGTGTTTGCATCCTCTTTCCTTAAACTCTTTATTTACAGCTTTTTACTTGTATTAATTATTTGTTGCTTATCAGAATTTATAAACTTGTATAAATTCCGCAAAAGTTTTTAAAAACCCAATTCACCCCCCTCTTGGGTTGAAACCTCGAGCTACAATTGGTATCAGAGCCTCGTTCTCTTTATAAGGCTTAAATTCCTAGAGTTGATCCAATGGCAGCAAATAGCTACTCTGAAGGACACTCTTATACTAGACCACCATTGTTCAATGGCTCAAATTATAACTATTGGAAAAATAGAATGAAAATCTTCGTCGAAGGACAAGATTACAATCTATGGAGAATTATAGAAGAGGGACCTAAAATTCCCTCAAAAGAAATAGTTATTGGAGAGACTCTTCATACAATGCCTAAACTCAAAACTGAGTTTACTGACGAGGATTGTAGAACGATGTCTCTCAATAGTAGAGCAACAAGCATGCTACATTGTGCATTAGATATTTCTGAATATAACAAAATATCTGCATGCGTTTCTGCTAAAGAAATATGGGACAAATTGCAAGTCACATATGAAGGAACAAGTGAAGTAAAAAAGTCTAAAATTTACATGCTAATTTCTGAATATGAATCTTTTAAGATGTCTCCTAACGAAACCATTTCTGAAATGCACTCACGATTTACTACTATTATAAATGGTTTAAAATTGCTTGGCAAGAATATTGAAGAAGTTGAACTAACCAGAAAAATCTCGAGATCTCTGCCACCAGAATGGAAACCAAAGAGGACAGTCATTCAAGAGGCCAAAAATCTTGACAAGCTTGATGTTGAGACGCTGCTTGGGTCATTATTGACATACGAGATGGAAGAAATGACTCCCATCGTCAATGATGATGAGAAGAAGAAAAAGCAAATTGCTCTCAAAGCTTCTACAAGCAACAAAGAAAAGGAATTAGAACAAGAAGCAGAGAGCAGTGAAGAGGATGGTGAAATGGCTTTAATCACCAGACGATTCCATAGGTTCTTGAAGAAAAGTAAGAAACCTTACTCAAAGGATCCCACCTCAAAAAGGGAACCACTTATGTGCTATGGCTGCAAGAAGCCAGGACATATAAAAGCTGACTGTCCGGTTTCAAGCAAACCATACAAGGGCTTCAAGAAGAAAGCTATGGTAGCAACTACCTGGAGCGATGACGAAGAAGATGAGTCATCAGACAAAGAAATCGGATACGAAGAAATTGCCAACCTTTGTTTGATGGCAATCGATGATGAAAGTGAGGTAACTTCTTCTCCCTCTTCAAAAAATAATATTGTTACTAGTAGTGAAGAACTTCTAGAAGTCATAAATGAAATGCATGAAGAATTAAAGAAATTTGATTCTAGAAATTCTGTTCTTAAGAAAGAAGTATCATCTCTTTCTAAAGAAATGATAGTTCTTAGAGAAGAAAAAGAAAAATTATCATCTTTACTGTATAATTCGTCTCAAGATTTTCTTAAAGATGAAAATGAGAATTTGAAAAATAAAATTTCTGAATTAAACAGCACTGTGTCTAGACTTATGCTTGGTAAAGAAAAACTTGATGAAGTGCTTTCTTCCCAAAGATTAAGTGGAGGAAAATCTGGTGTAGGATATTCTCCATTGGGAAAACAAAAAACAAAAGAGAGCTTATTCATGAAAGCCTCTTGTGTAGATGGAGCTTCTACTTCAAAAGCTCCTAACCTTGTTGAAAGCACTCCCTTGATAAATTCGAGGAAGTCTAGAAACTTAAATGATCATACTAAATTGAAGCATACTAAAAATACTCATGCTTATTTGTATGCTCATTCTAGAAATGCTCATACACACCCTAGAAATAATCATCATGCTCTTTCTAGGAACAATGTGTATAATCAAAGAATGCATTCTGCTCATGCTCATCCTAGGAATCACCATCATGGCTATTCTAGAAATAACTTGCATACATATGCTAGCATGTATCCTAGAATGCATCATCGTTCATTTTCTGGAAATGACATGCATTTTCATACCCCTTACCATAGAATCATGTATCCTAGGAACTATCATCCTAAGGATTATAGAAATGCACATTTAAAATTTGCTAGAAATTTCTATGACTATAATGCTAGGATTGTGCATCATCAACATGTTCATAGAGCACCATATATTGTTAAGAAAGTATGGGTCCCAAAAGGAACCTATTTTCAAGGACTAACCCCAAAGGACCCAAGAAATTTTGGGTACCTAAAAATGCTATCGTATATCCTCGTGTGATGTAGATTTGCCTTCACACCAAGGAGAAAGGTAACTGTTGGTACCTTGATAGCGGTTGCTCGAAGCATATGACCGGTGATAAAAGCGTATTCAAGGAGCTAACTCTAAGAGATGGTGGACTTGTGACCATTGGAGACAATACTAAAATAAAGATCATCGGGCATGGAAAAGTCGGTAATGATTTCTCAACTTTAGATAATGTATTGCTAGTACAAGGCCTAAAGCCAAATTTACTTAGCATTAGTCAATTATGTGACAAAGGATATAAAGTCACATTTGAGACCTCTCATTGTCTAGTTATAGACATCAAGAGCAACAAGATCAAATTCATTGGCCATAGACATGAAAATATCTATATAGTTGATTTGAAATCCTTACATTCCAATAATGAAAAATGTTTTCCTGCTTTTAGTGAAAATCAATGGCTATGGCATAGAAGGCTTGGTCATGTAAACATGAACTTGCTAAAAATTGTTTCAAGAAAAGATTTAGTTATTGGTCTTCCATCAATTTTGAGAAAAACAAAATTTGCAATGCTTGTCAAATGGGAAAACAATCTAGGATTTCTTTCAAAGCAAAAAATGTTGTCTCAACTACTAGACCTTTGAACTTTTGCATATGGACTTATTTGGTCCAATTAGTACCATTAGTCTAGGTGGCCATCAATATGCTCTTGTTATTGTTGATGACTACTCAAGATATACCTTTGTTATTTTTATTGCTTATAAGGATGAGGCTTTCAAAGGATTTGAAAAGTTTTGCAAAAAGGTACAAAATGAAAAAGGTATTTGTATTTCAAGCATAAGAAGTGATCATGGCAAAGAATTTGAAAATCAAAGCTTTTCAAAATTTTGTGATGAAAATGGAATTAATCACAACTTTTCAGCTCCTAGAACTCCTCAACAAAATGGAGTTGTTGAGAGGAAAAATAGAGTTCTAGAAGAATTTTCAAGAACAATGCTTTATGAAAATAATTTACCAAAATATTTTTGGGCTGAAGCCGTGAATACTTCTTGCTATATTTTAAATAGAATTTTGATAAGGCCCCTGCTTGATAAAACACCTTATGAACTATGGAAAGGGAGAAAGCCCAATATTTCCTATTTTCGTGCCTTTGGTAGTAAGTGCTTCATCTTAAATAACAATAAAACTAACTTGGGTAAATTTGATTCCAAGACCGATGAAGGGATATTTTTAGGATATTCTACTACTAGTAAGGCTTATAGAGTTTTCAATAAGAGAACTCTAGTAGTAGAAGAATCTGTGCATGTAACTATTGATGAATCTAACCCAATGAGTAGTGGAGAAGTTTCCTTTAAAGATGATGCAGATTTTATTCCAAGAATGGAAACTCCTACTCCCATTGTTGACCTAAAAGAGAGTTCTACTCAAACAAATGAAGGGATGGCAACTCCTAATTTAGACCAACCATCCTCAAGTCAACAAGAGAAAAATCTACCCAAGGATTGGAGGTATGTAAATCATCATCCAATTGATCAAGTAATTGGTGATCCTTCACAAGGGGTAAGAACTCGCTCTTCCATTAGAAATATTTGCAATTTTGTAGCTTATTTGTCTCAAGTAGAACCTAAGACATTTATAGAAGCTGAAAAAGATAATGATTGGATAATTGCAATGCAGGAAGAGATAAATCAATTTGAGAGAAACAATGTTTGGGAACTAGTTCCAAGACCTAAAGATCATTCAATTATTGGAACTAAATGGGTATATAGAAATAAAATGGATGAAAATGGTATAGTAACTAGAAATAAGGCTAGACTAGTTGCTAAAGGATATAACCAAGAGGAAGGAATAGATTTTGATGAAACCTATGCTCCCGTAGCTAGATTAGAAGCTATTAGAATGTTATTAGCCTTTGCATACTTTAATAAATTCAAGCTGTTTCAAATGGATGTGAAAAGTGCCTTTTTAAATGGCTTTATAGAAGAAGAAGTTTATGTTGAACAACCTCTTGGATTTGAAAATCCTAGTCTTCCAAATCATGTCTATAAACTTTCTAAAGCTCTATATGGGTTGAAGCAAGCTCCAAGGGCATGGTATGAAAGACTAAGTAAATTTTTGATTGATAATAAATTTGTAAGAGGAAGAATAGATACAACTCTCTTCACAAAAACTCACAAAAATGACACTTTGATAGTTCAAATATATGTTGATGATATTATATTTGGTGCTACTAATGAATCTATGTGTCAAGAGTTTGCAAAGTGCATGCAAGGTGAATTTGAAATGAGCATGATGGGAGAACTTACCTACTTCCTTGGACTGCAAATCAAGCAACTAAAAGGATGTATCTTCATCAATCAACAAAAGTACATCAAAGATCTACTAAAGAGATTCGGGATGGAAAGCTCAAAGCCTATTGGAACGCCTATGAGCACAACCACCAAACTTGATCTTGATGAAGGAGGTAAAACTGTAGATTCTAAATATTATAGAAGCATAATAGGTGCTTTACTGTACTTGACTGCAAGCAGACCTGATATAATGTTCAGTGTATGCATGTGTGCTAGATTTCAATCTAATCCTAAGGAATCACATGTAGTTGCAGTAAAAAGAGTCCTTAGATATCTACAAGGGACCCAGACCATAGGATTATGGTATTCTAGAGAATCATCTTTTGAGCTAGTAGGATATTCGGATGTTGATTTTGCTGGATGTAGGTTAGATAGAAAAAGCACAAGTGGAACATGCCAATTCTTAGGTGCTATGTTAACTTCTTGGTTCTCCAAGAAACAGAATTCAGTTGCACTATCAACCGCTGAGGCGGAATATGTAGCAGTTGGCAGTTGTTGTGCCCAAGTACTATGGATGAAACAACAACTAGAAGACTATGGCATGAGTCTCAAAAATATTCCTATATTTTGTGATAATACTAGTGCCATCAACCTAACCAAAAATCCTATTCAGCACTCTAGAACCAAGCATATAGAGATTAGACATCATTTCTTAAGAGACCATGCTCAAAAAGGTGATATAAGATTAGAATTTATACCTTCAGAAGATCAAATAGCTGATATTCTTACAAAACCCTTAAGTGAAGCTAGTTTTTGTAAGATTAGAAAGTTAATGGGATTGCTTGATTTTGATAAATTGAATGTTTGATTGCATCTCATTTCATCATTTGCAGGTTTGACATTGAGTGATAGAGTATTAATCCATGTTTAATTATTCCCTTCACTCAAAAATGTCATAGATAAACAAAATCGTGCTAAAAATACAGGACTGGAAATTTTACTCAGGATCCAGTCGACTGGTAAATGTTCTCCAGTCGACTGGTAAGTCTCTGCCTGTGTTTCCAGTCGACTGGTAATTTTGACCTAGTCGACTGGTAACTCACTGTCAAAACTTCCAGACGACTGTTAAGTCTTCTCCAGTCGTCTATAAGATCAAACCCTGCTTGGAGCCATTTTTTTTAAAAAATCCGTGTCCTCCAGTCGACTGGTAAAAATAGCCCAGTCGACTGGTAACTCACTGCCAGTTTACCCAGTCGACTGGTACGTTTACCCAGTCGACTGGTAAAGAAACTGTTCTTCTTTTCAAAGGGACCCAGTCGACTGGTATATCGACCCCAGTCGACTGGTATCGCGATTCTATAAAAGGGACTGTTCATTTTCGCCATTTTTACGCCATTTTCAAAGAGCCCAAACTTTCTCTCTCTAGAAAAATTCATCTTTTTAATCTAAAAACCATCAATATCCCTTCTAAACACACCGATCTACTCATTCCTAAAGAGATTTTTAACTTTCTACGGTTAAAATCTCTTATTTTTACCAAATTTCCTTTTTCCAAAAACTTCAAATTTCTTAAAAATGAGTGACAAAATCCGTATAAAACTCACAACAAGTGGACCTAATGCGCCCAAAAAGCCAAGGTCTTCAAAACCTTCGGCTTCGGAGTCGAAAGGGAAGGGAGTAGCAGGGTCATCCAGCAAGGAGCCCAGAACAGAGTTGGAGCAGGCTCTGTTTTTCAGCCCAGCTGCTCATAAGAGGTATAACTCTATAATCCGTCACAAGAAAATCATGACGGGTAGAGTCGTTGATTTCGACTCCATTCGTCATGGTAATTTCGATATTCTACCAGCCTTTGAGGCAATAAATCTGACCCCACTGGTCAGAATTCATGAAAAATATTACCCGCGACTGATTCACCAGTTCTATGCGAACTTGGTGAAACCCAGTCCTCTGGCTCTGAGATTCAGAACCAGAGTTAGCGGTGTGGAGTTTGAGGTCAACACTGACCTCTTAATGAGCATTCTGAGAATCCCTATAAGGGGGGTTCAATGGAATCTGGATGGATGGCCAGACAACTTTGAAGTTGAGGAGGCCTGTCGGATAGTCAGGGGCGACCCTAACTATGTGTACAGACCCACTACATTTCACACATGTAGTGACTTGCCCCTCGACTCAAAAATGTTTCAATTGATTGTCAGTTGGACCATCCACCCGAGACTCGGGAGTCGAAGGTATCTATCTAAAATAGATACGGTATTGATTTGGTGCCTAAAATCTGGGCACCACTTCAATATATATCCTCTGCTGCTCGCCAACATGATAAACGGCGAAGCAAACGACTCCGGGTGTCTTCCTTATGGGATGCTCATTACACTCATCCTCCAGCACTTCCGGGTACCTTTGCCTGCCTCCGAGGCTCAGGATATCGGATTGACGGATATCATCAACATCTCATCTCTAAAGAAGATGGGATGTACTGTTCGTGAAGGATTTCTCTATCCTAAGGCCGGAAAGCGCCTAAGGATTCGAGAGGATGCGAGTGACAGTGATGAGGATGCTGATACGGCTGCTGAGATGGAGACAGATACCCGAGTACCTCCCATTGGTGGCTCGAGTACTGGTCAGACTGGATATGGTGACATCCTACGAGCTATCACGAGTCTTCAGATGACGATGGAGTCCGGTTTTCAGTCCATGCAGTCCGATTATCAGAGGCTGAGCTCCTCCATAGACCACCTACGGGATGACTTCGAGTTACATCGAGAGCACACCGAGGGTTCCCTAGCTGAGATTAGGGAACTTCTTCGTGACAGCTCGGACTCTCCCGCACCATGAGTCTCCTTTTTTTATCAGTTCTTAGCACTTTTCCAGTTTTTGTCACATAGCACGGACATCTCATGTTTGTTTTTCTTAGCTATGGCTCTATAAGGCCCTACTTGTATTGACTCTTTCTCTATGATGATGTAATACTATTAGCCATATTTAATGCATTTATTTATGCTATTTGTGATATGTTAGAACTGTTTTAAATATCTGTTTAGTCACTAAATCTGATATAAAATACTTATATGCTTGAAAAACTTCCGGTTCTTCCCGGGAAGGCTTCTGAAATTCAAAAGAAGCCACATCTTCGCGTACATATTTGTATTCTTATAACCTATTTGACTGTAATGGCTAATTAGCTTATTTTTTATGTTATGCCCCCTTTGGTTGCTGTTGTCAAAACGGGGGAGAAAAATGAGAAAAACGAGAAAATCTAAGTAAAACGCAACCAATGCATAGATTTAGGGGGAGCATTGCTCCATATCTGTGTAAAAATGTTTATTGATTGGTTGAGTTTAATTCTAGATTGGTTGAAAGAAATATAAACTGTGTTTGCTTGTTTACAGGGTGGTTTTACTCGAAAAACATAGGAGACTCTGTCCAAATTTTTGTAAAATCTTAACACTTAGTTTTTAAAACTGTTTTTACATTATTAGTTTTGTCATCATCAAAAAGGGGGAGATTGTTGACCCTCGCTCGTATTTTAATGATGGCAAAACACAACTGTTATTTAACTAACATGTTTAAACTAAGTTGTATTAAGGATCAAACACATTCAACCAAGGAACAAAGTGCAAAAACTCGAACCAAATCAAGTATCAAGTGAAGACTGAAGATCTAGTATAGGTCTTAAGGTTTAAAACCAATGTAAGTCTTGCTCATACATTGTATTAGCTTGTTCAATGGCTCAAACACAAAAGGTTTTTCTAAAACCATTAATTTTAAATGTTTTTAATAAAAAACAGAAGAAAAACTGGGTTGGAAGACAACCCAGTCGACTGGGTACATATACCTATCGACTGGTATATGGGTCAGAAGGTATCCAGTCGACTGGTACAATGACCAGTAATATCCCAGTCGACTGGATGATTCAACCCAGTCGACTGGTAAAATGGACAGAAAGTCCCCAGTCGACTGGATGATATATACCAGTCGACTGGATACCCAGAAGGTCTGAAAACGTATATTTTTCCAGTGAACCCAGTCGACTGGTATCTCGACCCAGTCGACTGGTAGTTCAAAAATATGACCGTTGGACTCCAAATCTGAACGTTTTAAAGTAAATCTTTTTCAAATTAAAGTCCAAAACGGCCATATTAATTGATTGCTATATAAACCCATTCAGCAAAGCATTCAAAAACAAGAAGCAAATATTCAAAAAGAGTTGATCTCATATAATCAAGTTTTTATACTCTTGAAACACAAAAAGCTTTGAGATAATCTTATTGAGCCATTTCTTCAAGCTTTACTTTGAAAGAGAGACATTTCTGTTGTAATAAGCTTTCATTTGTTGTCTCTCTACCTTTTACTTTACACCATCTTTGTAAAGGGATTACTTCCGAGAGGAAGGGGAAACTTCCGAAAGGAAGGGGATTTTTTGGTTTAAGCAATTCCTGTAAATTGCTTGTGTACGGTTTGTGCAACACCCGGCTAAGTTGTGCGACTAAGTTTTCTTAGTGGATTACTTCAAGGAGTTCCTTGAAGAGAGTGGACGTAGGGTCGGAACGAATCCGATATTGCCGAACCACTATAACTGTGTTTACATCATCTTTCCTTAAACTCTTTATTTACAGCTTTTTACTTGTATTAATTATTTGTTGCTTATCAGAATTTATAAACTTGTATAAATTCCGCAAAAGTTTTTAAAAACCCAATTCACCCCCCCTCTTGGGTTGAAACCTAGAGCTACAGTATTTATGTGATGGACATGTGTGTCAACGAGTTTTGTACGGTTTTATTGTAATCTATCGGGTTACTGTTGCTTTGTATCACACTTAACAAGAGTCCTGAACTTTTTTGCGTACAGTTTATGGAATGCTACTTTAGACTATCGTAAATTTCTGTTTTGGTTATATCATTGATTATTGTTTGTTCTTTAAATCCAATTTGAATCATTTATTTATTCATAACTTCTCAGGTACTCAGAAGTTATTAATTGTTGCATTTGCTACGACTCCTTGACCATTCCTATCTTTCAGGTGTTATTCTTCTAATTCTTGTTAACTTTTAATGTATTTTTGATAGTGTGAGATATGATCATTTTAATGTTTTTATCTCTACAAATTGCAAGATGTATAGGTCAAAAAATATCCCTCCATCGGTTAGAGGTAACATATCAAACCAGTATGCAGCTGAGTCTTTACACCATCAAGAAGATATTCACCATGAGCATGACTATCATCTTGACGATGATCATGACACGCAAACTGATTCTGAGACCGAACCAATAACATCAAGAAGTGAGCACAATGATAGTGAACAATACGAGATAATTGGTAATTTCTGTATTAGAATACATTCTATCTATAACTAGTTTGATACTACATTGTTATACTAATTATATAATTTATGTTTTCAATGTATAGATTCTGAAGGGAGGGTGAAGAAGTAGACACGTGTCTTGAGAACCTCACAAGTGTTGTCCCTTGAACGTGGGGAAAAAATTGTGGTCCACTTCAATGCACGTCATCAACCTATTAAGAAAGGTGGCCAAATGTTAAGTAGCTGGTTGGGCAAGGTAGCGAAGAGAGGGAACCTTTGTCCACTTAATTACACGGATTGGAAGAAGGTCCCTTCTAGCTACAAGAAGGACCTTGTTATATTGATTCAGGTAAGTAACAACTTAATAACCATTGATTGCCTTCAATCTCTCTTTTTGTTTTTGTTTATTCGTGGTGTTGTACATGCATAATCCCTAACACCAATAATGCTTATTTGGCATCGATTTCCTTTCTGTGTGGTAGAGGAAGTTCCATTACCCTATGATTGAGGCGATAGACAACATTTTGTTGAGGATGATAGGGAAAAAATGGAGGGAATACCGATATGTGCTGAAAGGGACTACGTGAGGAACAAAACAAAACAATAAGTTTTGAGCAATGATGTTCCAAAAGGAGTAGATCAAGACCAGTGGAAGCAACTGGTGAACTACTGGTTCTCTGACCAGAGTGAGGTTGTTTTAAGACAATAATGTTCATTTGGATTCTCATTGTTTCTATTTTTCTATTAATGACTGATTATTCAATTGGTTTATTATTGGTGTAGAAATATTCGACTATAGGGATAGCAGCACGTGAAAGACAACAATGTCCTCACACGTCTGGTTCAAAGAGTTTTGCTAGACGACGGGACGAATATGTGAGTAAATTTGCTTTATTAATCCAATTTTTCATTTAAGATATCACTGTCACAATTTGATCTCTTTCCATACATGGTAGGAGATGACACATGGGAATGAGCCCGGGCGCGTAAAGTTTTTTGCTGAAACTCATAAACGCAAGGATGAAACTTTTATTGATGATGCATCACGACAATTTATGGTAAGTTGAACATCTTTAAAAATAGGGAAAAAGCCTAATTTTTTTTTATTCCTTCCTATTTTCACTTGATGTGGAATGAAAGAAAGAAGAGAGTCTTCAATTAAGTTAAGAAATATATAGCTTTCATCAAGGAAGGGTGATAAAATATTTTTGACCCAAAAGTTTGAGGTTATTATTTTTTTTTTTAAATGAGGATGACTTCATAGACTTCATTGACACACTCTCTTGTTTTTGTAAATGGTTCTTTTGTTGTGTACACATGTAGTACTCGCTTGGTGCCTTTGGAATACATCTGTCTGGTTCTTGTGCCTTTAGGATTAATCTGTTGGGCAATGTGATCCTGACATATATATTAGAGCTATGTTTGAAATATGATCCGTTTTCTGCATAGCCTTAATGATCAATAGTTCTTTCTTTAATGAATGATTAGATATAGATCTGAATCTTAGATCAGTAAATGTGTTTGATTGGCAGCAGGTGAGGTTGGGAACTTGATCATGCTTTTCATTTTTTTTTTAACTAGATTAGTACTAAACAAATTTTATGTATGGTGAAGATTTTATGTACTAAACAAAGGAAGCTGAATGTATAGTGAAGATTTTATGCTTTGAAGGTAAAAATGATATCCTAGTTACACTTTTGGAGTTGTGCTAATAAAAGTGGGATGATTTTGTATGGTGGTGACCATTGATGAGCATAGATGATACTTTGTTACTTTGCACATTTTGTCTAAATTAGGTACATTGCTTGGATTGTATATTTTCTTCTCTTTTGCAGGAGGTTTTATGAAAAAAAAAAATATGGGAAATTCTGCCTGTTTTTCTATAAAATATGATAAACACATTTTGTTTTATGTATATTGCGCTATTATTAGCTACTAAATATTCGGCGGAGTTTAATTTTTATTGTTTCTTAATTGTAGGTGACAGCTGAAGCTCGTGTTGCTGAACTTGTTGCAGCTTCAGGATCCTCTGATGCTAGCAATAATTTAGCAATACAAAATGAAGTCTTTACCGAACTTATGGGTGAAGAGAGTTCCGGTTGTGTCCGAGGTCAGGGTTTTGGAGTTACACCATCTGCTGTGTTTGGACTTTCAGCTCAAATAAGGAATGATATGGGATACCATGGGGCCTATGCTGAAGAGATAAATAGTTTGAGAGCACAAATAAAAGAAAACAATCAACAGCATGCGCAACAAATTCAACAAATAACGGCGAGACACGATGATCAAATAAATAATATGCAATCCCAAATGGATGAGCTGAAGTCTTTACTACAACATTTGGCTAATAGAGGACCTCATGATTGATTTCGTGATGTTAAAATAATTTTTCATACTATCTAAATTTCCATTACTTTGTTTTTGTATGAATTTTATATATGAACTATGATTTTTTTTTTGTGTAAATAAGACGTTTATATTGACTGAAAGAATTATTATGGATGATGCATTTTATATATCGAAGAACATTTGCATATAGAATGTTGATATTTAAATCAAATAAATGTAAAAACATAATTAAAACCGGAATTCATATTGTGCTGGCAAGAAACTACATTTTTCGCGGCGCTTATATACCGGCGCTTCGAAGCTCCGAAAAAATATGCATATTGCGGTGCTTCTTCAAAGCACCGGTATTTGCGTTTCGACACCACACATTCCGGCGCTTGCAAAAAGTGCCAGAAATTCATATTGCGGCGCTTTTAAGCGCTGGAATATGCAAAAAAAAAGCGCTGGCGCTGACAATTTATCTTGTAGTGTTAAGATTATGCATATATACTATTTATATTAGTTCTATATATTCAATTTGATTGAATGCTCATATTTAGCATGATTTTTTTGTTTTTCAATTCATGCTTTTAGAATGAGTTTATTTTATGCAATGAATTAAATTAAGTGCATAATATTATGTTTAATTATGCAATTTATGTTTTATTTATGAGAATTTTATTTACATATGATAGCATATTATTAAGTTTAGATATTGTTAGATTATGTAAACTTAGGTTATTCTCATAAAACTTAATTTGTGCATAACACATTAAGGTTCATAATATATTAGTATGAATAATTAAGTTAAAAATTATGAATAATTCATAAACAATTTGTAGTTGGCATAAGACAGCATGATCTGAGACAATGTTTTGTCTAAGGATTCTGGTTTTTAATGAGGCTTTGTCCCGACTAATTATCCTGTGAGCACTCTTAGTGATTGCCTATTACGTTACTGCATAATTTTTTTTAGGCATTAAGTAAAGCCTAAAATATAGTAAATATAAATGTCTAGTGAACCATATAATTTTAAATATTTAAAGAGTAGCCACAACATCTTTAATTATATAAAAAATTATATATTAAGTGGATTAGGATCACATAATGGACATTAATTGTAATTAATTATATAAATATAATGATTTTACCCCACAGGGATTTTATTATGTTTATATAATTAATTAGGATAATATATTAAAATTAGTTTTTCTTAATTTACCCACAGGAGTTAGGAAGAATTAATTTAATAGTTTTATCATAAAGTTTAAAGATAGAAAAACATCAAACTGTAATCATAATATACATTATGAATTTAGTAACAATAGTTTGATAAAATCTATCATAAAATATAAAGAATCTTATTGAATTAAAAATTTAGCCCACAGATAATTTTCGATGAAATTAGATTCAATTTCAGTGTGTTTTTACATTGGTAAAACATGCAATTAAGAAAATTAGACCTCAAATCTTGACATAAGCTTTTGGACTTTATGCAGTTACTCAACCCGCTAGTTTTTCTGATATCCGTTGTGACATACCCGAACTTAGGGGAGATAACTATAAGATATGGAATGAGAGGATTCTCTTCCATCTAGGGTGGATGGACATAGATTATGCTATTAGGAAGGACGAACCACCTGCAATCGTCGATAACAGCACTCCAGCTACGGTCACGCTATATGAACGATGAGAGCGATCCAACTAGCTCAGCGTGATATTTATCAAGACTAAGATAACTGTTGGTATACGTGGTTCTATCGACCAGCATGAAAAAGTACGTGATTTGCTGAAAGCCATTGATGATCAATTCGTCACTTCAGAAAAGGCATTGGCAAGCACCCTGATAATGAAATTATCATCCCTCAGACTCACCAGCGTAAAAGGTGTGTGCGAGCACATAATGCAAATGTGACATTGTGGCTCAACTTAAGAAACTCGAGGTTGATATGTCGGAGTCATTCCTGGTGCACTACATTCTGGACACCCTTCCAACTCAGTACGGGCCTTTTAAAATCTCGTACAACACACATAAAGACAAATGGTCAATTAATGAATTAATGACCATGTGTGTTCAAGAAGAAGAGAGACTTGTGATGGAACTGGATGAGAGTGCAATGCTGGCTACTACTCGTGGGAAGGACAAAGTTAAACCTATCAAATCTCAAGCCAATCACAAAGCTAATCAGAAGGGGAAAGGTAAAATACCACCTCAAGCTGATATCAAGAAGGAAAAAAAGTGTTTCTTTTGTAAAAAGAAGGGACATATGAAGAAGGAATGCATCAAATTCCAAAAATGGCTTGAGAAGAAAGGTAATCTAACCTCATTTGTTTGTTATGAATCTAATATGGTTAATGTTAATATTAATACCTGGTGGATTGATTCTGGATCTACAATCCATATTGCAAACTCCTTAGAGGGTATGCAAAACCTAAGGAAGCTATTGGGAAGTGAGCAAAGCATCTTATCATGCAACAAGATGGGCTCACATGTGGAGATGATTGGAACTAGTATTTTAACTTTAAGTAGTAGCTTTATTTTAAAATTAGAAAGAATCTTTTATGTACCAAGTTTCTAACAAAACTTGATTTCTGTTTCCGGACTTGTACCATTTGGATATTCTTTTAATTTTCAAGGCACATCCTTCAGTTTATTTTATAAAACTGATTGTGTTGGGAATGGTATTTGTCTGATGGTCTTTATCGTCTTTATTTACAAAATGATGCCACTTATAGTTCAATGCATGTTCAAATTGGCGTTAAAAGGTGTAATATTAACGAGGACTCCTCTATGTTATGGCACCAGAGATTAGGACATATCTCCATAGAAAGAATTAAAAGATTAATGAATGAAGGGGTACTTAGTACTCTAGATTATACTGATTTTGAGACTTGTGTGGACTGCATTAAGGGAAAGCATACCAACAAGTCCAAGAAAGGTGCTAATAGGAGTTCGGACATATTAGAAATCATTCATACTAATATATATTGTCTAGACATGGACGCACATGGTCAGAAATATTTCGTCACTTTTATCAATGATTACTCACGATATATGTATATCTATTTGCTTCATAAGAAAAATGAAGCATTGGATGCCTTCAAAGTCTTTAAGGCTGAAGTTGAGAACCAATGCAGAAAGCAAATACAAATTGTGAGATCTGATAGAGGTGGAAAATATTATGGTAGATACACAGAAAGTGGACAAGCACCTGGTCTTTTTGCCAAGTTTCTTCAAGAACATGGGTTTGTTGCCTAATACACTATGCCTGGTTCCCCGGACCAGAATGGTGTTGCAAAAAGAAGAAACCGAACATTGATGGACATGGTGCGGAGTGTGCTTAGCAACTCCAACCTTCCTACATCCTTGTGGACTAAAGCACTAAAGACGGCTGCGTATATATTAAACCGAGTTCCAACCAAGGCTATTCCCACGACACCATTTGAATTACAGAAAGGTTGGAAACTGAGTTTGCGACATATGCACGTTTTGGAATGTCCGTCTGAGGTAAGGATTTATAACCCACAAGAGAAGAAACTGGATCCAAGGACCATTAGTGGGTATTTCGTTGGATATGTCGAAAGTTCCAAGGGTTACAGGTTTTATTATCCAACTCATATTACTAGGATTTTGAAATCAAGAAACACTAAGTTTCTAGAGAATGACATGATAGTGGGAGGGATCGGTTCAGGACCTTAGTTCATGCACATGATCATACAGAACCTGCACATGATCATACAGGGTCGCAACATTCATCAAATGATAGATTGGTTATAGTTTACAGCACGCCTCAAGTACAAGCTCATGTTAACCAATCAATCATTGAGGTTCCACAAGCTACTGACAACATTCTAATAGATCAAGCAGTTCAGAAAATACCACAAGCTCTTGAACAACCAGTTGAAACACAAGCTCCCTTGGGAGACATTGGTACAATATTAAGAAAATCTACTAGAGACAGGAGATTAGCAATTCTTAGTGATCACATTATGTATCTACAAGAATCTGACTATAATTTTGGAGCCGAAAATGATCCTGAAACCTTTTCACAGGCCATGAGTTGCAAATGGTCAACCTTGTGGCACGAT
This sequence comes from Bretschneidera sinensis, assembly GCA_023935145.1. NCBI lineage: Eukaryota > Viridiplantae > Streptophyta > Magnoliopsida > Brassicales > Akaniaceae > Bretschneidera > Bretschneidera sinensis. The sequence continues at coordinate 28,761,605 of CM043699.1, forward strand.
GCCATGAAAGAAGAGATGAATTCCATGAAAAGCAACGGAGTTTAGGATCTTATAGAATTGCCTAATGGGGCGAAAGCCATTGGTTGCAAATGGGTCTTTAAGACCAAGAAAGATTCATTAGGCAACATTTAGAGATACAAAGCGAGACTCATTGCTAAGGGATTTACTCAAAAAGAAAGAATTAATTACACGAAGACTTTCTCTCTTGTATCTAAGAAATATTCTCTTCGTATTATTTTGGCACTAGTTGCTCATTTTGACCTTGAGCTGCAACAAATGGATGTGAAAACCGCATTTCTTAATGGAGATTTAGAGAATGAGGTTTATATGAAATAACCTAAAGGTTTCTCCTCTAATGATGGTGAGTATTTGGTTTGCAAGCTTAAGAAATCCATATATAGTTTAAAACAAGCCTCCCGTCAATGGTATTTTAAATTCCATGAAGTAATTTATTCATTCAGTTTTGTTGAAAACCCCATTGATCAATGTATATACCAGAAGGTCGGTGAGAGTAAAATTTGTTTTCTTGTTTTATATGTGGATGATATTTTACTTGCAACCAATGATAAGGGTTTGCTGCATGAGGTGAAACAATTTCTCTCTAAAAATTTTGATATGAAAGATATGAGTGAGGCATCTTATGTCATTGGCATTAAGATCCATAGAGATAGACCTCGAGGTGTTTTAGGTCTGTCACAAGAAACCTATATCAACAAAGTTTTAGAGAGATTTTGGATGATAGATTGTTCACCAAGTGTAGCTCCCATTGTGAAGGGTGATAGTTTCAATTTAAACCAATGCCCGAAGAATGATTTTGAGAGGGGATCCATGAAGAACATTTCATATGCTTCTACAGTCGGAAGCCTTATGTATGCTCAGGTCTGCACTAGACTTGACATTGCATTTTTTGTAGGGATGCTAGGGCGATATCAGAGTAACCCAGGTATAGACCACTGGAGAGCTACAAAGAAAGTAATGAGGTATCTTCAAGGAACTAAAGACTACAAGCTTATATATAGACAGACGGACAATCTGGATGTGATTGGCTACTCTGATTCAGACTTTGCTGACTGTGTTGATTCACGTAAATCAACATCAGGGTACATTTTTCTGATGGCCGGTGGAGTTGTTTCTTGGAGAAGTGTCAAGCAGATGTTGACTGCTACTTCTACTATGGAAGCCGAGTTCATCTCCTGTTTTTAGGCCACTTCACATGGTGTATGGCTTAGTAGTTTCATTTATGGGCTTAGAGTCATGGATTCTATATCTAGGCAATTGAGAATTTTCTGCGACAATTCAGCTGCTGTCTTTATGGCTAAGAACAATAAAAGTGGAAGTCGAAGTAAACACATCGACATTAAGTATTTAGCCATAAGAGAACGTGTAAAAGAAATAAAGTGGTCATTGAACATATTAGCACTGAATTAATGATCGCTGATCCTTTGACTAAGGGCATGTCACCTCTGAAATTCAAAGATCATGTAGAGAAAATGGGACTTGGTTTCACTTTGTAAGTGTATACATATAGTTTATTAATGAAACTCTTACATATTTTGATGTTTTCTCATATTCATGTGCACCTTAATTTCTTTGAGAAAATTCATCTGTATAGGACCAAGAATAAACATAGGGTTTATTCATTAAGAAATGTTGCCACATGAAGAATAATACTTGAGGAACTAAATGCATCGCATTACATGAAAGGTAATACTCACTCTTAGAGGACTTATCGCCATGATTCATGTATTTACTTCTTAAAATATAATCAATGAGATTAAGTTAGGTTAAACGTATGGACCAAGTGGGAGAATGTAACCAATCCATTTATGGTCTATGTTCAACCTTTGGCTGCCTCAACCTTTTGGCTGCCCATGAATCTTTTGGCTGCCTCAACCTTTTGGCTACTCATTGATTGTGGTAACAAATGTATGGAATACGAATGGACGTTCTTGATGGGAGAACAAGTATAAATACAGATTTGGTCCCTAGACTCGAGACTACTAATTTTTTTCTTTCATACACCCTCAAATTGGAGAGTTCTGAGAGTCTAGAAGAACCAATACCGAGATAATAGCAGATTGTGTAAGTGAAAAGCTTCAATGGTGGGAGGTATGCTTACGGTCCTTTTAATTCAGCATTTGATCTATATGCTATTTAAATTGTTTAGCATGTTTAGATTATATTTAAGTTTTACATTCAGTACTCAGAGTGAATCTGAAGTAGTTCACACCATACTTGCGTCGGAACTGAAGTTGAAGACCATTCTGTATTCTGTGTGATAAAAATTTAAGTTCATCAATAAACACCTATAAAGAAACTCAAACTCAAATATTTTTAACGAAATAAACGAATTCTTACCAATAAACCAAATGTTTGTTGATATTTTTTTTTTCAAATCGTCATGATACCATACAATTGTAAAATTTGGCCTTTTTGTAATGGTTTTGGAAGCACAGGAATTGTTATTATTTTATGGCCAGTTTTAATTAATTAATGATTGCCGAGGTTGTTAGTTTAATTCGTTGTTTAATTATTTCCTCCAAATGATAATAATTATATGATGATTATGACAGTTTAAAAAAAAAACTGGATTTTTAGGACCAAAAAAAGAGTGCACGAAATCCACTTTTTGGGGTCATCTGCCCATGCATGCATGAGAATTGTAGACCTATTTGACCATTGATTATGACACTTGCTTATCCTTTATGGGGGACTTCATATCCATTTTTCTAAATTCTAATAAAACCACAAAATATTTCAAGGCTACTGTACTGATATTGACAGAGTTGCATGTGAGCCTTCGACAAAATTATAAGTCGAGCGCTCACACGTATACATCAAGAATAAAAAAAGCTATTGTATGGAGGGGTCTATACAATAGTTTTTTTTATTTTTATATGTATACGTGTGAGCGCTCGATTTATAATTTTGCTGAAGGCTCACATACAACTCTGTCAATATATATATATATATATATATATATATATATATATATATATATATATATATATATTAGAGTTCTTTACATTGTAATTACATCATGTGTAAAATGTATTAATTTTCTATTATTTATTTTTTATCAACCATAAATAAAATATAATATAATAAATATAAATTCATTTTCATTTTCATTAATAAACACACAATTAAATATCTTGAAAATTTTATTTACTCCCATTTACCTCCTAATAATTTAATATTATTTCATCTCTAACTTATAGTTAATCACTTTATTTTCTATTTTAAAAAATTTAAAGGTTTAACCGAGTATAATAAATTATTTTCTATATAGGATCAAGTATTTTTTATGGAACTATTTTCATCATAAAATCGCATGATGCATAAATACTAAAAATTCATTTAAAAATCATTAAATTTACATAAATTAATTTATTTACATAGATAATTTAATAAAAAAAACTAAATTAATTTACATATAACATCCCTTTTACTTTTCATTCTTTTTACCATTAATGCTAATATAATAAAAATAAATAAATAATCTTAAAAAATAACCTGTAAGTATTAGTCACCAATGATAATAAAAACTATGTAAAAATATAATTAATAAAAAATATTTAAACAATTCAATCACCTTTAAAAAAACACTATGATTTATATAAAATCAAATCAAATCACTTATAATTATTTTTAATTGTTATTTAATAAGATTTAATTCAATTTGATTAAATTTTTTAAAAAAATAAATGCAAACTTATAATTGAATTTGAATTGAAATCAAACATCACTTTAATCTATCACTTTAATCTTTCGATGGATTCTGTTCCTTCTTCAACAATTATGTTCGGAGTAGAGACTCAATCTAATAAATCAAACCAATAAAAACACGTAGCTTATGCATTATCTTTTATCATGATTTATTAAGTTTGATTAAATCATAAGTACATACATGATATTATTTATTTATTTAAAAAAAAATTATTGACTTATGAGATAAATAAGACCTACCTAAAAATTTCTCTTTTAAGCGATAACACATCATGAACAAATTAGCTTAACATTTCAAAAGGCGGCTGTCAAGTGTATACTTTCTGCCGTGATGTTGAAGTCATGTTGGAAAATTGATTTAATTTAGTTTAAAGTTAATTTTTTTAAAAATTAAATTAAATCAATTCTCAAATATAATTTATAATATAAAAATAGAATTAAATTACTAAAGGAAAAGGAAAGATACGCACCTACAGTCCACCTAAGAAGGAAAAAACCTTTTTTAAAATAAAAAAATAAAAAAAAAAAAGTCATCCGCTTCAACTAATTGTTATGGGTTGGAGTTTAATCTGACGTCAACTTTTGAGGTTGACACGGCATTAATTTGGACACAGCATTAATTTGGACAGATCGGACGGTGACTCAACTTCCCACGTGGATGGCATTAAATGCAGTTATCTCAAGATAAGGACGTGGATTCATACCCAGCTCGTAACTTTAAGGGATGCTTAGTAAACAAAGAAAATCAATTGAACTTGGCTCAACTTGGTCTATTTCTTTCTTTTATTTTATTTTTTAAGTTCATTTCATATATGTATATCCAGTGACAGCCTCACTCTTATGGACAAATCTCAGGGACTTTTGCGAGGTATTATCCATTTTAGTTAGGAGTGTTAACTAATCTGTCAAATTTTAATCGATTGTTTCGAAATGTTTCGATTAAAACGGTTATGTGAATTAGTTAAATTGATTAATTAAATAAAATATATCAATTATTGGATCGGTTATCAGTTAATTTTTTTAATTATTTTAATTAATTAAAAAATAATTAATATTAATAATATATTAAATATAATACAAAAATAATTTTAAATTAAAAAAACATAATTATATTAATAATATCGAGTGAGTAAACTTTACTAATAAATCATGTGATGAATCTTGATTATCAATTTTTAAATTATTTTTTTAACATTACATGGATGTACAGTCCATATATCACAAAGGTAGATGTAAAACATAATAATTAATTAATTAATTTTTCATAAACAAACAAAACGCTCATTAAAATATCATATTGATATAAAAAAAATTAAATTACTTTTCCTTGGGCTTACAGAAATTCGTTTGATTTTCACCTTCAATGTTGTCTTCTCTTCTGCACTAAAACAATGTACAGTCCATTTCATGGATTCAACATTAAAAACTATTGACCCATTTAAGAAAGTAAAGAACACAGAGTTTGTTGTGCTTCTAGTCATCTCGTTTGGTTGGTGAATTTTGGTGTATTGTATGTTGGAAAGGGTATCTGTTAATGCTTGTTTTCATAACAATATCCAAGATGTTAACAAAAGTATTGAATATAAGATGTTAACAAAAGTATTGAATATTAGTTTATATAAAGCTGATGCACACAACTTTTACTTGAAATATGTATCGATTTGGTTTTGGATTTAGTATAATATTTTTTTGTTATGTAATATGTATGATTTAATTTTTTAGTAGAAAAAATATATCAATTCAGTGATCCAAACCGACTAGAATGGATTAGATTGAGTTGAGGTTTGATGGGTTCACGGATTGGATTGGGTTGAGATTTTTTCAACCCGATATGAATAAGTTGAGTTAAATTTTTAAACTAAACCGACTCAAACCGATCCATACTCAACCCTAACTTGGTCTATTTCTTTCTTTTCTTTTATTTTTTAAGTTCATTTCACACACATATATATATATATATATATATATATATATATATATATATATATATATATCTCCAGTGACAGCCTCACTTTTATGGACAAATCTCAGGGACTTTTGCGAGGTATTATCCGTTTTAGTTAGGAGTGTTAACTAATTTGTTAAATTTTAATCGATTGTTTTGAAATGTTTCGATTAGAACAGTTATGTTAATTAGTTAAATTGATTAATTAAATAAAATATATTAGTTATTCGATCGGATATCGATTAATTTTTTTAATCGATTTAATTAATTAAAAAATTAATTTATATTAATAATATATTAAATATAAAAATAAAATTTAATAAAAAATTTCTTAATTTTAAATTAAAAAACATAATTATATTAATAATATCGATTAACCTATAAAAATTAATTCGATCAATTAATATCGAAATACTTAAATTAATTCGATCGAAACGATTAAAAAAATTAAAACAAAAAAAAATCAGTTAAATTTTATCTGATCAAACAATTGCTTGTATACCCATGATTTTAACATTTGAGCTAAATGATTTTGTCCTCTAAAAAGCGCCTCAAATGAAAGCGCTCGATTTCGACTTTATAAGCAACAATCCACAAGTTTGCTCAATTCTTCAATGATAGGGAATGGAAAGTTCGTTTTGTTTATATCACAATAAAAATCTTTTAATATATATATATTGGTTTGGACAGTATAAAATCTTCATTTTTTTTAGAAATTGTTTTAGAAACAAACACACACATAAGGAAGGAAAAATAATAGTTATACATAAGACTGATTACACACACCAACTAAAAAAACATTTATACGAAGACAATTATATATATATATATATATATATATATATATTGTAAAACATTATAAAAGAATAAGAAACCTATTTCTTTTCTTCCCAAAGTATAGAAAAGCAATTTCTGAGAAGTTGGGGCAATTTTAACTATATATTTTAAAACATCCACGTTTACTTGGATGTATATATCCCACTTTAATTAAGGCTCATTGTTGATATGACAATGGAGTTGTATCAGTATTCTTATCTCTCTGATTGAAAGCCACAGCTAAGATAGCATTCACAAGTTTCTATCAAAACATAATTTCACATATCAAGTCGATCCACGTGACCAACTGTATATGTCTACATATGAAGTCAAAGTTCATAGGTTTGTCGATTGTATTGAAATGACTTGATCTCATCCAACCATTCAATTTCTTCCTTTAAAAATAAATCACGAAGGAGGAGGACCCATCACATGTCGGACCAGGACAACCCTAAGTTAATGAATTTTGATTTCTCGAAATCGGTTATGTGGTAGTTACTATGAAATCAAAAGATTTTACTATAATTATAGAGAATTATAATAATAATTGAATAAAAATAAAACATTTAAATATTTATTTATTATTGTAATTTTTTGTAATTATCAGTAAAGTTCTCCGATTCTATAGTAATCAGATCCGTAAAAGCAAAACTCTAAGTTAATTGGTTTAGAAAAAACTACAAATAACTAAGTCGTATAAGATGAAGCTTCACTAACTAACATCTATGCACTCATCCATCATGACAAAGAGCATTTTTGTCATATTATTAGGATTATAATTTGAATTACTTTAATTTTTTTTGAAAATTTATTCAATTTACACAAACATAGGAGGATGAGAAAGACGATAATTAAATATAAGACTCACATTGTGGGTACTAGCTAGTTAATTAGTCGGTAGAATTATTTGTTGTCGTACAAGAGATACACCTTACTCACTCCATGAATGAGAGAGAGAAAAAATAAGAGAGGATTATCTCTCATTGTGTAGCCTATATACCCACTGAATTTCCTTTTAACCAAAAAAAACAAAACAAAACAAAACCTCACACTTATGCCAACTTCAAAAAATGCATAAGGTTTATTACATAACAGATTTTTGAACTTTGGACCCATAACATTTAATTTCTTGAACTATTAATTTGACACAAATGAACTATGTAGTATAATCTATTTATATTGAACTGTGAATACAGAAATGATGAAATGATTAGACCAAATAAATATGGATCTCCAAAATACCAATAGAGATGAAAGAAGATAGGCAAGAAATCAAATAGGAGGAAACACTTTTCAATCTAAGAACGGTATCTATATCTAATGAATTCAACGATTTTGGTACTTGAACTATGAATTAGTAGCAATCAACTCTTTAAATCCATTTTTCGACAAGAAACTTAACCAAATGAGGAACTTAAAAGAGAATTCCACTTGTTCAATGATTTGCCAAAGTCCAAATTTTGGAGCAAACATTCACCATGTAGTAATAATCAAATTGAAGAATTCTCACTTGTATTTTTATTAAGTTTTCAGTTGAAAAATGGATTAAAGAGTTGATTACTACTAATTCATAGTTCAAAGACACCATGCGCTAAATTAATAGTTCATGGAGTTAAATGCTACATGTTCATAGTTCAATGATCTTATGATGCAATAAACCCCAAAAGTATATATTCCTAACTTCTAAATCTACATAATGATGTTTATATGTAGATCTACTTAACTTTTATACAGTACCATAGTACATAGTCAATCTAAACTAAATAATTATCAATGCACCCGTGTATTATCTACTTTTTTCACATTTATATCGAGTCCATTTAATAATTTTTTTTTATATAAAACCCACATAAATGTAAGAGAAGACAATAATATATCAATTTAGACTTAGTCGGAATTTGTGAGTTTTAACAACTACATTTTGCTCAAAATCTCGGATAATCATAATAGTAGTATTTCAAAAAATGATCACGATCATCTCTATTTAAGAATTGAAATAGATGTCAAGTTCATAGTGAGATTAAATGTCACATTGACAAATTTGACTTTGAATATTCTTTGTTTGATGATGTGTCATTCAATCTCACTATAAACTTGACTCCATTTCAAATTTTAAATTTTAAATGATCATAATCCTTCGAGAAAGAGCATTGATCAAGAGAAGGATACTGCATATCCCTAATTAATTTGACAAATTTGACAACACATATGAACCGTATCTTCAATAGATTGCAGAGTTTGTTGATAGTGATAAACTAATGAAAGCGATATGCAGCCCTACTAATTTCAATGATTGAAGATAGACATCCTAACAGCAATCCTCTATTTAATTCTGATCTTTATTTTCTTTAGTTTATTTTTTGGGGTCGGGGTGGGGTGAGGGCAGAGACATTTCTTAAATTACTTCAAAGTTGGTTGGATATAACCACATTTGTCTGATCCCCTACGGTGACAAATTCGTCTGAGCAGAAAAAAGTGTGAAACCAAATTAAACTATAGTTCAAAAGTTACTGTGGCTTTTAAATCCTCCATCAACAACAGCACCAACAGAAAAGCAGACACTTTATATTTTCATTTTCATATGAAATAGAAAATAAGGTAAAAGCGCATTGGGTAATGTTTCCTAAAAAATAAAAAATAAAAACGAATTAAATTAAAAAGCACAAAATTTTGCTTTCAGTGCTTTCAATAAAATTGAAAAGAAAGAATGCAAAAACAATCTTCTATGAAATTATAAAGTGAGAATGAAAACAGAAAATGAAAGAAATTCATTATCTGAAAATACTAGTAAATAAATGTTCTCTGAAACAAAATGCATCATTGATTTTTATCTTTTTTTCGTTTTAAGAAATTATTCTGGAAAACAGCTTACTAAACATGTACTGCCTTTGGTTTTGTATCATCTTCCAAAGCTTCCTACTTTCAATGATTTTATACCTATTTATGAATCATATGGATAAATCAAAGCTGTATCAAGGTACAAGCATGGAAACTCTTCCTAAGTGTTTCCTTACAAAACATGCAGAATTTTTTAGTTTATGAACTAAAGCAGTCATCTCTTCTTCTTTTTTCTATCACTTTTAGTGTAAATAAAATTTAATCTCTAATTTTTTGTGTAACAACAAATAACTTTACTCACTAAAATTAGCTGACATCACCACTCCATCTTTTCCAAACAACGAAAGACGTCTTTGGTCTACATGATCATATCATTCAAGAGACAAACAGGAGGATAGGTTGTCATTACAATACCAGTCTCCATTAAAGGCTCATGGACTTCATGGTAAAATATAGTATCGCGTGGAAATGTCTAATTGTAGATAAAAAGTAGCACAAGGCAAATATATCCACAGCCTTCTGTATCCCCAGATATTGAATAACAGATGTAGATCAAGTACATCTTATCCATTCAAAAGAATGACATCTTTCGAAAAAGCTCTATTTGAAATTTTCTTGAAAATTTTATATTTTCACAATAATTTTACAATTAAAATTTATAGATACATTGTATTAATTATTAAAAAAAAATAAGATATTGTACAATCATAGTCATAGTTTAAGCCAATAATTCGAGACAAAAGAGAGGGCTACATACTACAATGTTAATTATACAGTACTGGTAGTTAAAATATATGGCTAAAAATATATATATTAAATTAAAAAAAATAGTTAATATTTCCTTTTTGCATAGAATAGTGATTAATGTGAAAACTCTACTAACGAATCATGTTTTTTAGAATTTAATTTTATGCGTGAACATGAGTAGTTTAACAAACCTATTGCTAAACTCATATTAGAGCACAAGTAGAGATGGCAATTCACATGTTTTTCACAGTTAATCAAAACATTTTATCCGTTTAAATAAACGTATAAAAATAAATAGACTTTTAACGGTTACAGAGAGTATTTCATGATTTTTAATTGTTTCAAATTCGGATAACAAGGTAACTAAACATATACGGTTATGAAAATATAAAATTTCGCGAGTAATCTACCGGTTACCATTCACAAGCTTGATTCATCAAGCAAATCTTTCCTTCACCAAACTGTTCGAGATCGATTCATTGCCATGATTAAGTGACCATCAAAGATTCATACTGGATCGCTAAAGAGGACGAGGCCATGCATAATAGAATGTTCATAGGGGGTTTTATGTCGCCTAAAAGAAGGCTAAGTCCCATGTATTACACCCAAAATAATGACATAAAACATAAACAGTAAATCAGAACAATAATAATAAAATAAAAAAGGCGCAATGCAATCAGGCAATCAACGTAATTAATTTTTAATGGAGAAAAAGAATTAAAAGGCAAATAACCAAGACCTGAAAATATTGACTTATTGCAGTCAAGCATAGATGCTTGTTCGAACTGGCAGATGACAATCGCCTAGTGAATACCACAGGATAACTGTCGCGTGATAGGGAAACCAACTTCTTAAAAAGTCCAGCATGACCCATAACAATCTCCCTTTCTGTAATGGGAACAAACTACCACATAGAAATATAATCATTCAGAAATTCACTTAAATATCAGCAGTAGCTACATGAGAAACCAAGATGCTTAGGGGATGGTGCGCTGATAGAGAGGTAAAGCTCCCAAAGCCTCACGTTCTGCATTCTCCCTCTTCACCTGCAAAGCACAAACAAGATTTCATTTTAACACGAACATTACGCATTAGCTTACACATTCTCACTCAATAATCCTAATTTTCAGAATGATTGTAGTATTCATTATGATATATCCTTGTATACTTGTGTAGTAAGATAACCTTCATCAAAGGTTAAATTTCCTGGAAGCTATCCTCACTTTCCTAGAGCATTAATAATAAAACGTGTATACTGAATCCCACTAATAAAACAATTAATTCTACAAAAACTTAAGTCACTTTGATATGGACATCAGCACATAAACATTTCCCTCAAGAGTAGGAAAACACTGCTACATCTAAAGCTGACAAATACTTTATCAGAAGTGATCAAAACAATTCTCGGAGAAGACCTTATAATAAGCATATTCGATGATAGAACAAAAACATAATTATTCCATATTCATCCTATAGCTTTTCAATCTTTTCCTCTCTTTTTTAAGAAACATTTTCCTCTCTTTAAAGACAACTGTGTCACAGAATATCGCACACCAAACCCTTTAGGGAAAAGAGAACTAACTTTTTAATTGATACAAGTAAGAAAAGATATAATTCATTTTCTTGTGCTGTAGAAATACCCCGCAAATAGTTAACTTTTTACCCAACTTCAGACTCCTTTTTCTTTCTAATTCTTCCTAGTATTCAACTAGACATTCAAAGGACAAACCTACGCTAGGCCAGATATCCCTTATTTCAGATCATACTTGGTGATGTTCATATGCAAAATCACTAAGGTGGAACTTTTTTTCTTTTTTGTTTGGTGTACACGCCTAAATCTATCCGTACCCAACCCGTAGCTGGGGCAACTTGAACCCACTGCTAACAGCACCCTCATGCATTATAGCAATAGGACAACGCCCTCAGGCCAGAAGGCATTGGTCACTAAGTTAGAATTCCAGAAATTAGGAGCAGCATGACAAGACAGTTAAAGTTAAATTATTTATTCCATTTTCTGCATCACTTCATCACGGATAGAAAGTAATAACTTCTACTAATGTACCAGTATAGACTTGATGCATAAACCTAATCCTCATGCTATTTCTCCAATAGACACAGAAAACATCTGCCAGACTCATACCAGCATGAACCCAAAAAGAAATTGAGAAGCTCTGAACCTATGCAAGAAAGAACAGAAGCAAATCCAATGACATAAATTAGTTTAGGTTAAAGGTGCTGCAACATGGTTTCCATTGGAAGGGGCCGTAAGGAGTGAGTACCATTACATAGATTAAGTTGGACTCATCAAACAATATAGAAGCATGGATCAAAGAGATCAATATGGCATAATATGAGTCCTGAATCTGGAAATTAACACTTCCAGTACACCTTTGGTCAGTTAAATCAAATTGACTTGACGAACAGCTCTCTAAATAGATCCAGGAAGAAGCAAGATGAGGAGACAAAAGGCTAATCACCAGCACATCGAAACAAGAGTTAAGCAAAGTTTCTCTTTCAAATTACTAATAACAAACCCTGTGGCACTGGACTTCAAAATCTATAACCGATATTCTGTCACGCAGTCGGTGATCAAGATACTCACATTTAAGATGCTACAACCCTGTTAAATAAAGTTTTTATTTTAAGCAATTTTCTACTTACTGTACATGGAACTATATAATTTCTTAAAGTATATTACTTCTTTACCTTTGGTTGAAAAGAATATGAAGCAGGTATCAAAAATTGAGGCAACATATTAATGATAAAATGACAATCTAACTAGTTAGAAGGTGAAATATCGTAGCAACAAGAAAATCTCATTGGACGGAACCTGTGGAGCATCAGCATCAGGCCAGTAGAAGGGGATGCAGTGGACTAGCACATGGATATTTGTTCCACAAGTAAAGCAATACATGCCAGGATTGGTAGTGTTCACTACAGAATCAGGGTCTTTTTCTAGACTATCAAAATAAACAACAGAAGTGTTCAAGCCTCTGAGTTGACTCCCTAATAAAATAAAACACTGACAAACGACAAAGCTGTATTAACCAGGTATAAATCAATCCAGTTTCATAACACCATAACGTTGAAATTACTGAGTGAAAAAAACCTCTCCAGTATCAACTACATGATTGAGCAACAGTTATCCTATAAGAGTACCATGTTACAAAAGACTGTCAAAACAAGTTCTAATTCCATCTGCAGTTTCAAGAGGATAAACATAAATTAACATAATTCATAACAGGTTATAAGCAATTCAGCAAGAATTATATGACTGAGTCTTGTTGATGACCACATCAAAATGAGATATGTTGAGCAGAAAAACATGTAACTTATAATATATGTCAAAGCACTTACAAGAGCCAACATTTCTTGAAGGTAGCCCCTAAACGGGGTTTGCATTGCCTGCATAGGAAAAGAGATTAACAAAAAGACGTCAAGTCAAAATAATAGCATCAGCAGAATTCTTATAATTCCTGCCCACTATGCATATGCCAGTCTAAGTTACACCCGTGAGTGTTGCAATGAAGTAAAGTATTAAGTCCACTATACTATCACCCAAGACCTTAATGCATTGCTTATCAAATCAGTATATACAAAGTCCTATCTTATTTTATAGTTTAATAAAACACTTTACAAAGAGAAATACAAGCACAGGTTGTCTCAAGTTAAGCATGTTCTCAATCAACAAGTGCTAACATTACAAAATCAATCTCAACGCAACAAACTACATGCTAATACCACATCAATTTGCTCCTCAAAAAGTAACATTATATCATAATTTCTTACACGAGATTAACACCATTAGATCACATCTAACGTGCAATATCTTAGTCCATGAATACAACGTATTTATCTGGCTTTATAACACCTAGTTGCTCCTCAATCCTCCAATACCTTATAACGATAGACTGGGTTGTTTATTATATTTAAAATGGTTATAACGATAGACTGGATTGTTTATTATATTTAAAATGGTCTATTAATTAGAACTGAATAGTGGACAATCATATTTGTTTGGTACTTATATGAGTCTGGTTTAGTTTCCTAATCAGTTTCTCGATAACCAAACAGACAAAAAAAAAAAGAGAAATGAAAGGAATACCTGAAGATCCTTGGAGAGGTACTCGTGCTTCATGGAGAGGTCTATGGCACGTTTAAGACGCTGATTGCGAGCGTCCACTATCTCTCTTGGCAGCCGATTCAGTGCCTCCTTGATGTCCGGATCGTAGTACGGATCGTACAGATCATCGTATCTGAGACCTGATTTCACCGAATCAAATCCACATAAATACATAAATATCAAATATATATGTATGTCTATATAATCATATTTGTACGGAATTAGATGCGGAATTAGGGTTTTGAGGGGAGAGAGAAGGGTGCTGACCATAGTTTCGGAGGCGTTTGGAGATGGTTTTCATATGCTGACGTGCGAACCAGTTCTTCTTCGGATCAATAAAAGACTGCAAAAAAGACGCCATTTCTGTCTCTCTAGCTCTCTTCCTCCCTCTACAACTCCTCTTTGCCCTTACGACCTGCGCCGCGACTCTCTCTTCCTTTAGTTCTCTATCTGCTTCCACTTCTCTAGAAGAATCTTCAAACGCAAATGCACAATCGTCGTTTCATTAATGGTGCAACTTGAACAGGTCAGCCCGGCCCAATCCTGAATTTGACCAAAACATCAAGTTAATAGGTTTGGATTGGACTAAAATGAATAATACTAGGCTCCCTGCTGCTCATTGTGAAAATTTCATATCATATATTAAAATATTATGTTTAAATCATATAATAAAATATTTAATTTATTTATTAAATACTAATTATCATGGGAAATACATTGTTTGTGATAAATATTAATATAATTATCTTTTTATTATCTTTTTAGTTGTAATTAAAATTTAATATAATAAATAATATGTTTTAATTTCAATTAAAACGAAATAAATGCAATCATCAAAATTTATAATATTAAAATAATTCTAATGTAAATAAAAATTAATATACTGATAAATTTATTATTACTATAGAAATTTGATCAAATATAAAAATAGATCAAAAAATATTTTAAATCTTATCTTTATTCTTATTTATTTTGTTAATTTAGTGTATCAAATTATATAATAATAAGAAAAAAAGTATAATGCATAATTTTAATTATTTAAAATGTTTTATCTTTTATATTTTTTCTCATGATAGAATTTTCTAAGCGAAAGCATATTTTTCTCGTCAAAATGAAATAATGTGATTTGATTTTTTTCCTCATCATATTAAGGGGAAGCAAAATGAGCTTTAAAATTTCCCACTACCTGATAGTGTAGCGTCAAACAGATTTGGTGACATAGTAATGTATTACTTATGAAATATTTGTTTATATATAGAGTAGTGAATTTTAAATTTAATTATTCAAATAAATAAGAAATTTTCTAAGTTTAAATCTTATCAATATTTATTTTATATTATTTGATAGATTTAAACTTAGAAATTAATAGTCTGTATAAAAACCAGTTCACATATATAAATTTGTTTATTTTTGAATTTAATGACTTACTTATATAAACTAAAATTAAAACTTAAATCCACGATGAAAAGAAAAATTTAATTCAATTTATTATTTGTGAAAGCTTATTTATAAAGTGTAGCTAGTTGTTTTAATCTAAATAATAAAATGTAATTTTATATAAATCCTATTTTCATGATAAAAAAATTTATTACTATATAAATTTACCATTGATTTTTACTTCTCAATTTAATGAACTTAATTACATAACAGTTTATTATTTGGGGGAAATTTTGTTTATATAGAGTAAATAATTTTTTTATAAAGTATAAATAAAAGTTAATTTTAAGAGAAAAATGAATTTTCAATTTAATTTATTTAATCAGATAATAATTATAACTTGTGATCAGATTTTTTAATATAGAGTAGCGAATTGTTTGTTAGAAACTTAATTGTACACAGAATCTTAATTTTATGACTAAAAGAACAAAAAATTTATTATATAAATTTGACATATCTGAAACAGTGGTATAATGATAATACGAGAGATGAACCAAAATTTAATATTTAGGTTATGATGAAAATCCAAATTCTAATACAAGTTTGAGAGAGAGAATGATTTAATAAGGAAATCACATATATAATAAAAGATTATATCAATCAAAATTATAATAAAATTACAATATATATTTTTATATGTCGTGTTTTGTTTATAAAAAGTTTTACACGAAATTTAAACTTTTATATATACTAACTATTATGAGATGTGTGTTGCATGTGATAAATATTACGCATGATGAATTTTTATTACCTTTTTAAATGTATTTAAAAGTAATATAGTAATAAATTTTTTAATTTCAATTTGAACGAAATAAATACAATCATCAAAATTTATAATATTACGTAATATTTTCTTAATGTGAATAAAATTTAATATATTGATGAATTTATTGTTGTGATAGAAATGTGATGAAATATATAAGTAGATAAAAAATATTATAAATCTTATATTTATCATTTTTTTAATTTAATGTATCTAATCACATAGCAATAATTTTTTTGAAAAACTTTTTCTTTAGTAATGATTTTTTTTTTTTTTTGTAAATATTTGTTTATATATAGTCTCCAAGCTTCACAAATCAAAAATCATTGATGTTATTGGAGTTTATACAAAATCCAATATATTAATGTATTAAAAATGAAATATTTTTAATTTCATAATTACTTATATTTTTTAATTAATGGATTTAGTTACAAAAGTAAATGATTTTTTATGGAAAAACTTGTTCATGTTGAGTAGTTTTTTTTTTTTAGTTTTTGCAAATGACTTGCTTATATAGAGTTAAACTAAACTCTTATTATATAAGGAAAAGAAAGTATATTTTTCATGGGTTTAATTACATGATAATTTATTATTTATGAAATGTTTGTTTGTATAAAATAATATACAATAATTTTCAATTATCTATAAAATAATTTCTTATAGATAATCCTAATTCGATGAGGCAAAAAAAACATTAACTTAAAAAAATATTATGGAAATATATTTCTATCTAGCTAATGCTTAATTTATGCCCTGCTTGTATTTTTTATATAACTCAGACATAAATTTACTTGAAAATTGATATGATCATTGCCTAAATTTGTATCGGCAATCCCTTATTGGAAACTAATAGATGATTATTAGAGAAAGAATTGTCGATACAATATATCTTTCAAATGATTTCGGTTACCAAATAATAAGCCATGAAACTAAGATAATTCATAACAGTGTAAATGTATTAGACAATCTAATTAAATAGACACATTTTTCTGTGTAATGATTATAAAAAAAAATACAAAATTAACTGCAAAATAAATATTTTATTAACTTCCATCTAATTACTTTCGCAACATTTTGAAAGTTGAATGGACGGATTATGTGTAATGCATTTATTTTTAGGAGATTTCAAGTCAGTAGCTATTACCTTAGTGTTTATTACTATGAGTTATATATATTTGGGTCCCTGAAATTTTGGGATTGGATTTTCAAGTTGGATCTACTATCATGAATTAAGGAAATAGTGGTAAAATTGATAATTCTTGTGCTAAAATATAGTTATAATAAAAGATTTAACAAATCTGACTCCGATGTATAGCGTGTCACAAAAAAAATATTTAAACTTAAAAATAGGCACAATTTATTTCAACTATTAATAATGCAAATTAATATGAGTATAATATTAAATTATGATTAAGTGCGCTTAAAATCACTTGTTTATTATGATGTTTATTTTGTTTGAAAAAAAAAAACATATTAGATTCATGTTAATTTTAATTGTTAATAGTGATTTGTACTCTAACTTTTCTTGTGATACAACTTTGGAAGTGGAATAACATTTTTTTTTCATCAAAGTTGAAAATTATTTATTTTTTTATTGAAGTGGCATTATATATAAATAGGTTTATTGTACCGTAGATACTTAAAGTATTAACATGTTGCACTGAACTCCCTATGCTATTAATTTGACATTCTAATTATTTTAACTATGATTCAGTTGCAATAGACTCCTTATACCCTTTTTTTTTTATCAATATATTCAACGGAAAGGGCAAAAAAATATATTAAAAGAGTATCACATGTCTCTCACATGAGAAAGACTTATTCCAAAAATTCAGTGTTTTCAGAGGCGAGGGCGTTGGGCGAGACATTTTGCCTCAATGAGGCGAGGTGTAAGTCCCGAGGCGTTGGGGCGTAAGCCTTTTGAAACGTTGGTGAGTTTTGAATAAAATAATATTAATTAAATTATAAAAATACTAAAAAATTAAAATAATATAAATAAATAAATTATCAATAAACTTTACTAACTTAAGACCTATGAATAAATATTTATTAAAATATTTTTACACAAATATCAAACAATTTGATGAGCAAGAGTGTTAAATGTGAGCATATAGTCTGATAATTATAATATTAATTATAATTAATCCAGGTAAGTCTTTTGAATCTTTTGAGGCATTTTGAAATTTTAATAAAATAATATTAATTAATTAATTAGAATAATAAAATTATTTTAATTTTAATTCTAATTCATTTTTATCAAAGTTTAATACTTTACTAACTCTCTATAGTGTGATAATTATAATTTTATAAATATTAAAATATATTTATATATAAATTATATGAAGTATAACTTATATTTTTATATTGTTGTAATTTGTAAATGATTAATTAAATTGTTTGTAATTATTATTAAGATAGATAATATGTATTATATATTTATGAAGTGTAAAAATCTCATTGGTTAAGATTTGGGATGCTTTAGGTCATGGGTTCGAGTCGTCGGGAAGGAAATTTAAAAGTTTTATTGTTAAAACGACGTCGTTTTGTGTCCGCCCCAACAAATACACCCCTGGGCTTTTTGGTCCGATTTCGCCCGTGGGCGCGCCTTGGGCACACCCCAGGCCCGTTTTTAAAAAACACTGCAAAAATTTAACATGTCAAATCTAAAGTTGGCAATCGAGAAAATCTTGGAAGCAGTGAAAAGACACTTACTTCGATCTATAAAGGAGATTATCGTTTCGTCGAAACTTTTGGGGCTTCTTTCGTATGATGATTTATGTTGCGTCGTGACATAAGAAAATCGAAGAAAAAATCTACCAAATCAAAAAATCTAAGACCAACCGGTGATAATTGCGTCCACAAATTAAAACCCAAGTTGTGAATCGAAGTCATCGCTGACTTGAAATTGAAATCCAGATTAAAGTGTGTAATTAACAAATTAAATTTTTGTTGTTTGACTTAAATTTACTTTGATTTGTTAAGTCGAATGTAAATTTTTTAGTTGAAAATTTCGTTTCTCTTTGGCTGATTGATTTTGGGTTTTTCGTTTTCTTTTAGAAAAAAAAAATCATTGATGTTCTGTTCGGTTGCTGGGAAAGTGACTCGGTTTTGACTATTGGAAGAAACAGTTAACTGCAAGGGATGATAATATAAATGGTTAATCTTATTAATGTTATGCTCTAAAAGATATAAAGGGAAAGGACAAGAAAGAATGATAAATTTTGGACGGTAAAGTTAATTTAGCATTGACTCGGGTCATGCACTGAGAGCAAGAACTTGACATATTATAATGAAAAATATGAGAAATTACTTTGGTTCTCTCATTTGTATGAATTTTAACCGATTAGATTTGATACGTTAAATTTTAGGATTAAGTCATTTTTATGTAAGAAGCGTATGATATTTTTTAAATATTTTTTTTTGTTTCAGTTAAATATATTAATTAAAAAATAAATATAAAAAATCAATTGCGACTAATCATTTTAATTTATGTTTTTTATTACATTAGTTGAAATATAATTAAATAAATCGTTTCAACTCAATTTTTATTTAATTCGAGCTCAAAATTTTTATATGAGTCAAACAAAGGTTGGCATTCATATAATCCATCACGGGAATAAATTAGACTAAAGTTTATAAAATTATATTGTGATTAGAGTTAAGATTAGACTTTAATCTGATCAAACTCAACTTGTGATCACGTTTTATTTATTTGACCGTTTTTGAGGTTTAATCCATTGTTTTCTACTTCTTCTCTGCAGGAAATAAATATTATTGTTATAGAATCATAGACATGTCACATGAGAATCTAAAGCAAGAATCCTTGAACGGCAAACCTCATGCAGAATGGTAGAGTAGAGACAACTTTTGCTAGCTACTCATAAATCACAGTGTGTATACTGTCTGCTGTTACCTACTTCTCAGACCCACGGCAACTCACTGCTGTTCGATCTTTTGATCATTTCCAAATAACAAATCTAAGGATTCATTTGTAAATGATTTCGTTATAAAATTAAGTTCATTTATCTCGTTTTGAATTCTTATTTTATTTTCAACATTTTAAAATACAAAAAATTCAATTGAGTTTTATGATTTGTTATAAGAAAATAAAACATAAAAACATATATTGATTTATTTCTAAATTAATTTTATTTTAATTTATTAAAAATAAAATAAAATTTTATTTTTATTTGTTTCAAACAAAACCTTAGAAAAGCATCATTGAATTTTGGCACACAGACACAGTTTTAGCACCATTGAAATTTGTGTGTTCCATATCCAACAACAATGTGATCCTAACGACCAAGTGATTCGCTAAGGCATCATTGATCGATCGCTTTATTAAAACTAGTCTTACAATATGTGTAATGTGCGTGTCATATAGTTCTTTCTATTATAAATTAATATTGATATCAATAGGAGATAGTATGTCTCAATTAATAAATAATTTATATATGTCGGTGAAATTTAAATAATTTAAGATATTAAAATATTTAAGTATGATATTGGAATATATATAAAAATTTATTCAAAATCAAGTAAGCAACAGAATTTAAAAGTATAAAATAACTAATTAAAAGCTTCAAGATCATTAAAGTTGGATAAAATTGTCAAAAATTTAAACTTAAATAAATTTTTTTGCGCATTTATTTGGATATATCATCACCTTTTGGATGATGAAATTTTACTTTTTTAGAGCATGTATTAATCATAAAAGACAACGAAAATAAATATAAAACGACAACAATAACGATATCATAATATTATACCATTGATTTTTATTTTCTTGAATCAAAATTCTTCACACCCAAACTTCATCATAGAGAAATATGTTGATAAATAAAGAAAAAAATTAAAAATATTATATTTTTTTTCATCCAATTAAATTGTTCCTAAACGATTTGGATATATGAAAATAAAACTGTGTTAAATCAATATTAACATAAATAAGTTATCATTCCTATTCTAAAAAAGAAGTCTTCGTTCAATTATCTTGCTACAACCATTAATAAATACTGCTATAAAGAATAAGAGTAACTTTGTTTAGAGCAATGGAAAAAGGTGCATTAAAACTCATGGTCTTACCTCTATTATAGTTCTCAAGTAGAAATTCAATAAATATGGAGAAAATATTCTGAAGTAACTTGAGAAAAGTTTTTTTCAAGTACACGATGAATACTACGAGTTATTACTTTTCAACACAAAGATTATACCTTAATTAACGATTCTATGTATTTTGAAAATGATTAAATTAACTTTTTATTATATACACATTACATTTATTTTACTAATTTTACACATTCTCATTTATTTTTACATAAATTAACATTTTATTAAAACTTTTATCCACATTATAAAAAAAAAACATTATTCCCAAAGTGCAATAATTTTGATCTTATAATTTTCAAACTTTTGGGTTTGAGTCTTGTAATCTTTAGATTTCTGTGGAATAAGGAGCAAAACAAAGATAACTCATGAAACTCTATGCGATTTGGGAATGAAATATAATTTTTCTGGTTTATGTTTTTTTTGGCAAAACATATAGAATGGGAAGTTTTTTCTTTAACTTACAAATCATAGGTTCGGACAAAAAAATCAAGTTAATCTCGTTAAATTAGCTTGATTCACGTGTTTTCTAATAATCAGATAGATGAAAATGAAGAGGAATGGATTGAGAGAAAGTAACTTTCTCTTATAACCCATGAATTGTTTTAATGTAATGTTTGGTGTTGAATTTAATTCAACTTAAATCCAACCCAAATGTCGCCTAAATTTTTAATACATTAATTTCTTAATTACCATCTTATTATTATTTCTCTTAAGAGACTATACTTGAAGATTCAAATAATATTTTTTATTTAGAGTGTAAAATTTAATGCTTGGACTTTTGTTATTATTTAGAATATAATTTTTTTATTATTTCTCTTTAAAAATAGATAATCCAAGTAGTTGAATTTATTTTAATGCTCCTTAACGATTGTTTTAAAGATATGTTTAATACTTACCAATAAAGAAGTTCAAATAAATGCTGAAATTATAAATGTTAAGTATTATAAAAATAAAATAAATAAAGTACAAGATACTCCAACTTAAATAAGAGTCGTGATCCAATCGGAAAAGTTCATTATTAATCACAAAAAATTAAATAGTTATTATTTTAAAATTTTATAAATTATTACTCAATTTTTTCTCTGATTACTAATAAATTTTCTCAATTTCATAATAATTTCAAAAAAGAAACCGAATTCATAATATCACCGATTAGTAAATAAGATTCATAGAATCACCACTTACTAAATGAAGGGCTAGTCTATAAAAAATAAAAGGTGAGAGGATACAAGGGTCAATATAATATTACTTATAACCAAAAAAAAAAAAATGAGGGACAGTTGCAATAACTGTAAAACACAAGAAAATACAAACGCCAGTAACGTAACGGGCGCTACAGTCTTCCAACCTGCAAAGAAAGAAGAACCATTCACAAGAGGACTCTATATGCACACAAACAGAGAGCCATTGAGATTCATCAGAATTTGACTATCTACTCCCTACAATTTAATAATGGAGAGAGCGAGAAGAGAGAGAGAATTAGAATTTAGAACAATGCAATTAATTATCAATTAAAGGGATAAAAAAAATGGCGCAGAGCTGGAAGAAGAAGGAGTCATGGTTTTGTGGAGAGAGAGGAGAAGAGCAAGGGATTGAGCAAATGTCTCGAGACGAAGGTAGCGTCAGTCATTACAGCCTCACCGCCGGCATCCTTCCTTCTCTCGGTGCCACCGGTCGCAGCAGCCGCAGAGTCAAGCTCCGTCGCTTCATTATCTCCCCTTTCGATCCTCGTTACAGGTTTTCCTCTCTCTCTATATACACACACATATATACACGTGTTGGGAAACACCACGCCGGTTTTGTTATTTTTTTCGCTTCGTTGAAAATTTCATGTGGGAATGGTTTTATGTAGAGAAATATGGAAAATTTGCGAATGATTTGAGGGAAAGTTTTTATTTTTATTTTTATTTGGGTTCGGAATTTGGATTACGCGAAAAAGATAATCAATCCTCTCCAGTCATCGTTCTGTTACAATGTTCAAAAGAAATTTATATTTTTATTAATTTGTTGAAGCGTAGTGTAGTATTTCACTGCAATAGGGTAGGTTATATTACTGCGGACGATCTGGAAAATGTACCATATACAGCATTGAGAAATTTCACGGACAACTATTTTCTTTATTCTATATATTTTTTGCAAGATTTATTCTTAGTTGTTTTGTCAAATATATGCTAAATATAATTAATATATAACTTAAATGCCATTTTGTAAATAGATAAGGAGAAACAAATCTCTGCAACAAAACTTTGGTCATTGTATTCCCTTTTCTTTAATTTCTGCAACAAATTTCTGTCTCATTCTCATAATTTATTCTCGGATTGCTTTAATTCTATTAATTTTCTTGGAATATGAACTCTTCTGTTGGATTTTTTTGAGAGCTCAATCAAGAACTTCTGTTGGATTAATAATGTTATTTCGGAGCTTGGCTGACCACCTAATCTGATATATTTCAGATTTTGGGATACATTTTTGGTATTTCTAGTGTTCTACACAGCATGGGTGTCCCCTTTTGAATTTGGATTTCTGCACAGACCCAAAGGAGGTCTTGGCATAGCAGATAATATTGTCAATGGATTTTTTGCAATTGACATTGTTTTGACATTCTTCGTTGCCTACCTCGACAAAGGTACTTATCTCCTCATTGATGACCCAAAGAAAATTTCTTGGAGATACACAAGAAGCTGGTTGGCTTTTGATGTGATATCCACAATCCCTTCTGAATTTGCTCGGAGTATATTGCCTAATCCTATTCAGTCATATGGATACTTTAGTATGCTTCGTCTCTGGCGTCTCCGAAGAGTCAGTAAATTTTTTGCCAGGTAAAGTGGGAGTCACTTATTAGCCTTCCAGAGATGTGTATACCTTTTTTGGTATCAAGTTAATTTTGTTTTTGTAAAATCATTTCCCTCTAGTGAATTTATGCCATACTTGGTTGCATTGTTGAATAAATCTATTAGTAAGTCAATTTGATTGGCAATTCGATTGTTTTTATTTGAAGTTGTTTACAAACAAATTTTTTCTTCTGTTGTTTTAGCAAAAGAAATTCTTCAAAAATCTGTTATTCAATCTCATTTTTAACATTAATATAGCGTTGGCCAAAATGAAGGCAAATAACCTTTACATATATACGTGTGTGTGTGATATGATACATGCAATGAAACCATTTTACTTTTCCAGGGTAATAAACTAGGTGTTGGTTCATGTGAGCTTCAATTGTTTCCCTCACCCTTCCTTCTACTGTTCTACAGGAATTGATCATAGTTTTTCTTTTTCAGATTGGAAAAAGATAGGAACTACAGCTACTTCGGGGTTCGATGCTCGAAGCTTATTTGTGTTAGTATCAGTAACTAATGTACAATCATTTTTTTATTGGATAAGTGAATTTTCTATACTGATATATCTCATCTGGCGCTTGAGGGTTCCTTATAGGTTACTCTCTTTGCGGTGCATTGTGCTGCTTGCTTCAACTATTTTCTTGCTTCACATTACCATGACCCCAAGAGGACATGGATTGGAACTTCTGATGAAAATTTTCTTCAAAAGAATTTGTGGGTCCAGTATGTGACGTCAATTTATTGGTCAATAACCACCCTTACAACGACTGGCTATGGCGATTTGCATGCTGTGAATACAAGGGAGATGATATTTGACATCTTCTACATGCTCTTTAATCTTGGACTGACAGCATATTTGATCGGAAATATGACCAACTTGGTTGTTCATGGTACCAGTAGAACTAGGAAATTTGTGAGTTAATTTTATCTTATTATTTATGTTGAGTTTGACAATCTTTGAGACACATTTAGGATCTTTTGAGTCACAATTATTTTTCTGTGCTAAATATGTAATTGTTGTAGCACTGCTTTAATGGCTTTGGGGAAAGCCTTTTTGTTCAGATGCTCTTTTCCATCTAGGAGGTGGGACTTCATTTTTGGATAATGTTTGAGGGAAGATTTAGCTTAATTTGGCATGTACTCAAGTTAGACAAATTACCGAACATTGGTCACTTGAAGTGCATCTCTACTCAGTGTTGGCATTTGTATTTAACCGTCATATTGCACTCCTAGCATTTATATATAACTTTCCGCCTAAATTTTAGCTGGAAGAGCTTTATCACTAAGTTCCTTCTCAAATTAAGCTGTGTACTACAAGGCGTTAACTTTTAATTGAAATGCCATGAAGTTCTTTTGTTTGCCTTTGTATTCTGCATTGTATAACTCATGCATTGTTACTTTAATGCATGGTACTTGTAATAGGTATTTCAGGAAAATATGTTGCTCTAGAATTATCAGAGCATCATATGCATTGTTCTCTTTTTATAACTGTCATTTTATGGAGTTAACGGTCTACTTGAGCATGCATTTTATCTGGAAAATTGGGTGCTTTCGAGTTTTTTCATTCATTTTTTATCTTCCATTCGTTCATTTCAGAGAGATACTATCCAAGCTGCCTCAAATTTTGGCCAAAGGAACCAACTGCCCGTTCGCTTGCAGGATCAGATGCTTTCTCATTTGATTTTAAAGTACAGAACTGATTCAGAAGGTTTGCAGCAGCAAGAGACTATTGATTCCCTCCCTAAAGCAATTCGATCAAGCATTTCAAGCTATCTCTTCTATTCACTGGTTGATAAGGTGTACTTGTTCCGTGGGGTATCAAACGATCTACTCTTTCAACTGGTATACTACTACCACTATTTTTATCTTCTTTCTTGATATTTGGAAGCACTGTCAAGAGGTTTCTGTGTGTTAGATGCAGGAGGATGCTATAGTAATTCCCTTTTAGCATTCTAAAGAAAAGAAGTTTCCCGCATTTTATGTTTTTCAAAGTTTAATACTTTGGCAAACTTGATTTTGAGTTCTAACATGTAATTTTTGCAACTCAACTAAGCAGTAAATATGAATTAATTGGAGAGGAGTACATGAATCCTTTTCCTCTAATCCACCCAGTCTAGGCCATGCTGACGTGTGCTTAATTAAGCTGAAAAATATACATTTTGTCATTAAATAATGGGAAGGATTGTGTGTATATATATATATATATATATGGAGTTAATATTTAATGGGCACCACTTAACAAGAGATTGGTATCTTGGAGTAAGATACTAAAAGTATGTGAAGCAATATTATATGTTATACACTTTATTTACCTTGATGCTTTAAATTTTGAATTTTGAAGGTCTCAGAGATGAAGGCTGAGTATTTTCCTCCCGGAGAAGATGTGATATTGCAAAATGAAGCACCCACAGAATTGTATATATTGGTCACCGGTGCTGTTGTAAGAAACTAACTTCCCCCATCTTGTCTCTTATGTGTGTGTGGCATTGGTACATAAGAAGTAATTATCAATCATTTAGCAGAACAAATGAACGAAACCAGATTGAGGGTTTCTGGAGGAACCTTTGTCCTGTATTCTTTTACGACAAAGAAAAAGTAAATAAAGAAGGCGATTTTCATTTCTTGAACTACTCCGGACAAACAAAATTAAGAAAAGGAAACAAATGAGAAAGAGAAACTTGTCATTCTAATAAACTCCCTCTCTGTTGACTGTTCTTACTTTGAAGTTAAGTTTTCATTTTCTTCGAGAAATTCAGTTTCTGATATACAAATCTATCTCGCAGGAACTTATTGTATGCATGAACGGAATAGAGCAGGCAAGTTTTATGATTTAGACCTTCTAGATGTTTATCTTCCAGTCATATTATTTAGGTTACCTTTAAAAGAAAATATTGGAGCTTATTCACCATGATAATATGTATGCTGTTTGCAATGGATCATTGCAGGTGGTTGGTGAAGCACATACAGGAGATGTTGTTGGTGAGGTTGGTGTGCTCTGTTATAGGCCTCAACTGTTTACAGTTCGGACCAAACGATTGAGTCAGCTGCTTCGTTTGAACCGTACTGCTTTTCTAAACATTGTTCAGGCAAATGTTGGGGATGGGGCCATAATCATGACTAATCTTCTTCAGGTTTGTAATAGTTTTGACAGCAACTGCATTTCACTTGATTAGTTGACAATATCTCCTTTTGTTTCGATGGCTTCCTTTGGTTCAGAAACTGGAAAAACTATTGTTTGCAACACTTTTCGGGTAATATGGAAGAAGTATATCCACTATTGTAGTTAATTTTATATGTAGACAATCTTTCTGCTACCAACCAGCAGTGTTTCCTTTCACAGAGCTAAAAACTCTGGGTTGGAGTCTATAATAATTACTTAAAAGTTCACTTTTAAATATTTTGTTGTTAAGATTGTGTTGCTGAGGACATTCTGAGAATCCGGGTTCCGAGTGTTTGCATGAGATAGCCTATCTGAGTGGGACAAGCCAGGGGTCTTAGAATGAGAGAGAAAGAGAGAAAATGACAGGCTTATCATACTGAATAAGATTAGCCGAACAGAAGATTCTGGAGTCCGTACTCTTGGGAACCTTTCTTTATGTTTTGGACTGGTTCTTAATCGGTGAGTGTTTCGGCCATTATGGGCTCTAGTAGTCTTCTGGGAGACTTATAGACTTAACATCCTTGGGTTCTTGTGATTCATTTTATTCTTATCCCTCGTTTTATTTGAGTGTGTATCTTTAGGGTCCTTGTGCAAGTGGCATGACATGATTGGGCGTTGTCAAGTAGTAACTATTCTACTGTGTACTGACACCCCTTCTTCCCTTGCTATGGCCCTCTTCCTTATCCAGCAGAAGGCCTTTTTCTAGATTGCTGTTCATCTAGGTAATTCCCTCCTTATAACCTCCAAACCAAGACCTCCTAACTGTCCCTTTACTAAACCCCAGGTACTCCGGGGCATGCCAGTTCCCGGTCTTTAAATACCTCAGGCACTTCCCGGGCTCTCTTTGTTCCCATCTTCTTTGGTGCTTACTTGTCCTCCACCAATTACTGCCACATGCCAAACAAGTATTCTCTTGGAGCAACCCATCACACCACATGTCAAGCGTAAGTGAAATGTCTCATAAGAGATTGATATGATATAGTTATTTGAAACGAGGATGAGTGCTTTTGTTATTTGGATACTATGTCCATGAAGTGGCTAGGGCGTGCTCCCCATTTATGTCATTGTGCAAGCGCTTAACTAATATAGCACATAATGCTATAATTACGCATGCCTACAATATTATTCTACAAGCTTGTTTTTCTTGGACAGAAATCTCCATTATGTGACTAGTTTGTATTGCAAAATATAAAAAAAAGAGATTTATGGGGCAAATACAAGATACGATCATATGACTTAAATTGAGAAGAAAAGTGTCTTATCTCATAAAACATATGTGTTTGATGCAGTGTTTGAAAGATTCAGGGCACACAGTGATGAAAGGCATTTTGGAGGATACAGAGCATATGTTGGCTCAAGGCAAAATGGATTTACCTCTTAGTTTATGCTTTGCAGCGGCCAGAGGAGATGATTTATTGCTGCACCAGTTGCTGCGACGAGGTTCAAATCCAAATGAATTGGATAACAGTGGGCGAACTGCACTGGTCTGCATCTCTTCTCTTTTCTTTCTTTCTCTCTCTCTCATTCTCTTCGTGTGTGCGTCTCAGTCAAATCTCTTTGATTTAGAGACTTTGGAGCTCATTTTGGTTTTTCTATGGAACAGCATATTGCAGCATCCAAAGGAAATGAGCATTGTGTAGTTCTACTTCTAGAGCATGGTGCAGATCCTAACATCAAAGGTATCTTTTGTGCTTAATGAAATAAATTCTCCAACAAAATTGTATGAAAATAGTTGTGTGTCTGCTTGTCAAGTATTTTATATATACCCTTTGGTTATGGAGGTATTGAGCAAAATGTTAGTAAAGGCGGTTGGGGTAGAGCTTTTGAGTGACTTTAAGGTGGGGAGAGAAGGGAGTTATGTTAGAGTGTCGCAACTTCTTGAAGGGGAACACTATGAAGATTAGGATTAGAGATTTTAATCTAGGAATTTGGGGATATGGAGATAATTATGTAATTGAAAATATTAAGAATTATTATCTTAGTTAGCTTCCTTATTTGAATAGGATTAGGATTAGGCTTATCTTCTTCCATTGTTATCTGATCTGTTGTTCTTATCTTTTTAGGATTTAGTTTTTATCTTTAGGATATGATTCTCCTATATATATGAGAGATTTATTTGTTATTCAACAGCTTATGAATGAATTCAGACTAAATATTATTTGTCATACTCTGTGATTGAGTGTTTAGTCGTCTATGTGATTTGGACTACTGTTCCATATGATTTGGTTCAGTGTTCCCATGTGATTTGGATCATCTATCTTTAATTTCCTCGTTTCTTTTCAATTCTTCCCTACTATACGGCATTAAGTGGTATCATAGCCGTAATTTTGTTTCCCTGTAGAAAAAAAACACCATCACAAAAATCCCGTGTACAGTGCCAAACACATATTCTTTTGCTGTCTTCCGCCAACCTCCATCACCTGCCGCTGCCGTAACGACGGCGCCACCACCAGCCTTGAACAGAGAGTCAGGCCAAGCTGAGCTCGAGCGAGCCAGTTCAAAAAAAGATTTCAGGTTTTTTTTACTGTAGTTATCTGTACTCCTTTTTTTTTTCATGCAAAAAAAACCAAAAAAGTAAAAAAAAGCAAAAAAAGGAAAAAAAACAGAAAAAGAACAAAAAATTAATTATGTTTGAGGTATTATAGTTTGATATCATGTCTTACCGTACCCGGATTCGTATTCGAAATCTACAAGCTCAGCTATCAAGTGCTTATTCTCGTTTGGATGCATTGAAATCCAAAGTGATCAAGTATGGTTAGTGTTATCTTCCTGGTGTATGTATGAAGAATATAGAGAACTTCAATATTGGGTTTATCGTGATGAGAAACGACTTGAAGAATTACAACACCAATATGAGTATGAATGAGAGCAGAGTTCTCGAGATGTCTAGGCTTTGAATGGTAATGGCAGTTATATTTGAGGGAGTTGTATATAAAAATTATTATTATGCTCCTAAAGATGCTAACTATAGTTGTGTTGGGTATGATCGTGCATACATAATCCAATTTTTGAAAGAATATAAAGAATTGTGTAAGCCTTTGGATGTTGTGACAACGCAAGTTGATCCCGAACTTGATAACTCAAAGCCCACTAATGATAGAGAAGACTCCACATAGCACCAAGATGAAATCAACTTGAATGAAGATATTCAAGTAGGGGTTGAACATGTTGTCCCAATTCCATGTGAGACTATTGTAGTTGAACCATGTCAGATGATGATTTGGTTATGCCCATTGAGTTTGTTGACTAGGTTCAAGACCATGATGTCGACAAAGATAAATGACAAGTCGACGGCCAGCTTGATGTTGTTGAGCATATTGAACCAGTTTCATGTGAGGTTATTTTATTCGAACCAGTCCAGCAAGATGATAAGTTTGCTGAGCACGTTGAAATAGTTCAAGAGATTCCAGACAAGCAGGATGACAAGCTGATTGTTCGATTGAGATTCGAGTTGATACATTTGTCTGTCATATTGAGTTTGTCCTCCCTACCTAGTTTCAAGTATCTAGGCAACAGATGTTTTCAACGAAATTTTTCCCCCTTCCTTTCGAGACTTTCATGACCATGCTTTGTTCATCGACACCTTTGAGCTCTTACTACTGGAACATTTTTCAACTCGAGGACAAGTTCTTTCTAAGTGGTGGAGAATGATGGAGAACACGAGGAAGATTAGGATTAGAGATTTTAATCTAGGAATTGGGAGATATGGAGATAATTATGTAATTGAAAATATTAAGAATTATTATCTTAGTTAGCTTCCTTATTTGAATAAGATTAGGATTAGGCTTATCTTCTTCCATTGTTATCTGATCTGTTGTTTTTATCTTTTGTAGGATTTAGTTTTTATCTTTAGGTTAGGATTCTCTTATATATATGGAAGATTCATTTTTTATTCAACAACTTATAAATAAATTCAGACTAAATATTATTTGTCATACTCGTGATTGAGTGTTGAGTCGTCCATGTGATTTGGACTATTGTTTATGTGATTTGGTTCAGTGTTCCTATGTGATTTGGGAAGATTCATGTGATTTGGATCATTTATTTTAATTTCCTCGTTTCTTATCAATTCTTTCCTATTGTACGACATCACTTTTTTTTGCAGATGACACTATTATCTTATGTGGGGCAGAAACTAATCAAATCTTGCATCTTCGATGTATTCTTCTTTGTTCTGAGGCGGTCTCGGGGTTCAAGGTCAATCTTAGCAAAAGTAATTTAATTACTCTCGATGAAAACATTAATGGTCATCTCCTTGCTAGTTTGCTGTGGTGCAATGTAGGATCTCTTCCTATTACTTATCTTGGTCTCTCTTTTGGAGCAAACTTTAAAGACATAAGCGTTTGGAATCTAATTGTGAAGAGGTTTGAATAACGGTTAGCTGGATGGAAGAATCGCCTTCTCTCTAAAGGAGGAAGACTTACTCTCATTTAAAACCACTCTTTCTAGTCTCTCTATTTATTTCATGTCTATTTCCCGTCTCTAGTGTTGTGGCTAAGAGGTTGGAAGATATTCAAAGGAGATTCCTGTGTGGGGTAATATAGGGGAGGAGTATAAATACCATTTGGTGAGATGGGTAGTGATTAAGCAGCTAGTGGAAAAGAGGGGATCTTGGTTAGAAGTCTCTCACCTTATTCAATAAAGCCCTCTTGGGGAAATGGCTTTTGAGATTTCTTGTGGAGAGGGATCCTGAAGAAAGGTGGTGGAAGCTAAGTTTGGGGTGGATTCTTGCTGGTGGATGACAAAAAAGGGAGGGGGACTTATTGTGTAGGGGTGTGGAAATGGATAAGGAGGGGTTAGGAAGACTTGCACCCTCATCTCTCAGTGTTGGTGGGTAATGGGAGGAAAACTGTAATAGGAGGAAAACCAGGCTTTGGCATGATTTATGGTTTGGGAACACTCCTCTTAAAGACCGGTTTTCGTACATTTTCTCAATTATGAGGGATAAATAAGCTTTTATATTTTCGTGTATCTTGGTGTCTAATGGTATTATTTCGTTGGACGTTCCTTTGGTTCGTAATGTTCAAGATTGGGAGCTTGAAAGGGTGGAAAGTTTATTGAAAACTTTGCATAGCTATAAGATGGAGGGATAGCCAGGGTAAAGGTTTTGAGGTGAAATCTTTCTATAAGATTCTTATGGATGGAGAGTCCTCGGATGGCTCCTCCAATTTTTCTGGGAAAGCAATTTGGTGTTCTGATGCCTTGAAGAAAGTGTGTTTTTTTTTGCGTGGGAAGCTGCTTAGGAGAAGATTCTTACTTTAGATAATTTACAAAGAAGAGAGAGGGTGTTGGTTAATCGTTGTTTCATTTGCAAAAGCTGTGGAGAATCCATATTTCATCTTTTGCGGTAATGTTCTTGTTGAGAATCAATGTCCAGTTAGGCCTAGCTGCTGGCTTAGAATGGGAACAAAGCAGGCCCAGCTTCAAAACCAACTCCATTTCCTCCATGTTGAGAATCAATGTTAGCCCACCATAAGTAATTCCCAACCCAATCTAAGTCCAATAAAATTGTTCAAGCCCATAGCTAGTTTGATGATGTAATTGCTTACAATTACAAAGTGGGGCAAAGTTAGGTATATTGCTATTGGTGAGGTTGTGTGGAAGACAACATAATGAGGTGTTTAATGGGTGGTGTGGAAGACAACATAATTAGGTGCTTAATGAGTTGTGTGGAAGACAACATAATTAGGTGCTTAATGAGTTGTGTGGAAGACAACATAATTAGGTGCTTAATGGGTTTGTGTGGTAGTAAATAAATTTAGTTTAATTATATGTGTGGTGTAGATTTCATTTGGTTTGCTATAAATACTCAAGTCCTCAAGCCTTGTAATTCATCAAGAAGAAAAACAAAGCTAAGTGCTAAATAAGAAAAGCTTTGCTAATTAGTGTTTTGTGAGTTCTCTTTAGAGTGTTTTATTTTATTCTTCCTAAAAATAGTTAGAGTTTTGTACTCTACTTATTCAACAATTGGTATCAGAGCGGGACGGTCGGTACCGATATTTTTTGGAGTGAGTTTTCTTGAGTCGTGAGAATTTTGTATTCTACAAGTTTGTATCTTGAAATCAAACTTGCTCGGTACTATCAAAATTTTACCGACACGATGGGTGATCTTCAAGTTGTTGGAGGGATCAAGAAACTCAACAACCAAAATTACAACACGTGGGCAACGTGTATAGAGTCTTACCTTCAAGGTCAAGACCTTTGGGAGGTTGTCGGTGGTGGTGAAGTTACACAACCGGAGGCAGAAGATGCCAATGGCATCTTGCGAAAGTGGAAAATTAAAGCAGGCAAAGCGATGTTTGCTTTAAAGACCACAATTGAAGAAGAAATGTTGGAACAAATCCGGGATGCTAAAACACCGAAGGAAGCATGGGACACTTTTGTTACACTTTTTTCAAAGAAGAATGATACAAGACTGCAACTTCTTGAGAACGAGCTGCTATCGATGGCGCAACGTGACACGACGATTGCCCAGTATTTTCACAAGGTGAAATCGATATGCCGTGAAATTTCTGAATTAGATCTGACGGCG